>OX438749.1:27567321-28167321 GCA_949316235.1 Oegoconia quadripuncta
TAAGTGAAGATGAGGTCGAAGGTGGAAGCGTACTGACCCGGAAACTATTTATCTGGCTATCTTATCTCTGACAACCGGAATCTTCTATTCCAAATTTACCTATAAAGTCAATTGTAAATACCGTCCATAAAGCGAACCTGTCACCTCCGTGTCTGCTGCCATATGGTGCAAATACAGAGCCACTATGGTGTTAAGGAACTAGGACAGAACTCTCCTTAAAGTCCCTCAGTTGTGTAATAAATAGACTGGGATCGTTAAATGCAGTTGTACTTGACAACAGGATGGGTGTCCATAAAAGTACCATTAGAACTAGTGGAAGCAAATACTTGACATGGCGTCGTTATGTCACAGTGCACTCGGCAAACAGTAAGAGAATTAGAAACCATCTCTCTCTCTTATATTTAAGAGTATGCCGCCAAGCAACAATGTTAATAGCATTGTTGTGTTACGGTTGGCAGAGATGAGATAGCCAGTCCCCCAAATGTGTTGGGGTTACCGGGTCAGTACGCTTCCACCTTCGACCTCATCTTCACTTTACATCAGGTATGATTGAGGTCAAGTACCAACCCGTTGTGCATAAAAAAATGTATATGTATGTGTACGTAAATATATGAAATTTATTCACGTAGTTTGTATCTGCATCCCTATTTAATACCGCACAACCTACCTATTTCAAATGTACTGTCCTCATTGCCAATGGTTGCCTGGAAGAGATCGTTTTTAGCGATAAGGTCGCCATATTGTATATTCTATTCTTACCACTTTTCTGAAACTGTATCTTCTTTTCTGTTATGCAATAAAGTGTATTTGTATTGTATTGTAAGAGCTATGCTCTTGTCGGTGGAGTCCTTTCCACACTTTTCTACATTCCGCCATTCCTGTGACTTCCTGATACGACACGGCATTTACTTTTTCTTTTACCTGTACCATGTATGTTCTTCTAGGCCTTCCTCTTCCCGTCCACGTTTCCTTCAATGATGTTCTTGATAAAGTTGTCGTGTCGTATCAGATGACCCAACATCTTTTCAATGATCTTCAAAAACACTCTTCTCGTTAACTATCTGCAGGACCTTTCAAACCTCGCATTTTAAGGCAGATTCGAAAACGTCTGACCAAAGTGTATATCTGGAGCATTGCTCTATATGGAAGTGAAACGTGATAGAGAAAGATTAGATTTGAAATGTGGTGTTGGCGAAGAATGGAGAGAATAAGCTGGATGGAAAGAAGGAGGTCCTGCAGAAAATATTTATGCTTAGATAAATAGTTCAGCAAAAGGTCACAAGCGCCGTAAATATGCGTCAATCACTATAAAGCGGGAGTTTTCGGCGCTTGCAGTGGAGACATTGGGCCCTTGATGTAGACCAGTGTGTGTCAGTAGTGACACAAAAAAAATGTAACAGATTTATCCATCAGGCTTGTCCAAGCCTCTGTTGATGTGAGAGCTGGTGCCTACTTTGCTCAGCAGCTGAGCTTATACATTCAACGGTGCAATGGCGCACACACACACTGCCGAATTTGTCTGCCTCCCCGCTCTACATCCCCGCTTGTCCAAATAATAGACAAAATATTTTGAGTATACCTACTGCACTACACTACACTGTGGCAAGTTGGGTAACTGCACACTTCCTTATAAACTTTATTGATTATTTGTAGAGGTATGTTTTTAACTGAGTTCTATGAATCTATATTAATAAAAGTAATGTCCTGACTGAGTGACCCAGAGGTCATCGCACAATCCAAACGCGTGAACCGATGTTGATGAAATTTGGCAAGTGTCTTCTTTAGGTTAGTTAGGGGCGCACTAAGTAAATTTTTATTAATTCACTCTCTTATGAGGGTCGGTGGGGGGTAGAAATATTTCAAACAGAAATCAATATCTCTGGAACCAAAGACTAGAAAAATTTATATTTGTATGGGTACTGTGGACATAAATATATGTGTATATTTTGCTCACTTACACCAATCATCTAGTCCAAACTAAGCACAGCACTATGGACATTAGATAATGTATAAACCACGGATAAACATAAATATTTATATAAACATCCATGACTCAGGAATAAATGTTCGTATTCATCATACAAACATTTCCGTACCGGATTCGAACCCCAACGTTAGGCACGGGGAGTCCAGGGCGGATCCAGCCAAGCATAATTAAAAATCAATGCAAAATACATTCTTTTTTTTATTAATCACTTATCAAAATAACTCGGGAATCATTCGTTGCACTTCGGTCCAATCAGTCGGCGTCATATAAAATTTTTATACAGGCTGAAATTTAATTTGTGTAATTCCCCTTTAGTGATGGCTCCACTCCGATTACGAACAACTTTCCACTAGATTTTTGTAGACTTTTGTAGATAGATAGATAAAGCATTTATTTACACCACTGCGTTCACACAACTACAGAATTTCTAAATTACAAAGAAATATACATACAAAGAAAAGTAGAGAATAGAAAATACAAAGAGACTCAGTGTGGCGCATCACTCAAAGAGCGAAACACTGGTTTTAAGTTACAACCCCTACAAGTACGAGTGCATAAAAGTACGCGCATGTTCCCGTCTGCGTGTACATTTGTAGTCAATCGTGAGTGAAAAGAGTCCGTTGTTGATACAGCTAGTGTTGAGTAGTAATTATTTAAAACCGATCCCAAGGAACCTCAGTATCCGTAGGGCGTATGAGTGTGCAATTGTTCTCGCAACTCACACACAAACACACCCATACACACACACACACACACGCACGTACGCACGCACGCACGCACGCACGTACGCACGCACACACACACACACACACACACACACACACACACACACACACACACACACACACACACACACACACACACACACACACATGAGCATAGCCAACTTAAAAAAGGAACTAAGATTAAAAGAAAACCATAACATTTAAAATAGGTTAATTTTTACTAACATAATAATAAGTCTTTTCCTTAAATAATACTCTGTGGATCCGTCTAGAAGACGCGGTGCACTTCCAACACAAGTGTCGAAAGACTACTGCAAAACTATGTAAAAGTTATTTGATCTATAAACACTTGTTTATTTTTATTTTTTTATTTTAATTATGATAACTAGTTAAATGAATGATAATGATGTGACAAAAGGAAAAAGAGACGTGCATAGCAAGTTCCACTACAGGTAACGCTTTGAAGTTCCAATTAGTAATCGAAAATGTTTTGATCGAATTCAACTATGGTTCCTTAGGGCAAGTTATTCGTAATCAAGTCTCACGTCCATAGTAAAGTTACACAATTCACAAAGCACGGATAGACTCGTATGAAAATGCTACTAGTGGCCACCCATCTAAAGACTGACCGCGCCTGACATTATTTAATAGTCCAGTCACTTTTAACTTCCTATAACTTTAAAGGCCATATTTCTTTGTTCAAAAAAATACGGCCTTTCATTTCGTTGTAGAAGATGTTAACGTCTCGTAAAATTGTTTTAGGACATGTTAACATATTCTTTAATTTAATATTGTAGGGTTTATAGCTAAATAATAATAATAAATGTCTTTGCACCAACACACAGCGCCATCTAGGTCCACTAAGCATTTAGGCTTGTGTTATTGATACCACATGGTTGATAAACTACACAAACACATTTTTTTTTGTAAATAAATACATGTATAAATGAAACACATCCATAACTCGGGAACAGGTGTCTGTATTCATCATACAAACGTATGCCCCTAGCGGGATTCGAACCCTCGACCATTTGGTATAGTAGCATAGTTTCTAACCACTACACCAAACACGTCGTCAATAACTATACTATACCTAAAGCAAGCTACAGAATGGATTAGAAAACAGTTTTATTCAATTACTGATGGGTACTCTATCCTACAAAAAATCAGGAACTTTAAGATTGTAGGAAAGTAAACCACATAAATTACGTATTTCTACTAGACTATTGTGGACCTTATACCGTGGGTTATTCCACGTGGGTACTCTAACTATATAATTTCTGAATCACTTTGTAGATGTAACTTTGGTTAGGACTTAAAGGACCGAATAAGTTCCTTGAAAATATTTTCACTTAATTTGCCAAGGGTCTCATTAAACTTAATAGAGCCCATTTAATTAAGCTATATTAAGCTACAATTTCCATAGTTGAGTGCCTTCTGTATTGATTTAATTCAAGTTTCCGTCCGTACCAACACGGCCAGAGATTAGATAAATAAAAATCATAGAATATCGTGTGCATTTTCTTTATTTCCTCGGGGATAACATTTATATAAATAATGTTTTGTCTTTCTGTGATATTAATTAGTAGTACTACTACAAGTACTAATACTTAATGTACACACACACACACACACACACACACACACACACACACACACATATACGCCGTCAGACACACATTCGTGTGCATTTTCTTTATTTCCTAGGGGAAAACATTTGTACAAATAAAGTTTTGTATTTCTGTGATATTAGTATAAAGTATAATAATAGATATAAGTAGTCCCCAACCCGCATTGGGCCAGGGTGGTGGACTATGGCCACGAGTATTGTATGGTGCTGTATTCCATAATGTATATACATACTAGCTTTCCGCCCCCGACTTCGTCCACGTGGAAAATTTCATCAAAATCATCAGGTGTGATTAAGGTCAAGTACCAACCCGTTGTGCATAAAAAAAAAGTTGGAAAGTTGGGATATATGGCAATACATAAATAGAATCGTCACTAGATTAAAGAATAATTTCTCCATCATTTTTAGGCAACGTTTGGCGTCAGTAAGTTTAAGGATTGATCTCTTTTGTCTTCAGGCGGCGGATGCACCTTCTCCCCCGACTGGACCGGCAGCTGGTTCCAGTCCGGCTATCCTGGACTGATCGCCATTAACGCCACACACATTCAGTCCAAGGGCGAGTGTACAGAGAGCGAGCCGAGCGACAAATTCCTGCTCTACGACAGGTGAGGATCTTCGAATCATCACCATCAGCCATCTTTGTT
This sequence comes from Oegoconia quadripuncta, assembly GCA_949316235.1. Lineage (NCBI taxonomy): Eukaryota > Metazoa > Arthropoda > Insecta > Lepidoptera > Autostichidae > Oegoconia > Oegoconia quadripuncta. The sequence continues at coordinate 27,572,308 of OX438749.1, forward strand.
TGTCGAATCGAAATTTGACTGATTTGCTCGGAACCATTGACTATCGTTGAAATAATCAAAATGGCACAAGTCTATGTGATTTGGAAAGTTCAGCTCCTATAAAGGTGACTATGGTGTCGATTCAGATGTACACCGACTAAACTAAAACCTGTTTTGGAGTGGTGCCGTCGCATCGTACTGTTCCGGGGAGAAAAAGACAGTATACTACTCTAAAACTGGTTTTAGTTTAGTTTAGAAAGAAAGAAAGAAACTGTTTATTCGCCACTTCGACACATATACAACAATTGTTAGGCAAATAAAATAACAGAACACTCAGATAAGTGTCGCAGCAGCGAAAGGGAAACGACTCAGCTATATGCTGAGCTTAAAAGAGCTCAGCGCTGGTCTACTGTCGCACCCAATTGGTCGGTCGGTTAGTTTAGTTGGTGTACATCCTAATCGACACCATTATCATTATAATGATCAATATAATGTTATCCAAAATTTCAATTTATTGGTTTTGTGAATGTACACGAAGTCTTGTGACGCAACCGCTATGTATATTGCTAAGACGCTCTCTCATACATACAAACGTATGCTCACGCCTGTTTCCCGTTGGGGTGGGCACAGACTATATATTTCCACTTGCAACGATCCTGACATACTACTTTTGCTTCTTCCATACTCTCATCAAATGCTTCATACCCGCTCGTAGGTCAGTGATTAGCCGTTTATTTTTTTAGCCTGACCTTTTGTGAGTACGTTGGTCACTAGATTGTGACCGACTCTAGATATAACCCTAAAATTGTGGTTATCTACGTTCATATCGCCGGTCCAATGACATTTCAGGGCCTGATTTTGATGCAGTTTTGTCTTTTACCGCTATAAAAAATAAACTGCAATACGTTGACGATTGCCAATAATTTTAAGGTAGAACATTATCTCATGAAACAACAAATTTATAAAACACAATTAAAAATACCTATATCTTATTGAAAAAATACGCCGTCCAACTCGCTTCCGTGAGTACGCTATAGCGCTATTGCCCCGCTGAATGCATAAGCTCAGCTGCTGAGCAAAGTAGGCACCAGCTCTCACATCTCCAGATGCGTGGACCAGTCTAACGGATAAATACTTTACAAAATGTTTCGTGTCAGAAGACCACGGGCCCAAAGTCTCCACTGCAAGCGCCGCAAACTTGTGGTTTATAGAGATTGACGCATATTTACGGCGCTTGTTATTTCTATCAAATTATATTTATTATAAATACACATTTTTTTCTGTTTCCAGGAGTGAAGACTGCTATAGATGCATGGTGATCCATGAAAAACATAAATATGTATTACAGTATAAAGAAAGTAAGTGCTTTATTGTTAAAAATGTATATTTTTTTAAATTATTTTTTTTTATGATTGACTGGATTCGCGTTTGACCACAATCTTACTTGATGGAAAGTGACGATGTGGTCGAAGATGAAGCACGCGATCCCAGTAAATGCCTATTCACTTTGCTCTTGAAGATCCCAAGGTTGTAGGATTCAGGAAAGACTGACGCCGGAAGGGAGTTCCATGCCTTGGCTGTTCGGATGCAAACAAACAAATGAGTGTTGCAAAATAAATTGCCCCCATTCATTCTTTTGACGGCCGATTGGTGTAGTGGATAGTGATCCTGTCAGTGAAACCAACAGTTGTGGGTTTGAATCCCGCGAGGGGTAAATGTTTGTATGATGAATACGAACATTTATACCCGTGTCATGGATGTTTATATAAATATTTATGTATGTTTATCCGTTATCTAGTATCCATAGTACAAACTTTGCTTAGTTTGGGACTAGATGATTTTGTTTTTATTCACAACGGATTGGTATTTGACCTCAATCACATCTGACGTTAAGTGAAGATGTGGTCGAAGGTGGAAGCGTACTGACCCGGAAACCCCAACATATTTGGGGGACTGGCCATCTTATCTATGATTGGTGTAATTGTCCCAAATATTTATTTATATTCTAACCCTCTTATTCATAAAAAATTACAAACGCTAAGGCTGTTTTAGTTATAGTGTGTTTTGACTCTGTCGTTCATAAGGAAATGTTGTAATGAAAGAAAGTGACAAAACATACTTTAACTAAAACAGGATGATATAGGTTTTGTAAATTTTTATGAATAAGAGGGTTAATAGTTAGGATTTGGTAACGATTGTGCAACCTTCTACAACAAGGTTCCCATGGATATACGGAATCTTCCGCTTAATAAATTTAAACTTATTATAAAACAAAAATTATGTAAAAAGGGATATTACAAAATTTCAGACTACATTAATGATAGTAATCCATGGGATTAAACGGCTCCTCTACACGATATATAAAAATTGTTGTAACCTTTCTAGATTGTAAATGACTGATTGAAAAGAGACAAACCCTCTGAGTTTCTCGCTAGCTCTTCTCAGTAGTGGTCGCGTTCCGAGCTAGTGGTAGTTTAAAAAACAAGTGACGTTCATAAGTGCATATTGTATTGCCTACATGAATTTCATTTAAAACACGGGGGCTGGGTATTAAAATAGTTTTGCCTTCCTTGGCATCTCTAACAGAAACTAATAAGTAATACTGTCTATTTCCAGCATACTGCTCCCCGAAGGACTCGCTATCGTCCATTTGCGAGTCCATCAGCGGAGACGCGCCACTCTACTCAATGTTCAGGAAGGAGCCGCGGCCGGTACCAGAGCCCTGCCCGTTCCACCCTGCGCCTTTCACATTCACTTATAGTCGGTAAGTGTGTGAAGTTATCTTTATGAAAAACTGGACCTTAACCTGCCTACAATTTCACATCACCTATCACGTTATCACGGGAGAATTTACTCTAATCGCCCCGCTGGATTTATATCGCAAAATAAAACTCGCAATATTAAAGCAAAGCACTAACACCCAAAACACGTGTACGAAACCTAAGTGAGTGATTTTTAACATTGAGTTTACGATTCGGAGGTCGCGGGTTGGATCCCCAGCGGGGTACATGTTTAAGTACTCGGTTTGGTTGGTGGTAGGGCATTTTAAATGTCCGCCTGGCTAGCTACCACCATCTTATCTAAATCTGCCGCCAAGCAACAATGTTAATAGCATTGTTGTGTTCCGGTTGTCAGAGATAAGATAGCCAGTCCCCCAAATGTGTTTGGGTTTCCGGGTCAGTACGCTTCCACCTTCGACCTCATCTTCACTTAACATCAGGTGTGATTGAGGTGAAGTACAAACCCGTTGTGCATAAAAAAAAAGTCTAAGCAATTAACATTTCAGCTTATGAAAATGTAACAACCTGAATGGTATGTGGAGTCATCGCTATATATTACCTAAAATCATTAACCAATTTGCTAACTAGTGTTAAAAAGGCATTAATTTATTATTTTTGTTATTATTATTTTTATTTCTTTTATTTTTAAAATATAAAATCAAAAATGTGTTTAAAACCATTTTAAGAAAGTATTTATTTATATACAGTATGTACAATATTTATAATCAACTTATTATAATATAATACAAATTATTATTAAAAAAAAAAAAAAAATCGCAAATAAAAAACTAGCCCCAAGTCTCTGGTTGATGGAAAGGTACCCAGAAGGCTGGCCGCAAAACAAAAAAAGAAAAATATCGATACAAGCCATTTTTTTTTTATGCATAACGTGTTAGTACTTGACCTCAATCACACCTGATGTTAAGTGAAGATGAGGTCGAAGGTGGAAGCGTACTGACCCGGAAACCCCAACACATTTAGGGGACTGGCTGTCTTATCTCTGACAACCGGAACACAACAATGCTATTAACATTGTTGCTTGGCGGCAGATTTAGATAAGATGGTGGTAGCTAGCCAGGCGGGCATTTAAAATGCCCTACAACCAACCAAACCGAGTACTTAAACATGTACTCCGCTGGGGATCGAACCCGCGACCTCCGAATCGTAAACCCAATGTTGTTTAGATTGAGCCACGGAGGCGGATTTTATGGTATAAACCCTGTCAGATAATGCATTGTATACGTAACAAGATAAGATTGTGAACTCACCGTCTTACACATAAACCGATGAGGATTCCGTAAGATGGAATTGTGAAATATTTGTATCTTAATATCTTTTATGGTATACAAAATTGTTACAGAAATATGCATTGTATATAAAATGTACAAAGGCGAGCTCAACTCCGATAGAGTTTTCTACCAGCAAACCTTAGAGATACATAGTGTTATTAGATTGGGCAGAAAATAGTGTACACAATATTTGATTATTTAAATATTTTTATTTGTACTTGTAATTGATAGATAGAATTGTATTGATGGAAATTGTAATTTTTGGTATGTAAGTATGTTGCTCAATAAATTAAAAAAAGAAGTAAAAATATTATTTAGCCAAGGGAAATGGGTTACGAGACATCATCTGCATCACCAGTTTTTTTTTAATTTTCCAGGGGTTCAGGAGACTGCGCGAACCCACCGTCGCGGGCGGAGTCCTGCACCGACGACTCGAGACTTCTGCTCCGGTACATGGCCTGCCCAGATGTACCCGGCACAGAGAGCAATGGTAAGTTACTACAGCATGTCTGCATGATAATGTATGATAAACTGCCTGACGATCTTAAAACAATGAATAATGTTTTTATAGTATGAAACAGTACTAAGATTCGTAATATATATTGCATTATCTACCTATTCAATGATAATAATAATATATTTATAATTGACATTTCCGTAATTGACATGTATAAGTAATAATTTTTATTTTAATGACTTAAGCTTGACATTGTAATTTTTGTGAATGATATAAGATTTAAAGTGTATAAGTAGATTTTAATATCTGCACGTCTGCAAGCAGACTGGATACAACGAACTCTAATTGTATTAAGAACTTATATAACTGTATTCATGCAAATAAATTATTGATTGATTGACCCAGAAGCACTTGGGGCACGTTAACTGGTTTTAACTGCTTGTTGAAGACAGTCGACAGGGTCAGTTTGTAAACAGTGACTGTCAGGTAGCCACTACTTCTTCTTAGTGAGTCGATAGCAAAAACCTCAAATTGTTTTACGACCGCCTCCCTGGCTCAATGTAAACAACATAGGGTTTACGAATCGGAGGTCGCGGGTTCGATCCCAGCGGGGTACATGTTTAGTACTCGGTTTGGTTGGTGGTAGGGCATTTTAAATATCCGCCTGGCTAGTTACCACCACCTTATCTAGATCTACCACCAAACAGCAATGTTAATAGCATTGTTGTGTTCCGGTTGTCAGAGATAAGAGAGCCAGTTCCCCAAATATTTGGGTTTCCGGGTCAGTACGCTTGCACCTTCGGCCTCATCTTCACTTAACATCAGGTGTGATTGAGGTCAATTGCTAAACCGTTGTGCATAAAAAAAACGACATTGTCGGACAAGCCCCTATACAGAAGCTCCTACATTCTGGTATATTCGTATTTTCAATATTTTGTCTATATGATTCAATTGTCAGCTATTGCCCCTACTAATGTTCATGTGTGGGTGTGTCATTGATTCTTGTAAAGAAGAACTAAAGTGAGCCTTATTTACCCGACTGGCCCAGAAAGGAGGGCTGTCGGGTTATTTGGTTTCTAAACAGTTATTTTGTACAGGATAAATAATAATGAATATCCTTGGACATACACACAGCGCCATCTAGTTCCACACTATGCAACTAGGCTTCTATGATGGATACTAGATGGTTGATATACTACGCAAATATATTTTTTTCTTGTAAATATTTATACAGATAGAAATTAAAACATCCTTAACTCTGGCAGACATTTTTTATTTTATTTTATTTATTTACATAGAATCAACAGCATTATTACAAATTCTTATACAGAAAACTAATAACAAACTTATGCCAATTAAAGATTCTTATTATGTTACTGACAATGGTTACCGTTAAAATTGAATGGGTAATGTTTTAATTCATGTCAGACTTATAGAAATGTCTGTATTCATCATAGAATTAATAATGAAATATTATAATATAAAATAATAATTAATAATTCTGTAACATAAAAACCTTTTTTTTTTAAGAGCAAACTATCGAGTTTCTTGCTTGTTCTTCTCAGGGGAAAATTGGCTTTTAAACAAGCAGTAGCTTTAAAAATGTAAAATCTGACTATTTTAAGTGTACCTTGTGTACCTACAAAATAAAGCTTTTTTTGATTTTGAAACATATGACCCTAGCGGGATTCGAACCCGCGACCCATTAGTATAAAAGCGTTTCTAACCACACATATCAAACAGGTGGTCAAATTGTCGTCATATTTCGCTGGTCTACGAAACTCGTTCTTCATCAATCTTTATCATCATTATGTTTTACTGATATAATTCTCTTCCGGTTTCCAGTCGAGGAGCTGGTGTGCCTCGCGACCTGGAAGGAGGGTTCAACGCGATACCTGGTAGGACAGATCTCGCAGGTGCAGCGGAGGAACTCTATTGCCTCTGATGAAGACACTTACAGGTACAATGTACAGACGTATTAGTCAATTAAGTATACGCAATTTTTATCGTGTATCTTCCTATAATTTTAAAGTTGCTGACTTTTTGTAGAAGCATAGATTACCCATCAGTAATCAAATAAAAATGTTTTCTAAAAATTCTGTAGCTTGCTTTAAGTATAGTATAGGTATTTAGTTATAAAATCTACAATATTAAAGTTACCACTGTGAACCACTGTGAACTTCATTGACGCTAAGATTTCCTAAAAAAATATAGTCAATGGCTACTTTATATTTTCTAAAAATCGTTTATTGAGTCGTGATATTAGCCGTCGGTGAAATTTTTCATAAATATAAAGAAGTTATTGATCGATTCTTTTGAAAATAGCTACAGGGGTTTATGAAAGCACGCATGTCCTCTTTTTGGGAGAGACTTCGCTGCTCTGATAACAGCATTCTCAAGGCAGTGAGTGAAGGACTGGACGGTCCAATTTTTAAATATTGGCTAACTGTACATCGGAGCGAGAATCGAAAGTGATAAATATGTGAAATATACCACATCGTATGTTTTGGACTTTGACACCAACATTGCACTCGGAATTTTAATTTTAATAGTATTATTTTCAATTTTACGCTTTATTTTTGTACCTACTATTGCTTTATTGGCTGCTAATAAATGATTTATTTTTATTATTATATTATATTATTATATTATTATATTATATTCTCCGACGCAATAAAATTCAATTTAAATATATATATTATATCTAAAGCAAGCTACCGATTTGTTAGATTTTTTTTTATCTATTCTACAGGTAACTCTATCCACGTGCGAAAAACACGACCTTTAAAACAGCCTGTAAAGTCCACTGGACAAGCTTCTATTTTGTCAAGTCTTCCGCTTGGACATTAACAGTCTGATGATAATCACCCTCATCCATTTTCCAGATGTTTTATCTACAAGGGACAGCACAACGGTGACAAGAGCGTCACATACAACATAGCGCAGTCGGGGGACGCCACATGTAATGGTCTCTCCTCCCCCACGGACGGCAGTCGGACTATGAAACTTACTAACAGTTAGTATTACAATTGAGCTAATTGTTAGAAAATGAAAAAAACTTCAAAGGGCAATGTATACATACGCTTTTATAATAAGGTTCCAGTAGACATTCGAAATTTGCCTTTAAATAAATTTAAAGCAATCATAAAACAGAAATTATTCGCATAAGGCTATTATAAAATCACTGACTATTTGAATGATAAGCAAGCATGGACATAGCTGTGTTATTATTCATATAATTATCAAATCACAAATTGTATCCCATAATCTGTTTAAAAGAGCAACCCTAGAGTTTCTTGCTCGTTCTTCTCTGGGGAGAAGAGCTTTGTGAATGAGCCGTAAATTTAAATGTAATATTAATAGTGACGTTTTCAAGTGATAATTTTATCCTATGAAATAAAATATTTTGATTTGATTTATTACTCTAGACCTAATTTAGAAATCATACTAAGTTACTATTATAACATTGGACCAATTTAAGAAACTTACATTATAATTACTATTCAACTAATTTGAAGAGCTTACTAACAGTTAATTTACTAAATGTACCAATTTAGAAAGCTTACTAACGGTTATTACAGCAATTGGTCCAATTTACGAAACTTATTAACATTAGAATTACTATTCAACAAATTTAAAAAGCTTACTAATAGTTAGTATAGCTATTGGAGCAATTTACGAAGCTTAGTAACATTAGAATTAGCATTCAACTAATTTCAAGAGCTTACTAATAGTTAGTATAACAATTGGACCAATTTAGAAAACTTACTAACTGCATAACAATTGGACCATTTGAGAAGTGTTAGTAACATTAGAATTACTATTCAAATACCTAAATGAAATCAGTTAAAAAAATTTTGCTTGTGCGCGGTGGTTTTGGCCCTTTATTCTCAGCAGTTCTCGGTTTGGTTGGTGTTCGGGTATTTTAAATGTCCGCCTGGCTAGCTACCACCATCTTATATAAATCTGCCGCCAAGCAGCAATGTTAATAGCATTGTTGTGTTCCGGTTGTCAGATATAAGATAGCCACTCCTCCAAATGTGTTGGGGTTTCCGGGTCAGTACGCTTCCACCTTCGACCTCATCTTCACTTAACATCAGATGTGATTGAGGTCAAGTACCAACCCGTTGTGCAAAAAAAAAAGTCCTATTAGTTCTGGGGGATTCCAAGAGATGGCGCTGTTTAATTTCTTAAAAAATAGATTGTACGCGCGACCATATTTATAGCAAATAAATAAATGAGTACCTATAGTGGGTAGGTATATTATGTATGTGTGTCTGAGAATGTATGTCCATGTAACCTTTTTAATGGTTGTTGTGTTTGCGATATTCCAGGTGACGACGAACACAACCGCTGCCATTTTCCGAACTGGATCGTGGAGCACCACAAGTGGTATAGCCTCGACCACTCCCACCAATACCATTTCACCACCAAGAATGCTACGCTCAAGGTTTGTGTTCGATGCACTATTATATATCTATATATATTTATAAGGTAGGTACTTAAGTTTGTGTATATTATTTTTGTTAGGAATGTAGTATTTATCTATATGTATATATATAGCTATTTATGTATATAATATATATATGTATAAATGTATGGTTTTAATTTTTGTTTATTAAATAAGTAATTAATTATGTAGCTATTTCATATCTGCATCCGTATTTTGCACAACCTACCTGTTATATAAAGTTATACTCCTACACCCAAAGGTTCCCTGGAAGAGATCGCTCTTAGTGATAAGGCCGCCTAATTGTACTCTTTTCAGTATTGTGCTTTGTAAAATGTACATTCTCCTTTTGTGCAATAAAGTGTATGTGTAATGTATTGTATTACAACTTATGAATCAATCAATGAAATTTACTCATACTATTAGGTACAGTCGGTAAAGTAATTATAGAAGCCGTCTTAAATTTTATGATATTGCTTGGAGGGTCTTGGTTCGATTTTGTTATATTTTCCTTTACATCTTGATCGGTGTATATCATTTGATAGACAAATTTCATACCTACATTCGTAACGTCATTCATGGACGACCTGTTGGGTGTAGTGGTTAGCTATACTATACCAAAATTTAACCACCTCCGTGGCGAATGTAATAGGGATTACGATATCTCTGACCAATCTATTTGGTTCGTGACATGATGTCTGTATAAAGTTTACTAAACCGTTTCGAACGCAACATTTCAGATAATGAATGCGGACGGCACGTTTGAGGAGAAGCGGCTGGTCTGCCACTCGATCCTCGAACAGAAGGACAAGAAACACATCAAACTAGTGGCTCATGTCACTAGAGGATGGTAAGCAATTTCATCTACTGTGTAATAGATAGATAGATAAGCATTTATTTGCATCCATGTATTTATTGCATGATGCTATGAAATTATTGCAATTTTCGATTTCATATTCTATACACGTTATAATTATAATAATCTATTTCAACGGGTTGGTACTTGACTTCAATCACACTTGATGTTAAGTGAAGATGAGGTCGAAAATATTGTGCATAAATATTAGTGATGCAACGGATCTCTGTTTCTGTTTCCGCAAGTGCGGCAATTCCGCGCGCTTTTCAACATGCGTTTCTGCTTCTGTTTCCGCTACTTTTATAACGGAGATACAATCGCAAGTTTACGACGGCTTAGTGTGAGAGTTAGGTGCAAAAGCGGCCAAATTACTTTTTCTTTTTTTTTTTATGCACAACGGGTTTGTACTTGACCTCAATCACACCTGATGTTAAGTGAAGATGAGGTCGAAGGTGGGAGCGTACTGACCCGGAAGTACCCGGAAGCGTACTTTTCATAACATATAACTTACCACTATTTAATTTTGAATATTAATAAAATGTTCAGTTGCAAAGTTGCGATATTGTTTTCTATAGTAGATTTCTAATATATCTATTTCTAATTTGATATTTAATAAAGAAATATATTTGTAAATTTGTTTTTTTTTTCATACTATTTACACTTCCGTTTCTGCATCCGTTTCTGCTAAAATTTACTTTTGACATCTGTTTCCGTTTCTGGTTCCGCTAAGACACTTCCGTTGCATCACTAATAAATATCATGATGAATTGATGGATCTCTGTTATCTAAGAATAAATGCCGAAATTCGAATTGGAAAAAATACACGACTAAATGAGACGAATACGATTCGTAGTCTATTGTGATGTTGTACGAACAAGGCCCTATTTATTATCATGCGTATTTTATAATCCGATATTGGCGCTGACTAAGCGATATGCGTTTATGTTGTAGTAAATCATTGCGCTACGGTTAAACACCGAAATGAGCCAAAGTTAACAACATAGTAACTTTTGACAATTATTATTTTAAACGAGTATCATTATGATCCATACAATTGCTATTCACCACCGTACAACATGATCTTTATAGAATACACACTTATGGTTGTTATTGAAAATTTTTGCACTAGTACCCTACCCTCGCTTTCTCTCGCAGGGCACTAGCTGAAAATCAGTGTCTTACCGCTATAGGTGAGGATCCACACTGAGCGTGGCCCATTTGTGGTACAGATACACATACAACTCTATTATAAGTTGTAACAGTTGTACTTAATTTTTGTTTTTATTACTGTGAAATAAGGCTACATTTCGTAAGAATAACACCAAGCAGAATGATTGTTGCATCGAATATTTTGTATGTGTTTATGTAATATGTAAATAAACGTTTTATCTATCTATTAGTATCGAATATTTTCAAGCCCCTGGCCGCCGTAACAATCTATCAAGTGAAGGATAAGACTTTGACATACTTTTATTGTCTTATCCACAGCGAGTCCGGCCATGAATGCCTTAAATTCTACCGACGGGAAGGCAACGTGCTGGAGCTGCAACAGGGCTCCGGCCTATGGGAGTCCCCGCAGGACGCTTGCTCCGACGTAGCACAGCCGGCGTACATCACTCTCATAAGTATGTACATTATGACGACCTCTTTGGTGTAGTGGTTAGAAACTCTGACTGCTGTAAAGGTCGCGGGTTCGAATCCCTCTAGTGGCATAATATATTTATATGATGAATAACAAGTGTTCCCGAATTATGACTGTTTTTAATTTATATTTATTTCCAAAAAAAAATGTATTTGTGTAGTTTATCAACAATCTGGTATCCATAATACAAGCCTAGTTGCTTATGCATATTAATTAGTTGGCGCTGTATAATAAATAAAAATCCTTACACATATTCACAGCGCCATCTAGTTCCACAGAAAGCATTTATAGGCTTGTGTTGTGTGTTGTGTATATCCAAAGATATTTATTTATTTACATAGAATTTCCTACAGCACTGTAAATACTAACAAAAGACGGAAAGATATAGTTTGCCCACGAACCACGTGAATAATATATTTTTTTTTTTTATAATAGATTAAATGCAAAATTAAGCATGTTCTCCATAAATATAAGAAAATCCCCCAGGAAGCCCCTACAAATTATGTCCTACGCAAATACCGAGAAGTTATTATAGATGTATTGAAATAAATATCAGGTTGTTAGTTATTAAATGCTATTGCTTTTCACAGATTACAAATACACCCAGTATAGAAGAGTATCTATAAACGTTTTTAACACCGCACCGTATTTTCGCAAATATGACAGGCGCGCCGAGATACTTGACCCTTAGAATTTTTGCGTGGGAACGGGCGACAGTGAGGTTAACTATATATATTAATCTTTCAGCGACGACGCTGTACCCGATGCGGTGTCCAATTTTCGGTCGGTACTCCATCGTGAGCTCTCTGGCCGACAGGCGGAAGCGGAGACAGCAGATTACTATAGGTGAGTAAAAAACCATGGGCTTTACCGTATAACTCAAAGCTATAGCGATAACCATTGCAATGCAGTTTGTCATAGTCGTTGTGTTACAATATGACAAGGACGGACAGTGCATTGAGGTCATAAACTAAGCGGTTCGATTCTTCATTCATAATGCGAACGGCCAAGGCATGGAACTCCCTTCCGGCGTCAGTCTCTCCTGAGGGTGGAGTGTGAGTTTTATTTCGACTTAACTTTACTACCGCGTTCACGTTTACGTGACGATTTGTATGAAGAAATGTGCAGCGCCTCTAGCGGATAGTTTGCAAAACGATTTTTTTCATACATACTTTTTGCGTAAACGCGAACGCGATGGTAAAGTTAAAAACGAGACAAAACTCGCACTTCGCACACTGAATCCTACAACGTTGGGATCTTCAAGAGCAAAGTGAATAGGCATCTACTGAGATCGCGTGCTTCATCTTCGACCACATCGTCACTTCCCGTCAGGTGAGATTGTGCTCAAATGCGATCCAGTTAATCATAAAAAAAAACGATAGCAATTCCCAAAGCAATTGAGTTACTCGGTCTGCCCTTAGATTATGAAACTTCCATCGGTATCGTCATGGATTACGTTGACCAATGAGAAACCGTTAAATTGCCGAGCGAGCGGTGAGCCAACCAATCACAAGTCAGAATGTAACCGATGACGATAACGATGAAATTATGTAATACAGCCCCAGATTGCCGCTCGTCCGCAATGCCAGGCACAATTCATAATGAAATATTATTGCGCCTTTTTGTAATTTAGAACCTGTTTTTAAAAGAGCAACCCTTCGAGTTTCTTGCTTGTTCTTCTCAGGGGAAAATTGCCTTTTGAAGAAGCAGTAGCTTAATAAATATAAAATCACTATTTTAAGTGTACAAAATAAAACTTTTGACTTTGAATTTGAAAACTACAGTATTAGCGATATCAAGCTGTAAATGTAGTCGTGCATAATTACGTTATACAACATAATTACTCGACGGCCCAAGAAGCAAGGTAATATTTTTCGAGTGTTATTTCGATTTTTCGATGCTATTTCGAGATTTCTATGTCACCTCCTGTAACCTAAACGGCTTGTGCGTGGGCGAGAGGGGGCTATGTGCGAAGCCGAGATGGGGGCTGTGTGCGAGAGCGAGATTGGGGCTATGTGCGAAAGCAAAAGGGGGCTGTGTGCATAGGCGAGAGGGGGGTTATGTGCGCAGGCGGGAGGGGGGTTGTGTGCGTGGGCGAGAGGGGGCTATGTGCGAAGGGCGAAAGGGGGAGGCGGTGTGCGAGGACGCGAGGGGGCTATGTGCGAAGCCGAGAGAGGGGCTGTATGCGAGGGCAAAAGGGGACAGTGTGCATAGGCGAGAGGGGGGTTATGTGCGAAGGCAAGAGGGGGGCAGTGTGCATAGGCGAATCGATTATGTGTGAAGGCGAAAAGGGGGGCAGTGTGCATAGGCGACCCGGTTACGTGTGAAGGCGAGAGGGGGGGGGCAGTGTGCATAGGCGAGAGGGGGGGCTGTGTGCGAGGGCGAGATTGGGGCTATGTGCGAAGGCAAAAGGGGGCTGTGTGTAAGGCCGAGAGGGGGGAGTTATGTGCGAAGGCGAGAGAGCGGGCAGTGTGCATAGGCGAGAGGGTAGTTATGTGCAAAAGCGAGAGGGAGGGCAGTGTGCATAGGCGAAATGGGGGGTATGTGCGAAGGCGAGAAGGGGGGCAGTGTGCATAGGCGAGAGGGGGGTTATGTGCAAAAGCGAGAGGGAGGGCAGAGTGCATAGGCGAGAGGGGGGTTATATGCGAAGGCGAGAGGGGGGAAGTGTGCATAGGCGAGAGGGGGGTTATGTGCGAAGGCGAGAGGGGGGGCAGTGTGCATGGGCGAGAGGGGGGGCTGAGTGTGAGGGCGATAGGGGGCCTGTGTGGGAGGGCAAGAGGGGGCCTGTGTGGAAGGGTGAGGCGGGGAGAGAGGCATGTGTGAGGGTGGTGCACTGACGGGCTTGCGGCGTGTTGCAGAGGAGGAGGGCGCGGGGCCGGGCGCGGCGCAGTGCGTGGGCGGCCGCTACGACAGCGCCAGCGTGGGCTGCGGCGCCGCACAGGATACCATCGAGTTCAAGTCCGCCTGCACCACCACTGGTATGGCTCCCGTGTATTTATAAACGTCAAAAATGGAGAAGTGATGTGTTGTTTCGACACTCAAATAGAATAGAACCAACCCGTCTTTTCCCGTGGGTGTCGTAAAAGGTGACTACGGGACTTTCCCCCAAAAAACATCTATAGATTTGCGCGTTTCAACGGCGATGGATTCACCCCCTGTCACGTGTGCATTACCGTATATTTCATAAGGTGAGCTGTGAATGTTGTTTCAATCATTAAACTTTTAATGTTCTAAACACTATCGTTTGGGATATCTCTGACCATCCCATTTGGGGTAAAGGTCGTGACGTTATATATGTAAAAATGAGAATGTAACCAATTCGGCTGTATTTTTTTTATCTGTGTTACCTGAAATCTCCGTCAGTCAAATATTCTTCCAGATTTATCCCATATCTATCGGAATCCAGTTCTGATAATGGGACTCGTGAGGAATTGAGAGATCTCCTCAAATATTATAGGCTCTAGGTAAATTAAATATTGTATTTTGTCATTAGATGTAAAACGGCAATAATTGACGGCTCACTACCTCTATCCTATGGTTTTACATTGGCCTAAAGTATATATTTCTGTGAGACGTTTCAATTACCTCATTAGTATACGATATGTTCTAGTGTACACATGCTACGGCAGCTGGCAGGAAGGCAGCGCGGGGTACCTCATAGCGGCGCCCGTGGCCCGCGCCTCTTCCCATCCCAGGACCTTCTGCTTCATGTACACGCATCAAGTCGTCAACGGTCAGTATTATAAATAAAAAAAAGTTGTAAATAAAAACGCTTTATTCAGTAATATTTATACGATAAAACATCAGATAAAATTTATTCCAAAATGAAACTTAGTACAAGGGCATAATATAATAATTTAATTCTAATTACGAGTATATGAAAGCAGTCTTAAATGTGTATTTAAAATAATTCTAAAGTCGTATTAATTAATTAATATTAGTATAGTGTCTATACTAGGTAAAAGCACTTACAGCTGTATCATAAGCATCAATATATCAGAACTTTACAATAACAGAGTTATCGCATTATATAACAAGTTTAGAGAAGGGGATAAATGACAAAATGCGCTTGGCTAATTATGTAATAGGTATAATTATACAGTTTACTTAGCAACAAGTGTAATTTAGACCAGCGTTACATCGGCAAGGAACACATTAAGTACACGTTTTCAATAAAGTAAGTTTTTTTTTAGATTAGCGATGCAAGGAAGGGATTGATTGTTTATAATTAGATAGATTTTTTTCAGTTATTCTCCGATGGAAAAGTATAATTTCTATTTTTAATTTAGTTTTAAGTAGATTCCATCAGTGGAAACCTCTAATTAAGTTTTTAGTTTAATTGATACTTTATCTATATTTAGTAAAATTATAAAAAATTACTTCTAGTGAATTTTCTGTTTCCTCGAAGATCTTACTTTTCAGCCACTTTTGTAACGGTCTTTTACATCGTATATTATTCATATTTATTTATTTATTTATATTTATTTATTTATTATTTATTTATTTATATACATTTTATCCGACGAAAAATGACGGGTCTCACGGCGTTGTGTGTGTGTCCTATCCTTGTCCGGATGTCAATAATGCGAGTTCTGATTTATGTGTGCATCACATCATAAAGTGTAAACGAGGGTCGTTCCCTGTTGCAGACACACATGGCGGCAGCGTCCAGTATCTGTCGCTGTCGGGCGTGGCGCGATCCTGTGACCGCTCTGTGCAACCCGGCGTAGCGGGGGACAAGGCATACAACCTCACCAGCAACGGTACGTATGTCGCTTCCAACGAGGGCTATAATCTCACCAGCAAGGGTACGTATCTGTGCTTCAAGCGACGACGACGCCAACAACCTCACCAGCGATGGTACGTATGTTGCTTCCAACGAGGCCTACACGCTCACCAGCAACTTCTGTAACTTCCAGAAAGCTCAACCTCACCAGAAACAGGGCGTAGCCGTGCTTCAAGCGAGGCCAACCACTTCATTGGTATCGGTACGCATATAGCTTCCAGCGAAGCCAACAACCTCACCAGTAACGGTACCTATCTGTGCTTCAAGCGACGCCTACAACCTCACCAGCAACGGTACGTAAGACGCTTCCAGCGAGGACAACGACCTCACCAGCAACGGTACTTATCTGTGGCTTACAGAGGCCTCACCATCTCATCACCTTTAGCAGTACTTAGCCACAGCAGCAGTTAGCCACTGCTCTCGGAAGATAAAGCAAGCATGGAATAGACCGCTTAGCGATGTTCAGTCTAATTATACAATATAATATTATTGTAACCCAAACTTATTTGAAAGAGCAACGCTTGAGTTTCTTGCTCGTTCTTCTCTCGGGAAATCAGCTTTGTGAATGAGCAATAATGTCAAAAACTTGAATAATAACACAAAAAATGTGAAGTTTTCAAGTGATAATTTTTATCCTACGAAATAAATATTTTTTTGATTTCATTTGACCAAGTTCGCAATCCCCAAAGTTGTCCATAGTATACTAATTTCGTCCATCAGTGTGATTACGGATATGAACATTTGCCGTTTCCATTTATTGCAGGCACATGCGAGCAAAGCAGTAAATACAACAGTCTCGCGAACCGCGTCGCGCCGGCGGCCATCTTGATGACGACACTGCTGCTGGCGGTCAGATGATGCACTGTGACGTGTTAGGCAATTATGTACGTTCGTAGACTGTGTTTGATATTATGCCGGACATTTAAAAATACAGGTCAATGTAGGAATAATTCCGATTCAAATTATTTACTTTTAATAACAGGCGATCAGCACTCTGATCGCTTAATTCAATTGCTTTAGGAATTTGTATCGTTTATGACGTCACAGCATGTTTGTCCTTGTCAGATCGTAACACAATGACAAGGACGGATAGTGTATTGGTATTGCCATAGCTTTGAGATAGGCGGTAGAGCCAGTCTGTCAAAATTTTGGTTTTGAAACTGTGCTACTCTATTTTCTTTTGTTAGCTCGCAAAGTTGTCGTTATCTTCTGCTATCGGCTTGAGCCAATGGATGGTCGAACCAACTGGTGTGCATAGGATTCCCAATCTTCGATAAATTCTAACTAAATGTATGGGAAATTTAATTGCGTTTTCTGAGTTTGGTTTTGTAATAACCTTGACCTCGGTTGACTCCATAGGCAGGATCAAACGGCATGAAGTGACTTTTTCTTGTGAATACGCCGATTTTTCTCGTTTATATTTTTATCAAAAACTGTGCATGCAGAAGTAATAAAAACTATTTAGTTGTTTTCCTAAAACAAATACAAATGATTTATTTGCTATTGAATAGGGTACATTATAAGATGTTTCAGTACTAGTTCTATCGCCTATTCAGCCACTTTTAGCAGCATGCAAATATCTATAAATCTTAAAACTATTACATACATTAACAAACTATTAAATTCGATGTCTTGCAGCTACAACAGTTCTGGTAAACCTTCCGTGCCACATCTCAACTTTCCACCTTTAATAGTCAGATTTAGCGCAAATATTAACTTAGGAATAGATAGACTATGTGTTATACGATACATCCATATGTAATCACACTGCAACAGACAGTTTGAGACTAATTTTTAATTTTTACCCGAGCGAGATACAATTTTGAAGAAAATTAAGACATTGAAGAAAGAGTACATTAGGAGATCTATTGTTTATTACCTGTGGTAAACTCAGCCGCCAATATTTTTAAACGCCTGGTAACTAATGTTTAATACAGACTCGCACAAAAAGCTCTTTACAGCGGGTTGTAACTTTTTGATTTTACAGCAAATATTTACGAAATGTTCTGATTACACTGTCATATTTATTATCATAATCATGGCAAATATGACCACATTTGTATGATAATCTAATAGCCGCCTAAATTATATGAACTCCCAATAAGGTTTCAGTTTTATAACTACATTGAAGCTTGTATTTTTACTACATACGGCATTTTTTAATATCAGAACATTGTCCATAGAAAACAAACTTACCTAGGGTGTAGGTATTTGAAAATTAGTGTTGCTTTTATTGTGATAAAATTGTATTTGGCAGGTTTTTTTCTTGTATATTATTTTTTATTATACCATAACCAGTGGTCAACCAAAAATATTAATTTGGCTTCTATAATTATCGGTATTATTTAATGTTGTTGGTTCGGCAGCTTATTTTTAGGATATTTATATAAATTTATGTAATATTAGTAATTTTATAGGACGGTAAACCGGCAATTTTAAGAAGCATAATGCGATTTTACCTCCTCATTCTCGTGGACATGTGAGAATAACATGGGTGTTATTCATCTCCCAATACTTTGATGACACTACAGTGTATGTATGTCACATGGTCATGTGAGAATGGCATAGATGTTATGTCATCTCTCAATACTTTGATGGCATTGTATTGTATGTCACATTGTCTTGTGAGAATGACATAGATGTCATACCGTCTTTCAATAATGTCCACATGGTCCTGCGATAATGAATGTAGTTGTTACATCTCTCAATATGCTAAAGTAGTACTGTCTCTTTCTCCCTGGAGCAGTACGATGCGACGGCACCACTCCAAAACTGGTTTTTAACCGCCGTAGTTAAGTTATTGCTGTTGGTCTACACGGAGCGGCATAGTCGATTATATCGGTCGGATACACAAAGCTCCTTAAAAAAGATTTAAAAAAAAACTGGCTTTTAGTTTAGTTGGTGTACATCCGAATCGACACCAGTGTATGTCACATGGTCATGTTAGAATTAGATAAATGTTACATGTATCCTTTATAAATAGTCTTTTTTATATCACATAATGGTTGATTGATGTACCTTTGTAACTTTCAATCAAAGCGTACTTCTTAAAATGGCAGGTTTATCCATTTTTATACAAATTATTTTTATTTTAGGTTAGACGGGAACTAAACAATGTTAAAAGAAACGAAATAACGTGATCAAATTGTAAATACAGATGGTATAGTTCGAGTAAAGATGAGCAAAGAAAATGCGACTTTTAATAATGTTACTTATGTATTTTAATTGTATTTAAAAAAAATATTTTTAAAAGCATACCTAGGCTGTATCCAGTGTAATCATTACCGTACCTTTTTTTTTTAAATAACAAACCTTTTGTAATGTGAAAAAGTATGGTAACGATTATTAAATTATTGTACATTGAAATGTATGTATTAAATTTAAATAAATTATACATATTATTTATAGAGAAAACGCTTTTGAAGTATACATTTGTACCGTACGCTAAATAAATAAGTCTAAATTAAATAGATAGACATAAATTTAGAAGAACTAATTATGCTCAGCGTTTTTTTTTCTTTATCATTTGGAATGATGACGTCCAGGTTTTTCCGCTTTGAGTTGTAAGTTTTTAACGGATACTTAAAAAGTAACGGACTATAAAGAATTGTTAACAAAAAGTAGGAAACAAAACCATTTTTACTGAAAGTATCCGATAGAGTTGACACGGTAATAATGGTACCACGGGGGAGCGAGACACAGCTATACACTATTCCTTAGGACGACAGAGATCAAGATACATTGTTTTGTCTATAACAGTGTATTTTTTTTGACTGTGCCCAACAAATAGAAGGTAAAATCTGTTTCGTAATGCTTTACGTTCATAAAACAATCTGCGGGACCGTTGTATTGTAGTTGTATTGTTGTTGTAATTCCGCATTGAAATCATTAGTACAAGAGTCCCGCAAAAAGTCCAATGCGACCCGGATGTCCGCCATTTCTAACCTTGTTAAATTATTGAAAAAAATCACCCTTGTTGATAGTATGATTTCAAATATCCATAAGTTATTTGATATTATATTTTGTGATTTTAGGGCAACCATTCCAACTTCCATTAGCTCGTGACCCTTCACAAAAAATATGCACAAATGGTCAAATTACACTAGCTTTAATTTTGCCTGATAGATAAAAAATTGTACAGGATAAATTAATATTCACATGGCTGCAACATTGTGTGAAAATGGAATAAAATACAATTATTATTAAATGAAAATAAAATAAAATTCATAAAATAGACTTAGAAAATAATCGTATTTATCATTATCAATGTTGTATAATCGGCCATGTTCGTGTACATTTCAAATTTATTCGGATGTTATTTGGTATACGCAGGTGACAACTCTATGGATACTTACTACGTCAAGATACAACGAAAAATAAAACGCGTTTCTCTCCGATCTAAATTATTCTTCTATTCTAATACCATTTTGATGGATATTCATACAAATAATAAATTATGTCTTACTGCGTATCCGTTAAAATTAGTCATTAGATTTTGTATTTATTTCTAAGTAATTAAAAAGTCTTTTCATAAAGTTGTATGCTTTAAAATCAGTGCTATCAAACATAAATCTTGACCAATAGTAGTTAAAATATAATTGCTCATACGAAAAAATAGTTTGGAATTTTATTTGTGATATGAAGAAAATTACTTTCTAAGATAGAAATTATAATTATGTAAATATTCACTAGACTCGAGTTCCTGACTGTTTTTTTTTTCTTTTTCCGACTTGATTTGTGATAATCTGACCATTTAATTTTCTTATTAGTTGTTAAGTGGAATTGATAATGTCAATGCTTGCCTATGAACCTATTGTTTTAAATACGACATTTAAAATATAATGTAGCCCAAAAAGACTATTGTAAATAAATTAGCTGGATAATTTATATACAATCAATATTTTATAAGTGTAAACGCATTTTTAATAGAAAAAACTGAAAGTACAGAACGGAAGTATTAATTTTTAAATATTACCGAAGATAATAAATAGTTATAGATTATATGAAATGGAAATATTATAAAAGTCACGACAAACATTTTTTTAAATATTAAATTTATAACTAAACTGTGTTAAGTGCACACGACGTTAAGTAATTTCACGATTAGCACTTAAGGGGGCGACATATTTTTTTTGTATAATTTATTTAAAAAAAATATAAGCGAAATTCTTCACATTGTGAATAAGTGCACTGTTTTATGTAAAAAAAAAACTATGATACTCTACGGGAACTGTAATTAATCGGCTTGTAAATATATATATTTTTTTTGTTTTCTGCTTTAATTTTTTTATGACAAAGCCATATTTTTTGTGACAGTCATTTTTTTCTCGCTTCTCGTAACTCAAATTTGTATAAAATCTTAATTTGTTATTGATGTTTTAGTCATTTATGCTTTTTTTTATTTTGAAAAACAATTGGACACGCCATGAGATACGATTTGTAACTATTAATGTGTAAGCCTATTATTATATTTTGATTACTGAAATATATTTGAAAATCAATCAATTGTTTAATTCATTTCACTCTGACCCTTGTGATGGTTACCTTGGTTTTATATCAAAGTTAGAGATTATTTACACAACGCATAGATAATCTATATATAATACCCATTTACTAGTAATAAAATACACTGTCGCATAAAATATGATTTGAACACCCGGAATACGGCAGTCTTACTAAAGTCGTGTCTTGTTAAGCTTAAAGAACTTGGTACCCGTTTAGAGCTCAATTATTTTGTCAGCGAAGTCGACAACCACGTAAATGCTTAATATTATAATTTTTAATACAAAATATTTAAACAAATTAGGATAAATTAAAGTGATGAAAATGACCAGTCATCTGAATGTAATCATCAACTTATGCCTATATGGACAGGGCCGACGCTCCGCACACTTAGATACCCCTTGCACCCCACACCCCCGGTTGCCTTACTTGACTTACTAGAAGAAGAAATAAGGCTTGCTTGCTCTCGTTAAACTGTGTTGATACAAAGCTGCCACATACAAAAATTGCATTGAAAGATCTCTATAAAAAATCTTTTATTTAACTTTGGCCACTTCGAATTAGTATTACCAAAGGCTATTATAAAATTTCTGACTATCTGGATGACAAGCAAGATACCGCATATTCAGTCTAATTATACAATATAATTGTAACCCAAACTTATTTAATAGAGCAACCCTTGAACTTCTTGCTCGTTCTTCTCTGGAGAATCAGCTTTGTGAATGACCAATAATGTCAAAAACTTTAATAATAAGATAAAAAAATGTGACGTTTTCAAGTCATAATTTTTATTCTACGAAAT
This sequence comes from Oegoconia quadripuncta, assembly GCA_949316235.1. NCBI lineage: Eukaryota > Metazoa > Arthropoda > Insecta > Lepidoptera > Autostichidae > Oegoconia > Oegoconia quadripuncta. Next base: position 27,594,851 of record OX438749.1, read on the forward strand.
AAATAATTTTTTTGGTTTTTGATTTTGATTGTATACAATTCAAATACAAAAGATAGACAATAAGGTCAACGATCAAAATCATCTATAGCTATCACTGGTTTCTGTTGGTGAAATAAAAATCAGTCATAATATTTTCCAATTTATTATTTTTTCAATATTAACCAGTAAGTCCCTTAAGCAGTTACAGTATAGATTAGCATAGCATAGTTCTCTTAGTCCGTAGTCATTTACAGTTGAGACTTTGGTCTCGCGAACAAAATTTTAAAAGCATAACTTTACAACAATTAGTTACATTATGTATGAAAATGGAGTCAAGATTCATGTATAAAAAATCACGCATATATCTTGACTTTGCTCGCAAAGACCAAAGGAAAGTATTTTTTTTTAGTAAATATAAGTATATTACAGGTTTTTTCACGAACACATAGTAAATGTAAGTATAATTATGGAAATGTGAATGTTTTGAAAGATATTTATATATATTTAATGTTCCACGACATGACGTGATAAACTATATTAAAATATATATAAATATCGAACACTAAGATCTCTGCGGCCTTAACATATATGGCGTACAAAATTACATATTATATTCATTTATATTTCGCTTTGTAAATGTAAAATATATCGTTATCATATTCATGACTCTAAATGATAAATTTACAGTTGTAAAGGCATTTTTTATTATGGTATTTAATGTACACTATGATTACCACGTCCCTTCTTTAAAAAAAAAAACATTGACGAAAGAACTTGTAGGTGAACTCTAGAAGCATACTGAAAGAGACAACACCCATAGACTACCTAACTGAAGACGAATGGAAATGAGATAGGCGCCATATTGTCTGCGATCCTTGGGTCACGATCCTGACTGAACCATTAAACTTGGTAGGTATAAAACTATAACACCTAGTAATCTGTTCCCGTAACAGCTAGGTCACATGATTGACCTAAGATTACGTCATCGACTGTAATGCGGTTCTCAAACTTTGACATGTTGGAAGTAAACGATTCAAATATAAACAGTGCAATAAAACAAAGTACTTGATATTTCTTGTATTTTTGTTAACACTTATCCTGACGTAGTCTACGGTCATCTGGGAATAGAATACAAGGAGTTAGCATGCTATTTATTATACAGGTGCTAATGGACTTTACATTAAAAAAGATGTCTACCATCGATCCAGAAAAACCAGAATAAAATGAGAAACCAATTCAAAAATAATTATATTTGCTCTAAATTCAATAATACCATTAAAAAACCATAAGTACTTGTTGCCCTAATGGATTAGGAATTCCCAACCGGGGGGCATAAATAGATGGCAAATGGGGCAGAATGCGTTTGTATTATCGAAAGAAACATAAATTTAATGCGTAGATTTAACATCGTAATATCACAATCACTGATTCAGTCGTACACTGTTCCACAAGATAAATATCTTTTAAATGATGCGCGTTTGTTTCTTAGTCAGGAAAAAATGAATGAGGGGGCGTGCAAATATTATCTATAATACGGGGAGGCTAGACGCTAAAAAGGTTGGGAAACTCTGGATTACACGCAGCCCGAGCTGTAAGAGTATCAACACAAATGAACGGCTGTTAGCGGCACCAGCGTCGCCGGTGCCATTTTTACGGCTTAAAACGCACAATTTATAATATTTGAGTGTTCTATCTCCTTCTAGTAACTTGAAGCAGGGCTGCTAACAAACTAAACTAACCTTTATGCCATAATTAATAACCGTAGCTGTAATTTTGCATGTTAGATATCTTCCCGCGCCTGCCTGAGTTTCCTCATAAATAAAAAACAACCATAAATTAATAAAATTATTGTAACTTACTGGACGATTTATACCTACTTTAGACGCTCTTAAAAATGAGGACTAAACATTCCGATGATATGATGAGATTAAGCCTTCCGTATTGCCTCTAGAAGCCATTTTATATTTTGAAAATAAATTGTGCATAACCAATAAAAGACAATTTTAATTTGGAGTTTTAAAAAATGCATGCAAACGTCAATGTATAATTTAGATACCTCAGCCTCTAACATTTCATGGTTGATTTGGAAACACGTCACCAAAACCTATCTGAAGGCAACCAATGTTTGTGTACAAGGTAGTAGCAAGATAATTAACATGTTTTACATTTGATGTTACAAATAAGAAATTTTCCTAAAAACAACAATATATTAAGTTAACATAACAAACCAGCGATACAGTGATACATTCACACGTCAAGAATAATGACAAATGAATAACACCGTATTTAGTAAAGAAACAAACAAAATATTCTTATTGCATAACAATAATAAACATAACATAAAGGAAAACACACAAAAGAACAAATCAGAAATGTAAAAAACATGTGCGTTTTGGTAATGCTTTTCTAATCCGATCTATGTTAGTGCTACGTGAATAAACATGTTTCTAAACCAATCATAGAAATGTTAATAACAATGTTATTAACAAAACCTGTTGCTTCGTTTTGTTACTAAAATTTACCCAAACAACTTAGGGGATATTAGTGACATATTATTAACATTGTTATTTTTACATGGGTATAACAAAATGTCACACATAAAGTCATAAAGTAATTATATAACACAAATGACTCGGACAAAGTTATTCATACATTTTGACATCAAAATATGAAATAATTTTATGATTATACGTGATATGTAATGAATCAGGTTCTGAAGTACGATAAGGATACATGGAATGGCTAAATATGTGCGCCCAATAATAACAAGTTATAATTTGTTACATGTACATTGATACAAAACATATATAACACCCTTAAGTTACATATAACATTTATAACATGTTATATAATGGTGTATAAATGTATAATAAAAAAATAAGCCACAATTAAAACGTAATTAACATATCATGTCAACTGAGAATTAGTTATAACAGAAATAATTCTAGCACCTAATAAATTAACAATAGAAATAAATAATAGTAATATCACTACCGAAGATTTACCGGTTAAAAGAAGAAATGCTGAATAGGATATTGTAGTGCATAAATCAGATGCATACATCGTAATTTTTTATTTAGTTTAGACAGACAAAAATTACAACTTATCTAGCGGATCAGCTATGAATACGCTGGAAAAAAATATTTTCTTATACAAAATGTGCAGACTTCCAAGATGGCGTCGCATTTATATATTTGGATTGAGGACATACAGACGAACAAGAAATATAAAAAAAAATAATCATCACGTTCCATCTCCAGAACTATATCATTTACTGCCTCATATGGTTACAAAAGATGTCAAAATATAAATTCATTCACATATGAACCCCGTTAGGGCACTGCATTTAAATATATTGAGTTATCTATCAACATGTTATGTATCTTTATGTCCAATTATCACCAAACGTGGCGATTTAGGACTCTAGTCATAAGACATATTTTATTCGTCAATGCGTCTCCAATTTAAATATATAAGTTTTAAGGTGAGCCGTGATTTTGAAAAAAAAAATCGGGATTTGCCAGAAATTTTCAAACCCCTTTTTTAGAGAATTAAAAAATCACAGTGCATATGTAAAAGTCCTTCGTTTTTGGATTCCAATTTTATGCTCGTAATCAAATTTAAAAAAATATTTCCTTACGTTTATGTAGGCTTGCTTGACAGACATGTCTCCCTTCAACCGATCAACTCATATCCAAATGTCACTAACACGTACTCGCGCCCAAAATTATCTCCCAAACTTATTTACAAAAAGCACTTGACAATTTCCTATACAAATTATCTATCTAAGCACAACTGGGGATTGTTACGGATAACGTTATTTACGACAAACATGCACCGAAAATTATTACAAAAACACAACCCGTTTGCGCAGTCGGGTGAAACGGGTCGCTGACTATAAACTAGATTACACACTAAGATGTTGGAAACTTCAAGCATCGGAAACAACATGATATAATTTGTTGAATGTCAATTATTTATTGTTATCTGTCAGTCAGTATGTCTAAGCTTAAGTAGCTTATTATATCAAAGATATAACGAATTCATTATTGAAAATTTTGATTTGTTAAATTCAATAAATTATTTTAACATATAATTCCGGGAACATAGCTCGAAGAACTGATGGCCGGACAGCATTAAAGTTCTCGAGTGGAGAGTGGAGAGACAAGCGCAGCGTAGGATATCCACTCAGAAGGTGGACAGACGACTTGATAAACATCGCGGTAAATTGCTGGATGCAGGCCGCTTCCAACCGATCACACTGGAATTCTATGGAGGAGGCGTATGTTCAGATGTGGACATCCGGTGACTGATATGATGATGAAATTTTAATACCTTTAAAATATTCTACAATTCGTTTTAACTTGACCGAACTCTGAAAGATGCTTCGCTGATGCATGTGAATGTGCATATGGCGCTGCTGCGGTACAAAAAAAAAAACAGTGTGTAATCCACTTTATGTCGATTTCCATTCATGTGCGTATATACGAACTCACATAATCATTTTTCATTCACGCTACAATTTCTTTTTACTAAAAAAAGACACATTCTTCAACCCCTATCATTTAGGTATTTACACAATTAAACACAATATTAACAGTAAATTACAAACTGAACTAAACGTTACGATGTTTACATAATAATAATTAATAGTACATTTCTTTAATAATAATAATATAAAATCAACTTCAACTGAAACATAAGAATAATAATAATACTCCGTATACATATGCCGTTCCAAATCGAGCTTTTTTCGAAAAAAAAAAGAATTACGTCGTAACAATTGTGTGAAAGACTAAGAGAACACACTAAGAGACAGTAAGTTCTTATTGCCTCACTATTTCTTTTTGTTAGTCACGATTGAGGCAGTGATCGTTTCAATTCTACATATTGATTCCAGGGTTATATACTATACGGAGTAATTTTATTATTCTGTCACTGAAAACTACTTCCGGAGGTCGGTTAAATGTTAAAACTAATGAGTGTGTGAGATAATAACATTGGTAAATGAATAATATTTTAGTAATCCTCTGACGACATTCGGCGCAATGTTTGTATGAGATCTAGCAGTGGCACTACTATTAGGTGAATACACGGCAACGCACATCGATCCAACGCTTGTATTTGCCTGGATTATATAAATACTTTTACCTTCACCTGGCTAAAGGAATACAGCACTTAGTTCACAGCTCAGTCAGTACAATTAAGTCATCTACGTAATGGGGGTTTTAAAAGTTAAATACCTTGAAAATGGCGGAACAGTTTTCCATCAAACATGGCTAAGCGTCAATCCTATGGAACGCACTTAGACGTTACTCAAACTTATCTTTTGAGCTAAGTCAAAATTTAATGTGTAATATGTAGGTCCAATATAACTTAGTGATAATCTTTCCGTCCAAGAACAGAGCAATTGTTTTCAGTTGTGTCGTTGACTGGAGGTGTGATGTTACTGATAAGCTTCTTATTCTGAAATCCCGGGTTAGACACACCTCTATCGGATTAATGTTCAGTCGGGATGTTCGAATTAGGTTAGGTTCATTTCCATCAGATCATTCTCTGTAGGAGATCGAATCCAGGCCAGACCCTACTCCGACCAGAAACGAAATGGGAGTTCGGTACGATAGTGCGCCGGCTAGGCCGACTGCATTATGAGGAGCAGACCATGATGGCGTTGTGTGGCGCAGGCACGTTGAGCAACTACTACCGGTCCCAGAAGTTCGGCAGCCAGGAATAGCGGTGAACGACTGTCGTATACTGGCCACCTATACTCAAAACTATATATAATAACGTTAGTTATCTCGATAGTTAGCGGTAGCCACTTCTTCTTAGCGAGTCGATGGCAAAAATATCCGGTATATGGTGGCCGCTGGTTATTATAGATATTTTTATCGATCAATTTTCGAGTGTTGAACCTTACCTATCAATAAGGAAATTGTTACATACATATGTTACATGTATTGGAATAAAAAGCAGATTGATGATCAATAATTTTCTTAATTTTATAAGATATGATAGTTTTCCAGCCCAGATGAAGTATCCCTAAAACTGACCTCGACTCGATTATTTCTTGAGCACCGAGTTTTAAGTTGAATTTAAGACTGTCAGTTGTTTTTACAGCTCAATTCGAAGACTTTTGAATTCAGAGCCCTGCATAAGCCTTATGCATCACTAGCTATGCTTGATATATCTGTGATGTATATAATCCAGCAAAAAACATGTCTTTTTATCAGCTATCAAAAGTGAGAGTACGCTGAATCAACCGCTATATGTCTCTGTCACATAATAGACTATTCCATAGCGCTGTCTTGTTTGCTCGTGGAAACAACGTAAATAGTGCCATTTATAATCTAACATAAAAAAAAACTATAAGAGCGAATACCTACGATCGACACTTCATTGGACAATCGCCTTTGTTTACACTCGGTCGTTCGCCGAATGCGGCCAACTGACAGAAGTAGAAAAATTACAGAAATTGTGACGTGGATAGCCCAGCAAAGCAGCAGAGATACGCTTGCTTGTAATATATCCAGCCCCCGTAGCACGACATCGCTTGTCGCGCGCGACGTAGGAGTGAGAGTGGGATAGTTGTATATTTCGTCCAAGGGAATCAGCAGGACAAATATTATCTCGCACGACAAAAGTTTATCGCGCCTGTGATGCTACTAGTACAGATTATCTAAAGCCATGTCATGACGAAATCGCATTTGCTATTAGAGTCAAGCAATGTTTAACGGGGTCAGTCCTTAGATGGGAGACCATCATTGGCATTTTAATAAGTTTTCGTGCTTCGGAGTGAACGTTAAATAATTGAAGGTAGTGTATAAACTAAGTCATGACCTAAAAGGGCGACTTGGAAATACTGTCAGGTGGCAGGACTGACATAAATCCGCTCTGGAACCGAGTGGTAGTTTATGGCCCATACCCTCACCCAGTGAATGTAAGGTTGTATGTGATGATCTGTTAATGCCTCGCTTACTGGATCTAGGCGTATTCCGTGGTGCATAGGAAATAATGGGCAGTGAGTGCAGCTAGTTGGTACTTGGCTGAACCATCCCAGAGCTGACAGCAGTATTCCATGCACGAGCGGACCTGAGCCTGGTAAAGCACCAAAAGTTCATTTCACGGGGAGTGTTCTGAAGAACTGTTCGAGCTAATACCCGCTGCTCAATTTAACCGATACACTTCTCGCCGAAAATTAAATTTCCATCCACATCACTTGGATGAGTGGAAGTCTACCACTGTACGTTTCTCAAGAAACTTCTTACACCGTACAACCACCCCGTGGAACGGACTTCCGGCAGCGGTATTCCCCGAACGAGTACGACATTGGAACCTTCAAGAAACGAGCCTACACCTTCCTCAAAGGCCGGCAACGCATCTGTGACCCTTTTGGTGTTGCGGGTGTCCATGGGCGGCGGTGATTGCTTTCCATCAAGTGACCCGCATGCTCGAAAGTTGTTTTGTTGTGAAATATCGCTTGACCTTAAGTGGAATGCCAAGCTTCTTAGCCGCTGTTTTAGCTTTCGTATCTCTCTCTCTTATCAAGTAAATCGGAAAGAGATGCAAACAGAGCCAACATTGACTGTAAACTAATGAAGTGCCGGTCGCGTTTCCGTTCTAAGCGTCGTTTAACTATGACAGTAGGGTAAAATACATATATACTATCAATACTTACATCACAGTATCATTGTTTTTATGGTTTTTGGACTCCCCAAGTGATGCGATGTAACACAGAAGCTTCACATTTCCATATAAAATGAATTCCTTTCTTCTGTTTTCCCATTTTTGTTGGTCAAGCTTTAGATAACTTTTCTGACATTTACATCTGATTTATATTGGATACTGGTCTGTGCCATTAGTGAAAATCATTTTACAAAAAATTTAAAAGGCAAAAATAAAATATGAAAGGGATAAGTGCATGTTTTACTTGCCGTGATATTTGCTTGCATGTCAATAATTGTGACCATAGATGCAAATAAATACTTATATACCGGATGAGTTTTTATACCGTAAGGAAAAAAATAGGGCATATTAGGTAAGTGAAATAGAAGTTATTGGCATAGGTAGTTTAATTTTTTTTTTCAAAAGCGCCTGCTGCCTCCGTTGTTTGATATGCGACTGGCGTGATTCGTAACATCATTCGAAATTTATTTGGAACTCATATTTTTTCCAAGTTTTCTTTATCTATTTAATTTAATGATGTAATTATGTGGAATATGCTACAAACGCGACCGTTAAAGCCGTTAAATGATAAAATTAACGCTTTATTCCATGATGGTTTTGAAAAAAATAAATTAAACTAACTTCTATTTCACTTACCTAACATGCCCTATTTTTTTTGCTTGCGGTAAAAAAACTCATCCAGTATATTACACGAGCTTACTGTCTGCTGCTTCGCAATTAACCTTATTGGAAGTCGGTTAAAAAGTAACCAAATTTCAAGACAGATTTTACCATTTATAATATTAGTATTATAGGATTGACATTTATATTTAATTTGATGTGTCTACCAACCAAATTTCATCCAAATCCGTCCAGCCTTACCTGACGAGGTAATAAACACACATACACACACACAAACCTTCGCATTTATAATATTAGTTGGAATAATTATGATAAGCCTCAGTTCGCTATTCGGTAACCCATTCGCAACCCAGAAACTCCATCAACTATAAAAACAATTAAACTATTCCTAACTCTTGCAAAAATACAGCGAGACAATATTCTTCAGGCCTTACAACTAACGTGTTAGCAATAATTCGTTTAAATACACAATGTCCAATTCTCTAACTGTCCAAAGGTTTCAAAACATCCAACTCCCGGTGGTCCAATTGTCAGATGGTCCAATTAAAAACGTAGAATACATTGTTAGATTGGTTATATATAGGTATACAGGGCGTCCCAAAGTTATGGGACATGAAGGGGAAGTACCTTAAATATCGTAGATAGTGAATTTTGCTCAAAGAAGACTTTATGTTATTTTTAAAAGTTAGTAATTCTGCATTCATAGATTTTCTAAAAATTATTTGCTTCGGCTGGGAATCGAACCGACTCAAATGTGAAAAAAAAACACCCTACTTTTATGATGCCAATCGAAAGAATAGCTAAAAAATAATAACTCTGCCTAAGTAACATAGTATTTTAAAAGAAAGGAACAACGTGAAATTAATCATTTTAATCAAATAAAAAACATACATGAAACTGCCGTAGTCAATTAAGTAGGTATTTTTTTGTAAATTAATTAATTAAATGCTCAAAATGTGATCCCTCTTGTTATCATTTCATCTACACGTGCACTTATAATAAGGAAAACTATGTTAGTACCTATTTACGAATAATCAATGCTATCTTTGGAATGATAATATCGCTACTTTTCGAACGTCGTCGGCAATAAATAACTTTCTTGAAATTTGACTCAATCATTTTATGTTGTTCCTTTCTTTTAAAATACTATGTTACTTAGGCAGAGTTATTATTTTTTAGCTATTCTTTCGATTGGCATCATAAAAGTAGGGTGTTTTTTTTTTCACATTTAAGTCGGTTCGATTCCCAGCCGAAGCAAGTAATTTTTAGAAAATCTATGAATGCAGAATTACTAACTTTTAAAAATAACATAAAGTCTTCTTTGAGCAAAATTCACTATCTACAATATTTAAGGTACTTCCCCTTCATGTCCCATAACTTTGGGACGCCCTGTATAATAAAAGTTGGACATTCATAAAATTAGACATTTGAGGAATTGGATATTTTGAAACCAGAGGACATTGTGTCCTTAAACGGCAATAATTTCAGTACATGAATAGCGTAATATTTTAACATTTTTTTTTAATTAACATGGCCGGTTTCGTTATATTATATACTTTACATAACATATACGTACATACACAGGGTAGTCGAGTAGAAATGGACCAATCTATTGAAATATTCTAAATGGACCATGTATACATAAACAGCCGGTTTATATTCTAATGCAAAACTATCGAATCTTTGCCATGGGCAGTGGCAATAACTTTTCACCAGGTGAGCTGCTCGCTCGTTTATCATACATTGACTTATAAAATAGTAATAATACCTGACAAAGGATTGCCTAAGACGCTATTTTTGAAGCTGGCATAAACATTTAAGAATGGACCACTTGAAAATCGATGGGTCCATCTCTGCTAAATAGTTTCCTGTATCGATTGTTCTAAACGTGAAATAATATTAGCCAGGAATCCTATTTTAGGCTACCACAAGTGGGAATCCATGCTGTAATTCGGGATTTCCACGGTGTGCCCTCTAAAAATATTTCTTAATCGTGATCCCAAGTCTATTAATTCCCGTTTAAAATATCCTTACATTTTAAACTTAATAAATTAACTATAATATTACTACTGTTTACAAAAATCAGGTTTTGTCGGGTCGGGTTTTTCTCTTATTGTATTTTCATTGGCGGGGAAAATGGAAGTGCTCCATAATCTATATTTTGTATATTATTTATTATAATTAAAATTTATTTTTCAATGTATTTGAAAAATCGTGGCATTAGGAAGCGTTCGTGAGATCTAACAATTCAGACGAATTTATTTTTTATTTTATTTTTTCATAAAAAACCGTAGTCCGTTTCCAACAATTTATTCAATAATGTTCTCCTTTTAATTGATTTCTTGAACTAACTTTGATCTTTCCGTTTTATAAAATGAGTACCTGAAGCTCGCAAATTTTTGCGTTCGATCCCTAAATACCATAGAAGTAAGGATAAGGGGATAAACGTCTAATATATAGACGTAACGTGTATCATAATTTACTTCATAGGGCGCGTACGTGACATCAAATGTAACGATCGGACACAATTTTTTTACTTGTTAGGGCTTCATTTACATGTAACACGAATCGTTTAAATTAGCGACAGATTTTTTAATTAACATTTGGTTTATTGTTCCAAGCACCTCATCCAACAGACACGGTAACAGCAGGAGCCACTCAAGCGATGAACGTACCGCTAGCGACATCTCAACAATACCCTGGCCACAAAAATCTCTTATCTCCTTCAAACGCCGCTCAATTTAAGTGACATAGCAGCTACCTAAACGCATAACTATCTCACTCCGGCATGGAAATAAGACATGGTACCTCCTTTACAACCTATAGCTTTGTTCCATAACAAACACCAGTAAGTAACATGTCAAAGTAGCGAATGAACAGATACCATTTATACATCCAAACCTATCCACAGATACATTAATTTAATATTCCAGTTGTCCCATAACAGACAATGTTTTGCAGAATACCAGTGTGTTGCCCGTCACATAATATTAGAGCAATAAAAATACATAACTTTGTGGTGTAACTTCCTATAATCTTAAAGTTCCCGATTTTTTGTAGAAGTATAGAGTATCCATCAGTAATATAAATAATAATAAATGTCTTTGCACAAACACACATCGCCATCTAGGTCCACAGTAAGCATTTAGGCTTGTGTTATGGATACCAGATGGTTGATAAACTACACAAATACATTTTTTTTTTGTAAATAATCACTTATTATAAATCAAAACATTCATATCTCTGGTACACATGTCTGTATTCATCATACAAACATATGCCCCTAGCGGGATTCGAACCCGCGACCATTTGGTATAGTAGCAGAGTTTCTAACCACTACACCAAACAGGTCGTCGTCACAAATCAGTAATAGAATAAAAATGTTTCCTAACCATTCTATACGTTGCTTTAGGTATAGCATAGTTATCAATTCAGTTATAAAACCAACAATATTAAATTAAAGTTACCACTGTGAACTTTATTGCGTTGTAGAAGACGTTAAGATATCTTAAAACAATTTTCTAAAAAAAAAAAATCAATTGCTACTTTATATTTTCTTAAAATGGTTTGAGACGTGACATTTGCCCTCGGTGAAATTTTTCATAAATATAAAAAATGTAAAAAATCATGTATTGTGTCAAAAACAGAGTTACAATATAACCAATGAGGTAGCCCTGGTCCCCACACTAGGATTCCCTGTGTTGTGGGTAACCAGTCTCTTCCCCATCAAATTATTTTTTTATTATTAGTAATAAAGAAGTTATTTATCGTTTTTTTTTAATACAGAAGTTCTAAGTAATTTCACCGACGCAATGAAATTCACAGTGGTAACTTTGATCTAATAATCGATTTAATTAATAAGAACTGTGTTAATGCTTTTTTTTATGCACGACGGGTTCGTACTTGCCCTCAATCACACCTGATGAACAGTGAAGATGAGGTCGAAGGTGGAAGCGTATGGATCCGAGTTTTAAGCCATGATGAAGACGGATGAAAGAAAAATGCATGCAGTAGAGATGAGAATGTTGAGATGGATGAGTGGAGTGACGAGGATGGATAAAATAAGGAATGAGTATGTAAGAGGGAGTTTAAAAGTGGCATCCGTGACAGAAAACTGAAAGGATATTCATCACTCGATGAATATGGATGTCCATGGTTGGAAAGTAAGACGAAGATCAGGGAAAAGATGGATGGAATGTGTGAAGGGTGATATGAACGAAAAGGCCGTGAATGATGAGGTAACGGGAGATTGGAAGAAAAAGACGCACTGCGCCGACCCCAAATGCGTCATTTGGAGGTTCCACTGAAAACCAGCGTTGTAGTGAACGGCTACATCCCATGCTGAGTTGGAGACCTTTTTGACTCCACTTTGCGACACCGACAATTAGATGGCAAACACAATGTTATTTTTTGCATGTGTCTCGACTGTGTAATATTTGTACCTGATTGTTTGTGTCATGAGATGGGTTTAAATTAATTTTTCTTTCTTTCTTTCTTTCAAATAAATTAGGACTAGGTCAAGAAGATGACGAGTCTGTTTCATTACTAAATACCTATACTATATTTAAAGCAAGCCACAGATTAGTTAGAAAACATTTTTATTCTATCGCCGACAGCTACTCTTATTTATGTGCAAAAAATCACGGCCTTTAACATTATAGCATGTTGAAAGTGTATCTTGGACTTGTGTTTTGTTTCATATGTAACATTGTCATATGTGTAAACATAGACGCAAATCTATCTAATACAAAAACTTTAGTATTACAGGTGAAACATCGCCATACAACGGCCGCACATCGCGGCCAAAAGACGCATAACCACCCTTTAAAATTACAGGAAGTTACAGTAGTATTTGTATCCTTACTGGACTTGCTTGTGTTTCAGTTTCATTTTTCATATGTAACATTGTCATATGTGTGAACATAGACGCGATTCTATCTAATACAAAAACTTTAGTATTACAGATGAAACATCGCCATACAACGGCCGCACATCGCGGCCAATAGACGCATAACCACCCTTTAAAATTACAGGAAGTTACAGTTAAAGTTGTATCCTTACTGGACTTGCTTGTGTTTCAGTTTCATTTTTCATATGTAACATTGTCATATGTGTGAACATAGACGCGATTCTATCTAATACAAAAACTTTAGTATTACAGATGGGTGAAACATCGCGATACAACGGCCGCACATCGCGGCCAACAGACGCAGTAACCACTCACGTATCGCATCAGCTCCCACTCTCACGCGATGGAAGTGGTTGGAGGCGCGATGTCGCGGTCCCTCGCGACAAGGAGGTCGCGTCTGTTGTCGCGCAACGAGTTGTTGCGGCGTAGCTCGTCCTTGATGGAGTTGTCGCGCGACTCGAGGCCGCGTCGCGGGGATGTCGTGTCGCGGCATTCGGACGACGACCGTTTCGTGTGGGTACCTGAAAGTTGGGTTATATAGGGTGAATTTGAATTCGTATAATTCCCATTAACTGGTAACGGCACTCTTGTTTAAGAACAACTTTCCACGAGGGACCGTAGCCGAATTCGATCAAAACAATTTTCAATATACAAAGTAAACCATTCTGAAATCACCTTTAATATGGAAGTCCAACAATATTTTCATCGTTTTCATATCAACGTGATATTTTTATTTACCTATTTCAATCATATTTGACAATATTAACATTGCCCTTAATAATTAACATTGAATTGTAATATTAATTTTGTTTTATTTTTATTTTATTATTTTTTTACAGAGATAAAAAACCGCCTCCTTGGCTCAATGTAAACAACATAAGGTTTACGAATCGGAGGTCGCGAGTTCGATCCCTAGCGAACATGTTTAGTAATCGGTTTGGTTGGTGGTAGGCCTTCTTAAATGTCCGCCTGGCTAGCTACCACTATCTTATCTAATTTATATAAGTTTGTATGGCAGTCGACGGTGGTGCAGTCAAGTAAATTTTTTTTTTACACAACTGGCCTGCACGTGCCTTCAATTACACCTGATGTCAAGTGAAGATGAGACCGAAGGTGGAAGCGTACTGACCCGGAAAGCCCATCTTACTGGCACTGGCTATCTTAACTCTGACAACCGGAACACAACAATGCTATTAACATTGCTGCTTGGCGGCAGATTTAGATAAGATTTTTGTTTTATGCACAACGGGTTGCTACTTGACTTCAATCACACCGGATGTTAAGTGAAGATAAGGTCGAAGGTGGAAGCGTACTGACCCGGAAACCCAAACACATTTGGGAGACTCGCTATCTTATCTCTGACAACCGGAACACAACAATGTTATTAACATTGCTGTTTGGCGGCAGGTTTAGGTAAGATGGTGGTAGCTAGCCAGGCGGGCATTTAAAATGCCCTACCACCAACCAAATGTTTATTTATTTATTCATTTATAAATATAAAAACCTGCGTTTAAAAGAGCAACCCCTCGAGTTCCTTGCTTGTTCTTTTTAGGGGAAAATTGCATTTTGAACAAGCAGTAGCTTAAAAAATTTAAAATTGACTATTTTAAGTGTACCCTGTGTACCTACAAAATAAATATTTTTGATTTTGACACCCAATAATGATATACTAGTGCCGTACCTGGCATCTCCCGGCCGCAGCTCATGATCTCGTGGTCTAGGGACGCGGAGGCCGGCTCGGCGGCCCGCCGCCGGACGCTCTGCTGAAGTCACAAGACTGCATTACACATTACATTCACAGTTGTGAACCTATGTTTATATTGCGTTTGTCTATGGTTTACATGTGAAATATTTACTTTGTAACCGCTGGAGCCGCTTGTGACCGATGAACTGGAGCCGAGGGGGTGCGTGCCGTTCTGAAACGTTAATAAAAATATGTGTATGTAAATATATGAAATCTATTCACGTTGTTTGTATATGTAGCCCTATTTAATATCGCACAACCTGCCTATTTCAAATGTATTGTCCGTATACCCAAAGATTGCCTGGAAGAGATCGCTATCAGTGAGAAGGTCGCCAAATTTTCTGTAACTGTATTTTATTTTCTGTTGCGCAATAAAGTGTACGTGTATTATATTGTAAAAATAATATTTTAAACGTTTAACGTTAAAACATACAGACGAATATAGAACGTACCCCTTTTTCGAAATCAGTTAGTTATTAGTTAGTTATCTTTTCTTTTTATAAAGCGGTTACTTTTAAAAATTAACGCTGCCTATACTTAACTTAATGTTATCCGATAATACACACAAAGTTTAGCTAAATTTGGATTTGAGTTCCCAAAAAAAAAACAAAAATGTTTGTATGGAGAAAACAGTCTTAATGAAATTCTTCATACAAAACGCCAATTTCATAGGTAAGGACTTAATACAATTATTTAAGATAAATGAAAGTAGTATTGTAAGAAAATACACTCTTATAGCTGGCTACTAGACTTTTTCATAAATTCTTCATTGGCAGCTGGTTGCGGAACTCGGTTGCCAGAGCGGTCGGAAGACAAGGGAGCTGTTCAGCAGTGGTTGTCCTGTCACTGATATAATGCTAATTGACGGTACCTGATCGAGCTGGTCTATGGAGGTGTGGCTGGTGGGACTCTTCACAGCGTCGAATACAGACGAGTCGCTGTCGTGGTCGGAGTGCTGGTGGGGAGCCTCCGGACTGTCCGGGATCTCGCCGGACGCTGGAAGAGACAACTTATATATAAATAACTTGAATTAATCCTAACTTACTAACGCTTATAAGTGTGAAAGAGATAGACATGCTAATTACAGGGAAATGTCGAGTCCATTAGAATCGTGGTCCTGAGCTAAATGAGAACAACATTACATTTATTAGACGACCTGTTTGGTGTAGTGGTTAGCAACACTCACTATACCAAATGGTAGCGGGTTCGAATCCCGCGAGGGGCATATGATTGTGTGATGAATACGGACATGTGTACCCGAGATATGGATGTTTTTATTTATAATAAGTATTTATGTAGATATCAACCATCTGGAATCCACAACACAAGCCTAGAGTTGCTTACTGTGGAACTAGATGGCGCTGTGTGTATGTCTAAGGATATTTATTTATTTATAATGAGCATCATTTCATATGTAAACAGTGCCTTTATGTTTGTTTATGCATGTAGACAGTGTCGCTTATGTACGCAGACAGCGCGGTATACGCATGTAGACAGCGCGGTATAAGCACGTAGACAGTGCGGTATACGCACGTAGACAGCGCGGTATAAGCACGTAGACAGCGCGGTATACGCACGTAGACAGTGCGGTAAATGCACGAAGACAGCGCGGTAAATGCACGAAGATAGCGCCGTACACGCATGTAGACAGCGTGGTATAAGCACGTAGACAGCGCGGTAAACGCACGAAGATAGCGCCGTCCACGCATGTAGACAGCGCGGTACACGCCCGTAGACAGGGCCTTATATGCACACTAGAGGCCAGTGCAGCCCATACCGTGCGGGTGCAGGGCGCGGCGCTGCGCGCGGGGCGAGGGCGGGTGCGGCTGGCGCGGGGGGGCGCGGCCGGCTCCCGGCGCGCGGCACACGGCCGCCTGCACCACCTCGCACACGCGCCGGAACCGACGGATGTTGCCTGCAAGTGCACACAGACTGTTATGTGTCGCTATCCCATTTGCCGAGGCGGGAGAGGGAAACTTCTTTTCCTACTTACACACCCTATTTCTTTAATTAATCTGGGGTCCAAGGTACCTAGATATCATCATAAAAGCATGGCATGCCTTTGCTTTAATAAAATACTCGATCACGAACATCACACTTCAAACTTTATTGATCTTTAAACTGTACAGGAATTACAATGTACAGGAACCGTGTTAAAAGTGTTTAACTTCATTTATCAAACATATCTCGGGCTTGTCCCACTCTGAAACCCTAAGCACACCACTGACAATAGTCACATAGTGCACCGTCTACCTTCTGTAGGCGCCGTGTCGAATACGACTGTTGATCCTAGCTTGTAGGAGTTACAGGAGTGAAGGCGGGATTGTTGTGTCGCTAATATTTCACACGAAAAACGTCATACTTTTATTTCAATATCTACACCAACAGTATCCCAATTACTTTAAATCCCTTTAAATAAGTTCAAGATCATTAGAAGATAATATTAGCATGTAGATTTTTAAATCAGCAGCAAATAGTGAATAATTTCAATTTAGTATCTGTTCTGTAAGGCCATTAATAAATATTTTAAAAAGAATAGGGCTCAGGTGCGAGCCTTTGGGTACGCCAGATTCCGCAATGTATACGTATGATCAAAACTATAACTGAGTGAATACTGTTTTATGAATATGATTTAAATCAAACCAAAAGTGAACCAATAATTCCGCATCATTCTAGTTTTGACCAATTTATGATTAACTTTATCAAAGGCGCTACTAAAATCTGTATAAATTGCATCAACTTAAAGACATTTATCTATTAAATCAATTACAAAAGTTGATAAGTTAATTGTACTGAGCGACAACTACAAAAACCGTGCTGATGTGATATTCACATGACGAGTTAAGATTGGCACTATCAGAGATCCCAAAAGTTTGGAGAATGGCGAAGAAATTGGACGGTAATTAGTAACACTAGAATGATGGCCCTTTTTATGCAACGGTATAATTCGTGCTTTTTCAATTAGCAAAAACACCGTCATTCAAAGAACGATTAATAATAAATACCAACGGGCAAAGCTAATGCAAATGTGGAAGTTTTTATAAATAAAGAAGAGATATTCACAGGGCCGGCACCATTGGAAACATCTAAGCTATTTAACGGTTTGAGAATATAAGCCTTTGAAAACCGTATCGTACAAAGAGAGTCAAGTGGAATATGGAATGTATAAGAAATATTTCCTTAATTATGGCAGATGAGAATGAGCGGAATTATTTCATTACATTGTAGCAGGAATTTATGAAACACCGTTACGTTTATCTTTAATAAAGCGCCAGAAAGCTTTAGGATTCTTTAAAATGTCAGATTCAAGCTTTTTCGTATAATCGCTATAACATTTCTGTAGTAATTTAACACATCAAATTCGAATTCAATAAATGCTTTATTTTGTAGGTGCTATTTTAAGTGAACCCTATGTTCACTTAAAATAGTCAGATTTTACAACGATTTCGAAGTAACTAGTATTCAAACTCATCTCAGGGGTTTTTACATTTTCGATATTTACTGCGAACTTTTTCTTTTTATGAGAGTATCTCAATAAGTGGATTACCGAACGAAATATTTAGGACGTATTTTTGATTTTCTTTTAGGAATTTATAAATATTTGCACTCAAAACGGAGTAAAATACAGAAATCATTTCATTAACATAATTTGAAAATTTCTCAATAAATAGTTTAATTCAATAGTATTTGGTATGCATAATAATAAATTTGGATGAAAGTATCTAATTTGCTTAACAAATCTAAAGGTGGGGAAATTAGTACATTAGGTAAAGTACTTAGAATCAGACCTAACATTCGGCCTTCTAATGCGGTTATTGAAAAGATAAAGTCAACTAACGTATGGCCAAGAATGCTACTATAATTAGAGAGAACCAACTGTGAACTGTTACGTTTGGATGCAATAAAACCAAGATTCTCCAAGAAAAATCTCCTAATATGAGAACATCCTCAATAGTGTCGATTCGGATGTACACTAACTAAAGTAAAACCAGTTTTAAAGTAGTACTGTCTCTTTCCTCTGGAACAGTACGATGCGACGGCACCACTCCAAAACTGGTTTTAGTTTAGTTTGTGTACAACCGAATCGACACCAATATGAGCGAATACATTGTTGGTACTCGCAATAAACTTAGACAATATTTCCAATTTGGCTGGAGGATACAATTGCAGTACCATACATGCCATCAGAAGCATCTCACAAAAATGTCACAACTGGTCACCAATTCAAGGACTGATTGCACCAGACTGCTTAACATCACTGATGGAAGACGAATAGCAAATGCTCGAGCACTTACCTGACAGCAATGTAAATGTTATGGCGTATAAGTATTCCTTCCCATTTTCACCCGGCGCCTTCGTTATTGTCGATATATCAACCTGAAAAGATATTATAGAAGAATAGAATATCTTTATTTGCTTTAAATGTGTTTACATTACATTGGTGGTAATAATGGTAATGGTAGGGTTCTCATACTTAATCATTCCACGCATGCAAATATGTCGTTGAATATAATTCAACAGAATTGATGATATATGTGTCGTAGATAGCGATAAATTTGCGATGGAATTCATAAATTATACGGTCAAATGATTATCATAATACGCGGTTTGCTATGGGAAGTAAACCTGGTGGCGGTGGATGGCGCGATGACGACGTTAACAGTAATATTAGATCTGCAGGTGAGTGAAGCACTGCATGCCATTATGGGGAGCCAGAATGTGTCCAAAAAAGGTCATCTGGCTATTCATGACGAGCTAACACTAACTCACGGGAGTGAATCCTGGATATGGCAGAAGAAGAATGAAAGTAGAATTAATGCAGTGGAAATGGGATCATTGGGAAGTACGAGAGGTGTGACTTAAAAGACGGAATCAGAAATAGTGTAATTATGGAGTTATGCGGTGCGAAAGAAGACATAGTGACAAAGATACAAAAAGGTAAGGTACTAAGATGGGTTGGCCATGTGGAGAGGATGAATGAAGGAAGACTAACGAAAGAGATAAACGAAGCGAATATGGATATTCGGACCGTCATACATACACCTCTCTCCAATATCATAACTTTCGTTTGCCTCACATTGCTTCCATTCCTTTTTCTTTCAAAGCTGTATTCATAAGTGTTACCATCTCATGTAACTCCTCTTGTAACGAGCAGCAGCATTCATTTCCCTAAATCAGTGTTGGAATCAGTACCCCAAAATTAGCTTTTTTGGATACCTTCTAGTTTCTCATGCATTTATGTATTCATCCAATTTCCGGCATTTACTCTTCTTTCGACATCTCATATACTATCTTTGTAATAGTCGGGAGGAAATCGTTGGGATGCAGGCCGCCTCCAACTGGTAGCTCTGGATATCTATGGGGGAAACCCTGGATATCTGTGACTGAAAATAGGGATAAGATTGTCATCTCACCTGAAACCGCACATGCCTCTGAAACATGGCGGGCGCATTGGACCCTCTCTTGTATTCCACTCTGAAAGACATCGGACTTAGCACGCTGTGGGATAGTTCCGCTATCTGTAAAAGGACAAATATTACATTTAAAAGGGTTTGTTATTTTTAATACGGATTTGTCAGACTAGTGGCTACCTGAAAGTCAGTGTTTCTAACCCGCTCTTGTAAGCTACCGAGTTGGCTTAACGATACAAATGATCACCCACCCAATTACGACCGATTTAGCCAATAGTGGAATTTTTACAGGAGTGTTTCCATGCTTCGGGGTGTTAACCAGACGGTCGGGATTGGTTTCTATTGAAACAGTCGTTAAGCCAAGTCGGTGGCCTGCTTGAAAACACCTTGATGGTGATCAATTAATTTATTTGTGATACACAGGTAAAATGCAATAGAGTGATGTTACATACAGAAGTGACAGAGCTCTGTGATCCACACATTGGCATACAAAACAATTTTTCTACATACTATAAATTAATTACTTAACTACACCAAAAATGGAAAAGTTGTATTAAATTCAATTATGCCATATTAATGTATGTTATCATGTCATATTATACTAAGATGTATATAGCAACAAAAATGAAATATACATGTATATACAACAAATTTGAAATTAAATTTAATTACCCATAATCTAGCCAGAAACAATTTATACGGATTTGAATTCTTTGACAGTATGATACGTTTTATCGATTACAAATGTATATAATATGTTTAAATGGTCCGAATCTCTAATAGTCAAAGGGTTTTATTTCATAGGATAAAAGCATCACTTAAAAACAAGCAAGAAACTCAAGGGTTGCTATTTTTAAGTGAGTTTTGGTTTACAATCTGTGATTTCACAACACAAGGGAAAACATGTCATACAATATATTATACAATACAATACAATACAAATACTCTTTATTGCGCAAAATAATTTACAATAATTTTTGATGATAACAATAGAACAGAATTAGGCGGTCTTATCACTAAAAGCGATCTCTTCCAGACAACCCACAGCTATGGGACATTTGTAGGTAGAAAAACAGGTAGGGTGCACGATACTAACAACTAAAGATTATATTATATTCTATGAGCGGACCATGGCCATGCTTGCTTATCATCCAAATAGAAATTTCATAATAGTCTTTTGTAAATAATTTCTGTTTTATGATGGTTCTGAATTTATATATTTATATATTTGATAGGCAAATTTTGAATGTCTACTGGAACCTTATTACTGTCAGAACTAACAAATACATCTGTGACCCATAACTTTTTCCAGTTAAGAGGGTTTATCCCACATGGCATTCCATTGAAAACTTTCAAGTGCAAATGTTAATGCGATTCTAATAAAAATTTATACGAATAAGCAGGATACATAGATCTATAAAGTCAGCAGAAAACCTTTTTTAAATATCGAATTTTAAAGAATATATTGTATTTTTTCAGTTAATATAGAAAACTTAAAATCGCTCTAATTTAGTTTCAATATTCTTTTTCGAAAATGTTCTCTACTAAATTTTTCTATACTACTATATACGTACTTTATCCATATAAAGTTTCATTAGAATCGGTTTATTTATTTCGAAAAATGGATTTGGAAGTTTGTATGGATTACCGTGCGGGACAAACCCTCTTAAGAGAAGGCTGTGCCCCAACACTGGGGTATACGCTATTGATATACGACTACTCACGCTAAGAAAGGCGTGTATGAGATCCGCTTTGACAGTGGCCAGCGGCTTCCCCTTCACCAGGGCAGTGAAGGTCTCCTCCTTATCCGCGGATAAGAGGAGCGAGCCGAACCAGGACCGCTTGGTCAGCTCCGGTGACGACTCGGGGGTAAGTTGGACCTCCTCCGACGACGCTGTGGAAATATCGTATGGTTCTAATTCAACATCAAAAGTTATATGCACATTTTGGAGTCAAATGACACGACGCTTGCGACTGGCGGGGTAACGAGACGACTACGCAAGATAAGATAAGACACGATAAGATCAGATGAGATAAGAGAAGATAAGACAAATTTGTTTGCTTTAAATGTAGTTACAAAAGATGTTCCCTTAATAATTAGCACGACGGGTTCGTTATTGACCTCAATCACACCTGATGTTAACTGAAGATGAGGTCGAAGGTAGAAGCGTACTGACCCGGAAACTCCAACACATTTGGGGGACTGGCTATCTTATCTCTGACAACCGGAACACCACAATGCTAATAACATTGTTGCTTGGCGGCAGATTTAAATAAGGTGGTGGTAGCTAGCCAGGCGGACATTTTAAAATGCCCTACCATCAACCAAACCGAGTACTTAAAAATGTACCGCGCTGGGGATCGAACCCGCGACCTCCGAATCGTAAACCCAATGTTGTTTACATTGAGCCACGGAGGCGGTTAGAGCCACGGAGGTGGTTTTGGTATATTCTTGTGTGTTCATCTGGCAACACCAGTCTGTACTGGGTCTCGCTATGGTTATAGTGTACTGGACATTTTCAAATGTTTAACAGATAATAAACTGTTATCAATCGAGTGAGTTTGCTTGTCCTATACTCCTGCGTAGACCCCGAATACAGCTGCCCACGTGAACGCGGACAACTATAATGTTTTGCTAACATGGCTTTGTCAGTTTTGTTATTTTTTGGAGTAGAAAACTCAGCTTTAAGGCCCGTATTAATAAATCGTTCTTGAGATTGAGATCGCGTCTCAGTCTCAAGACCATTTTTTCTGATGCTGTTTTAATATGCAGCAGATTCTCAAGCGTCAACTTTAGGCCATGTCAATCTTGAGAACGGTTTATTAATACGGGCCTAAGATTAGTTTATCAAAGCGAAAGTTTTGATGTTTCTCTTTTTGTTGCTCAATCACCGCGAAATGGATGATATAAAATAAATAAAACAAAAATAAAAATATTTATATTTCTCCTGTAATAGTATACAGGGCGTCCCACGGCTATGCCACATGGAGGGAAAGTACCTTGAATTTTGTAGATGGAACATTTTACTGAAAGAAGACATTATTTTAATTTAAAAAACAATTTAAACTGCATTCATAGATTTTTAAATAAGTACATGGTTGAACCGGGAATCGAACCATTTATTTATAAAAAAAAATTACCATGTTACTTTATCATACCGATCGAAAGGCTTCATCATAAGGATTATTTTTTGCTAAATAACATATTGTCAGAAATAAAAGGAAGACCATGAATTTAAACATTAGATGTTCAATTTTGTTCAGAAAAATGAAAAGCTGACATTGCCGTAAGGACATACAACTGACATTATCATTACTAATACTAATTACCCACTCGAGAAGTATGCATCATTTCCCTATTATAATTTAAGTTCATGATAAAATGATAAAGAGATACGTAATTAGTAAGTAGGACTATCTCAATGAACATTTTCTTTCCTGGATCGGGACAAATGGACGAAAAAATGGCCGCCGAGATCCCCAGATCTAACCCCGTTAGATTTTTTTTATGGGGTTATGTAAAAAATTTACTTTACAAGAACCAGTGTCAAAGTGTCCACGAGCTACAAACTGAACTTCGACGTATTATTCTAAATATCCACCACAACATGATCAAAAAATCGACAGGGAGCGAAATAATCAAAAGAGTGCGACTTTGTATTGAACAGGATGGGACTCATTTTGAGCATTTGATAAATTTGATTAATTTTGTATTAAAAATGTTAAAATTCGTGGTCTTCCTTTTATTTCTGACACTATGTTATTTAGCAAAAAATTATCCTTATGATGAAGCCTTTCGATCGGTATGATAAAGTTACATGGTAATTTTTTTTTTATAAATAAAGGGTTCGATTCCCGGTTCAACCATGTACTTATTTAAAAATCTATGAATGCAGTTTAAATTGTTTTTTAAATTAAAATAATGTCTTCTTTCAGTAAAATGTTCCATCTACAAAATTCAAGGTACTTTCCCTCCATGTGGCATAGCCGTGGGACGCCCTGTATAACAGTATTGAGGCATCTCCAGAGAGTAAAATATAATACTCGTGTTGGGGTTGACTCGCTCGTTCCCCGGACATAATTGGCGGAGCTTAGAAAAATAAAACTCTATGATATGATATAGGTCGAACATACCCTGATTAGACATAGATAGACATACGATATTATACTGAAATAAATTATATGTTATCCTCACCTTGCATTTTCCTCCGATGGAAGCGCGGTGAGCCGAGGAAGGAGTTCTTGATGGTGGCGAGCCGAGCACGCCAGGGTGCTGCCGCCCCGCCCCCCGCTCCCGCCCCGCACGCAGACCCACTCACCGCTGTCGACAACACACACACAGTTACAGGGACGAATCTTACATCACAGAAACAATCACTAGGTACCGCCGTTCATAAGAAGACGAAAGAAAGAAAGCAAATTTATAATTATTTTCAATGTTTTCAAGTGCAGTCATTCTTTCGAATCACAGAATGAGTCTTTGTTAAGATACAAGTGCAACATTCCTTCACTCATTCAACCTTTGTTAAGATTTGTATCTTCACAATCAGCAATTCCTTCACTGATCCCGGCTTTGTTAAGATACAAGTACAATATTCATTCACTCATTCCGCCTTTGTTAAGATTTGTACCTTAACAATCAGTCATTCTTTCACTGGTCCCGGCTTTGTTAAGATACAAGTACAATATTCATTCACTCATTCCGCCTTTGTTAAGATTTGTACCTTAACAATCAGTCATTCTTTCACTGGTCCCGGCTTTGTTAAGATACAAGTACAATATTCATTCACTTATTCCGCCTTTGTTAAGATTTGTACCTTAACAATCAGTCATTCTTTCACTGGTCCCGGCTTTGTTAAGATACAAGTACAATATTCATTCACTCATTAAGCCTTTATCAAGATTTGTATCCAACAATCGTCATTCTTTGACTGGTCCCGGCTTTGTTAAGATACAAGTACAATATTCATTCACTCATTCCGCCTTAGTTAAGATTTGTATCTTAACAATCGACGGCATGTTTGGTGTAGTGGTTAGCAACTCTGACCACTATGCCAAAAGGTTGCGGGTTCGAATCCCGCTAGGGTCATATGTTTGTGTGATGAATACGGACATGTGCACCCGAGATATGGATGTTTTCATTTATAATAAGTATTAATTTACAAACAAAAAATTTATTTATGTTGTATAACGACCATCTGTTATCCACAACACAAGCATATAGTTGCTTACTGTGGAATTAGATGGCGCTGTGTGTATGTTTAAGGGTATTTATTTATTATTTTATTATTATTCTTGGTCAAGTCATTCTTCAGTAAAGTGGCAGAATGCTTTACAAAAGATTTTGGCGGCTTCTTGTGGGAACCCGAAAGCTTCGTTACGCACTTTAATTTACACTTTCCTTCACTTGTACACCATCACTAACGTTTGCTGCACAATATTCTGCCATTATTAACCTTCAAAAGTTAGAATGCACAAATTATAAGAATTATAAAGAAAAATGCAACTTCACTCGCCGAGATCCCGCCAAAAAGCCTCATTCCTTTTAAATAATTCGTCCATTCCAAGAGTCCCCATTCATGGTTGGTACGTTACTGATATATGTGTCAAATGTGTCACCTGTCATAGTGCCGAGGTTGGTGAAGAGCGCGGGCTGCGGAGGGCTCTGTGTCGAGCTGGGAGGGCCCGGTAACGACGACCTCTCGCGTACTGGAAATTAGTTTGTAAACAATAAAATACCCGATAATGTCGTAGGCAGGTGTTTAAAAGGAAGGAGAAGAAGTGTGTTCAGGATCGTAGCAAGTCGAAGCCTGTGGTCTCTGCCTACCCCTACGGGAAACAGGCGTGACATTATGTAGGTATGTAGGTGTTTAAAATAGCAATACAATTGCCTAGGCGGTTCTTGATGACGAGCATTTTTGATTTTACTGAAAACTGTGCTACTTGCTTAGGTTTACTGGTCGATTAACAGAAATGAGAGATACTACATTTAGTTTACCAAATGTATTTGGACATGGACGTGTATTTTTAAAATTGTATATTTCAATATTAATACTTGTTAATCACTCTTTTATTATTAGCAATTCCATTCTTTATTGCATTGCTAATGTATGTAGGTATAGGTGGTCATATTAAATAACAATTTAAGTTTAAAACTTAGATTTATTTTGTTTCCTATATAAAATAAAAAATAACTTAATGCTCAAAGAAAATTGGATACTATGATTGCCACTATTTGTGACGATGTAGCTAAATGTCATTGCGCATAAAAAAGACTTCATTATTGTACCTCTGTGTGACTGCGAGGGGCTATGCGGCCTGTGTGAGACGGAAGACCCCATCAGTGGGGACTCGTTAATTATTATCACTGCTTCGCCTGGCTCGCCGCCTGGAATAATAATTATTTTTTGCGTCAATTCTTCTACTTCTCGTTGATTTTGATCAATGGCTTGTACCGACATGCCGACCGAATACCGACAGACGTATTTCATGCATTCGCTATTCGTTTCCGATTAGCGAAGTTAAGCAATATGGCGCAATCAGTTATTGGATGGGTAACCTCGATTGGCATTTTAATACGAGTGTTTCCGTACTGTTATGTTATGTCGACCTGTTTGGTGTAGTGGTTAGCAACTCTGACCATTATACCAAAAGGTTGCGGGTTCGAATCCCCCTAGGGCATATGTTTGTGTGATGAATACGAACATGTATACTCGAGTTATGGATGTTTATCATTTATAATAAGTATTTATTTACAAAAAAAAATGTATTTATGTAGTATATCAACCATCTGGGTATTCATAACACAAGCCTTCTTTTTTTATGCGCGACGGTTCGTACTTGACCTCAAAGATGAGGTCGAAGGTGGAAGCGTACTGACCCGGAAACCCCAACACATTTGGGGGACTGGCTATCTTATCTCTGACAATCGGAACACAACGATGATATTAACATTGCTGTTTGGCGGCAGATTTAGATAAGATGGTGGTAGCTAGCCAGGCGGACATTTAATATGCCCTACCACCAACCAAACCGAGTACTAAATATGTACCCCGCTGGGGATCGAACCCGCGACCTCCGAATCGTAAACCCAATGTTGTTTACATTGCGCCACAATTTTTATTATTATTATTTATGTCAACTCGAAGGTGTGAAGATCTCCAAATTACTCTTAGGATAACATGAGATATACATTCTACAATTTAATAAATCATTTATTTTCCAGACAATAAAGTCCATCTTTGTTAGTACAGACACCTATAACTATGTTAGTAAACAGTGGGAGACATTGAAAATTTAAAATAACAACAAATAATGACTACTCTGCTAACTCTTTATATGTTCTGAAATCTGAAGATAAGAGTTGGTACGCCGTGGGGGAGGTCTGTCTAGTGGACAAGTGTCTTGTGATGCTACTTACTTATATTGAGGCTGATGGTGGGCCCAGTGGAATTGGCACGTTGATGATGGTGTTCCCGCACCGACGGTGACGCTGCAAACGATGACTTGATTAATAAACAGTGTTTGTCAATTTACTTACTTTTGAATGTGGCAACCCACGTTTTTTTTTTATTCCCGCACCCTCTTGTTCTTGAATTATCGTGGAGATAACATAGTTACTAATTACATTTAAATTTCGTCGTTGAAATAGTGTTAAAATGCTTCCAACACAGAGCGATTAAACCGGTTACACCGCTGAGACCTTTTTTGATAAGGTGAAAGGCAAGTGGGTAAGTGTTTTAAGGCAAATCGTGAGTAGCTGGACGCACACACCTACGAGCTCATCAACCAACTTATCACAAAACCTTCGTTCATCAGGATTGAGGTGTCTGACCCCATTGTCCTTCCAGACAACCACGCACAACCTAACATTCGATACAGTCCACTTAATCGAATCATATTTATCCGCCAACGTTCAAAAACACAAGAATTATTTCAGGTAAATTAAGCATTTAAGCATTACATAAATCAAACAAAGTATCAAAGAACCCGTTTAAAAGCGAACTAAAAAATGGAAACTTTCAGGTTGTGTAATTCTTAAATGGAGCTTATGGTATGGGTGTAAAATTAGTCTAGGACACATCATCTTCATTTTAAAAGGAATTTTAAATAACACCTGTTGTTTGTAGAGGGTTAACAACAGAATACACACCGAGAGGTGATCCAGGCGTCGCCGGCGTCCCTCCCAGCGACGACACTCGATGAGGCGTGTGACCTGCTATAGATAAAGTAACATTATCTACAGCATATTCGATAAATATAGACTTTAGAGATTGTACCCATACTATGTGATACGTTTTAGGCAAGTTTAGATCCATCCCCAGCGACCATCTGTAATATACTACATCTCTAAGGCCCTCCTCCCAATTTCACGTAGTATTTTTATATGCCACTAGCTTTCCGCCCGCGACTTCGTCCGCATTGAAGATTTTATCGAAATCAGTTCAGCAAAAAAAATTGCCTATATGTTAATCCAGGACCTAATCTGTATACCCACCGAATTTCATCCCAATCCGTCCAGCCGTAAGTTTGTCGAGAGGTAATAAACATACATACACACTTTCGCATTTAAAATATTAGTTAGGATTTTATTTTCAGTGCGTATGTTACATACTTTTTCGTCAAATGTTATACAATAAATTTGTTTTTACTCCCCCCGTGCGTATCTCTGAGGAATAAATTTCAAGAAATCAATATATTAACTTTGGCATCGCAATATATTTACGAAAACTTAATGTACTTAAGAAAGAATCTGCATTTGTTTAGAAAAAAATGTGAAATACACAATGTAAATACAAGATATAAAAATAAACTTGCTGTCCATAGCAGTCGCTTACACAAAGTCACCAAGTCATTCAAGGGACAATGTATACGCTTTTATAATAAGGTTACGGTAGACATTCAAAATTTGCCTTTAAATAACTTTAAAACAACCATTAAACAGAAACTATGTGCCAAAGGCTATTATAAAATTCCTGACTATCTGGATGATAAGAATGCGTGGACATGAACCGCTCGGCAATATCCAGTATATTCTATTCTTATTTTTCTTTGTCGAATCATAAATTTAACAATTATTCCAAATTGTATTTGTATTGACTTAATTAAAAAGAGCAAAAGAGTTTCTAGCTTGTTCTTCTCTGGTGAGACTGCCCAGTGAATGAGCGATAACTGTATGTCATGACGACTTCAAATGTTATTCTTATAACTTACGAAATAAAACATTTTTAATTTGATTTGATATTTTTTAACTTTGTATTCACGTTTTGACTAATGTTCTACAAAAGTTGAACAATCTCCTTTATTATAGTGCCCGCGCGAAGCCAGGGGTCATTGCTGTGTAGTCTCGAGTTGATCAATTTATTACGAATTTTATATTTTTAGTTACCTGGCGGACTGGCCGGCAGCTGTGGGGAGCTCCGCCCCTCGGCGCGCCGCCCCGAGGCAGACCTGCTGCGGGCAAACCTGCCCTCAGTCATCGTTAATGAACGCTACATACTACATACTATCGTACTGTCTACGTCATAGTTAATCACACAGGGCTATTTTTCTTTATTAACAGTAGCGCGATGGCTATTCCAGCTATACCCACCGCAGTTCTCTCTACAGTATATTATAGTATAGCATAATAATAATAAAGATACTATAAAACAGAAACTTATTAAGAAAGCATATTATAAAACATCAGATTATTTCTATGATAAACATTCATGGACATAACCAGCCCGTTCGCATAACCAGGCTATTTCACAATTAATAATGAAATATTATAATATAAAATGATAATTAATAATTTTGTAATAAATAATAAAAACCTTTTTTTTTTAAAGAGCAACCTCTCGAGTTTCTTGCTTGTTCTTCTCAGGGGAAAATTGCCTTTTGAACAAGCAGTAGCTTTAAAAATGTAAAACCTGACTATTTTAATTGTACCCTGTGTACCTACAAAATAAAGCATTTTTGATTTGATTTGAATCATTTATTGTCAGATAACAAGATCCGTTAAATCAAATTGATGTTGTTACATTCTTATTACTTACATTTACTCGTTATAATACTATATATTATTATCATAAATAGAATAGCATAGTATAGAAAAATAAATAAATAAATATTTCGGACACTTACACCAATCATCTAGTCCCAAACTAAACAAAGCAAACTATGGATACTAGATAACGGATAAACATACATAAATATTTATATAAACATCCATGACACAGGAATAAATGTTCACAATCATCGCACAAACATTTACCCGTCGCGGGATTCGAACCCGCAACCGTTGGTTTCGCTGACAGGGTCACTATCCACTACACCAATCGGTCGTAATGACCCTCTTGTCTAGACAATCATTTAAGAGAACTGAGGAGGGTAAACTTAAATATCCATCATGCTACCATTAATAATGTAAAATAGCCCAGTATGATTAACTGAACGCCGACTACAATCATAGACTCCGTCTCCAGACGAAAGGTTAACAAAACGGTGGTCGCGGATTCGATTCCCATCGGGGTACATGTTCAGTACTTAGTTGATGGTAGGCCGTTTTTAAAATTAGCACCATCTTACCTAAGTCTGCAAAGCAACATTGTTGTATTCCAGCGTTTGTATTAAGATATCCGGTCCTCCACCTTCAGCCTAATCTTCACTTAACATCAGGCGTGATTTAAGTCAAGGACCCACTTCAAAACTGTATCACCATAAAGTTCACGACATTGAAGTTAGAAAATAGGGAGCGAGTCTGTTTAAAAAAAGGTGATAGCAGAGATCTCGACTATTCTCAATTATAACACTTATGGAAATGAGATTTCTTTACTAGATTCCATCATGTATTTTCCATCAATTTACATAATTCTCAGCCCCTCTTCCACAGACTGTCTTGCTCTAACACTCGAACGTTTAAGCGATTTGATATTACAAGCTTTCAGACCACGTTGACGGCTAAATTCCTTCCGTGACTCCGAATAAACTATATAGGGTCTAACAAAATTATACAATACAATACAAAATTAATATATACAATAAAATAATATATTCATTAAAATAACTAGCCTTAAAATTTTGTTTCCGAGTAAAAAAAGGCAACGTTCATATGGAAGACGCCGAAGGGGGTGGCGGGACACAGGGCGCAACCAATCACAGCAAGCGCCGGCGGCGAGCGGCGAGTGGTCGCCAGAGGCGGCATCAAAGATACCGCGGCACGTGTTTGTTAAGGTCCAACTCACAAAATTTACATTTCTCAATTTTCTTATTATATTCGTTGAAATAGGATAGGGTGTACTTTTAATTTGATATTTTTTGTTTATTGTTGATTGACTGTGGAATTGGAGCACTTTCTTTGAACTTACAACATACATATGTAGCATCATAAAAATTATAACTATTAGTAATTGAAACGACATTATTAACATAAATATCCCTTTCCTCCATTTTGCCATGCCTGACAAGGTACATGTGTATGTTATAGTACTTACCTATGTATTGTAACTATGACATGTGTAATGCAATAAATAAATGAATTATGAATTATTTTTTCAGTAAAATCTGTTAATTTTAATGTTTTATGTTTTATTTTTTCCGTAATAGGTACATCCTATACATACACTCTGCAACGTTTGTCGGGTTAATTTTGTTAGACGTTATATGGACACAAAATCGGTAGAGTCAACATCCCCATAGAATATTGTTGTTTAAAACACAAATCATACCTGAACTGTGATCTCCGCGGGGTAATTGGTGAACCCTCGCTGATTTGACCGAAGTGCGCTGACTGACCGTTCACCTGGAAAATAAACGGATAACGTACGGAACTATCACTGATCTCCAGGGTATGATATAGATATAGTATATATCTATATATGATATAGATATAGTATACATAAGTTACCAAGGCACCATTAGAGGGTAGGAGTAGGTAAGTGGAGTTGTGTAGGTTGTCCTACGGTGATGAGAAAACAACGCAGCCAGGAATGTACCAGGGCAGTATTGAGGACAGGAGTAAGTAAATGGGGTTGTTTAGGTGGTCTGCTATGGTATCGAGGCGAATTTTAATATTAGGTCCTTACTTATGAAATTGGCGTTTTGTATGAAGAATTTCATTAAGACTGTTTACTCCATACAAATATTTTTGTACTTTTTTTTGGGAACGGCAAATCCAAATTTAGCTAAACTTTTTGTATGTATTATCGGATAACATTAAGTTAAGTATAGGCAGCGTTAATTTTTAAAAGTAACCGCTTTATAAAAGTTTCAGCGAATCTACGAAATGATTATGGGAAGCACATGAAAAGAGCTCTGTTCAATTTTTTTTTTATTATATGATTTAGCCCGGAAATTAAAAAATATTTCATGTGAAACCTTGAAATAATATTCCATTTTCCAAATAAAAAACAAATTCGGATATAGCTTTGAAAATCGCAGGAATTGGTACATATGATTAACGAAGAAAAAAACTCCAATTCCATAGGTAAACATCCAATAGAATAATGCAACAGTGAGGTAACACAATAGCATGAGAGGGTAAAAAGCCAATTGAGCTGGTTGAGGAGATGAAAGAATGCAGCCAGGGAAGTACCAAGGCAGCATGAGAGGGCAAGAGTAAGTAAATGGAGCGGTCTGCTACGGTGTCGAAACCAAAGCAGCCCCCGGCTATCAGGACAGCAAGAGCGCATAGGTAGGATTAAATAAATAGAGATGTCTAGGTGTAACGCAGTCAGGGAGCCTGAGAGCGTAGGAGTAAGTAAAAGGAGATATCTACGAGGTCAAACGGTGTCGACGCAAATTTTAATAGAACGACACGGCCAGGGAGATACCAGAGCAGCATGAAAGGGCAGGAGTAAGTAAATGGACATGTCTGCGAGGCGAGGTCTGGCTCCGGTGTCTACAACAGCACAGCTAGCGAGGTACCAGGGTAGCATGGGAGGTCATGGGTAAGCAAAGAGATGTCTGTCTACGAGGACGCAAGTTTTAAGGGAGGTACCAGCGCAGCATGAGAGGGCAAGAGTAAGAATATAGAGTGGTCTGCTACGGTGTCGAAACCAAAGCAGCCCCCGGCTATCAGGACAGCAAGAGCGGATAGGTAGGATTAAATAAATAGAGATGTCTAGGTGTAACGCAGTCAGGGAGCCTGAGAGCGTAGGAGTAAGTAAAAGGAGATATCTACGAGGTCAAACGGTGTCGACGCAAATTTTAATAGAACGGCACGGCCAAGGAGATACCAGGGCAGCATGAGAGGGCAGGAGTAAATGGACATAACGGCGACGCGAGGTATGGCTACGGTGTCGACAACAGCACAGCCAGGGAGGTACCAGGGCAGGATGGGACGCAAACTTAATAGAACGACACGGCCAAGGAGATACCAGGGCAGCATGAGAGGGCAGGAGTAAATAAATGGACATATCGGCGAGGCAAGGTATGGCTACGGTGTCGACAACAACATAGCCAGGGAGATATCAGGGCAGCATGGGAGGTCAGGAGTAAGCAAAGAGATGTGTTTACGAGGACGCAAGTTTCAAGGGAGGTACCAGGGCAGCATGAGAGGGCAAGAGTAAATGAATGCCAACGCACAACAGTTACCCGGCAGGTGTCGAGGCGCTTGCGGGGCGGGTCGGGGGCGGCGGCGCCGGGGGCGGCACGAGGCTCGTCATCCCGCGCCGGCCGCCGCCGCTTGCGCTCTAACAGGAGGAAGTAGATCACCTTCTCGGTGTTATGGCTGGGGGAGTATAATTCGTGATTAACAAGGATTATCATTCTGTAACATTGGCCTAAGAGTGCGTATTACACTACTAGTTTAATAAGCTTTTATTTTTATTTTATTTAATGATTAATACATAAGTCTGACAATGCCTCTATACAGAAGCTATTTATTATGTTATTTGATTATTTTATTGTATTTACTTGACAATGCCTCTCGACAATAGCTTAGCTTATGAGATAATTGACA
Source organism: Oegoconia quadripuncta (assembly GCA_949316235.1). NCBI lineage: Eukaryota > Metazoa > Arthropoda > Insecta > Lepidoptera > Autostichidae > Oegoconia > Oegoconia quadripuncta. The sequence goes on from OX438749.1 coordinate 27,629,140, forward strand.
ATGCCCCTTTACAGCAGCTTAACTTCGTTTATTTTTAAATAGGTACCTTATATAATTGTCATGAATTGTACTATTTATGTATGTTCACATGTCCAAGTACTCTAATTGAAGTTTATGGAAATAAAGAATTATGAGTATGAGGTACTCAAGCAGAGATCTGCGCTTGAGGACAGTTAAAAAGGGACAGCTTTAAGTAACTTGTATAGCGGCACCTCTTTCTATGTTCAAGCGCAGATCTACGCTTGAGCAACGTTCTGAAATACGGCCTTTAGGGTGCGTATTCCAAACGACAGGCCATACAAACAGCACCGCATGCAAAATATGGAAAAATAAATCCGATCCAAAAAAACTTCAGAATGGAATCGTCAAGGCTGGGAATATATGTCTGATATTTCCATCAGATAGTCGCATTCGATAGTCTGATTGGTGTGTATGTATGCGCACGCAGACATTCGTATGTAAGCCTGTATTGTGTCAGCCAGTAATAAGCCAGTATTACGAGACGGTCGTTTTACTTATCTACATACTGACTGATCTGACTATCGGAAGACGATGGAGTCATTATTTTGTTTGAATATTCAATACATGTCCGATCCGACAGGTCATCTTCATCAGCCCGTAAAGATCCCACTGCAAGGAGATAGGCCTTCCCTCATATATCAGGGAGTATGGGCCATAGTCCACCACGCTGGCCCAATGCGAGTTGGGGACTTCACATGCCATTGAATTTTTATTTCTCAGGCGTGCAGGTTTCCTCACGATGTTTTCCTTCACCGTTTAAGAGCAGTCGGATTAAGTAATTAAATTTAAAAACTCATTGCTACATGGCCTGTCTGGGAATCGAACCCGGAGCTCCCAAATTGGGAAACCAAGTCTTAACCGCTGAGCCACAGACGCTCATTCCGGCAGGTCAACAGGAGCAAATATCTTCAATTTTCAATATGTTTTTCTTTCTGCTCCGCATGCAAACACTCGGGATAATAGCTCGGAACGACAGAGTTCAGAAAAAGTCTGGCGTGTATCGAGTACTATCAGATAATCCGATCAGGGGTTCTATTATATAATTTCATCATTATCGACATCGGTTACGTTCTGACATGTGATTGGTTGGCTCATCGCTCGCTCGGCAATTTGACGGCTTCTCATTGGTCAACGTAATCGATAACGATAACGATACTGATGAAGTAATCTGAGGGCAAACAATCGGAAACAGATCTGACGTATATTCCTAAAATGTCTTTCTCGTCAAATACTTACTGTGGACTTAGAAGCTCTTGTATTAACTTCTCTCTTTGTTTGAAGCATCCCAGACTGCAGATTGCCTGATAATACAAAAAAAAATTTATTGAATAAATATATTTAAGAAAATATAAAAATGTCAAATCAAATACGCTTTATTGTTTAAATAAGGAAGGTACATTTAAATATCTTATAGAAACTACAAATTAGGCGGCCTTATCGCTAACAGCGATCTCTTCCAAGTAAACATATCATCGCGGAATTTAATAAGAGTATCGTTATTGAGATCTAGGAGCCCAAAGCTAAAAAATTTTTGAGCTCTTAAATCTCAGTAACTATGCAAGTTACCGAAATGAAAATATTTTTAAAAGATGTGTAATGTTCATTTGTTGAAGACAACATCGCCTATTTTTCGATTATCACAATGTGTCGTTTTAAATTTAAGTTAATGCCAAAAATTAGAGCGAGATAGCAGTGAAAATGTAAAACGGCTCTTAATTAAATAAATATCCTTAGACATACACATAGCGCCATCTAGTTCCACAGTAAGCAACAGTAGGCTTGTGTTGTGGATACCAGATAGTTGATATACTACATAAATACATTTCTTTTGTGAATAAATAATTATTATAAATGAAAACTTCCATAACTCGGGTACACATGTCCGTATTGATCACACAAACATGTGCACCTAGCGGGATTCGAACCCGCAACCTTTTGGTATAGTGGTCAGAGTTGCTAACTACTACACCAAACAGGTCGTCAAATAATAAATAATTCATAAAACTTTGTACAGCATCGTCCTAAAAGCAAAATGCTATGACAGCTTTATATAATCTTTATTTAATTCTAACAGGGCAATCTACCGCCTATTAAATTTAATACCTGCAAGACGTCAGGGTCGATCGCCTCAGCCGACGGCAGCACCCTGGTCTGCACCACCTCCATCATTGGCAACTCCTGTTCCAACTCGCCCCGACCTCCCGCGGTGACCCAAGGGTGTCGCGTGATCTCAGCCAACTGAAAAATATATTGAATAAAACTGCAGCTAGACCTCCTACATGCGCTACCTATCTATAATATTTTAGAAGTTTTCACTGACGAAAGTTTTAAATTAAAAAGATAATTGGATAACCAATCGTGGTGATAGTTATGATTGCCATAAAATTAATATTAATATTTTTTTATTTTTTAGGCAATTAAAAATTTATTTAACGTGTTCTTGTCTGCTCCCGTGTTTTTCTTTTTCTCTTTTTTTTTTTCTGTAGGTAGTTAGCTCCTTTTTTCTAAGTTATATTGCCATAAAAGGATATTATCAAACAGGACACAGACCTATAGTTTGCCACCAATACTTGCTGTACAGTCCAGTCCAACTGTACATTCTTCGAGTCAGCATTTTGCCGCGGCTTTTATTAATGCCAAAATTAGTCGTTAGCAAGACGCCATAGCATTTTCACGATCGGATAGCAAGAGCTCCGCGTGTGCCTATCAATATATCAATAAACCATTTACACGTACGTGAAGTAGTGCTCAATATTATCAACCCCAAGGTGTTAGGTTAGCAGACTTAATATTTGCTATATATACATACATACTAGCAAATTGTAAGAGTTCCTCGAAATGCATTATCAAGACAGCTGATTCATATTGATGTGATTAGAAATATTCTAAACAGTTGGGAGGGTTTTTGTTTATCCACAACGGCTTAGCACTTGACCTCAATCACACCTGATGTTAAGTGAAAATGAGGCCGAAGGTGGTATTGTACTGATCCGGAAACCCCATCTCATTTGGGGGACTGGCTATCTCATCTCTGACAACCGGAACACAACATTGCTATTAACATTGCTTTTTGGCGGCAGATTTAATATGCCCTACCACCAACCAAACCGAGTACTAAATACGTACCCCGCTGGGGATCGAACCCGCGACCTCCGAAACGTAAATTGTTTACATTGAGCCACGGAGGCGGTTATTGAACCACGGAGGATTGATATTAGAGTAAGTTATTGTTTCGTAATTGTATATTTCCTCATTTAATAGCAAATTTAATAATTCCGCCTACCCTATAACAAAACGCTGTGCACGCCACTGGTTTGCCACAGATTTCACCCTAGTTTCTCATTCAGTGTCTTATCTGCACAACCAGACACTGGCAGAAGCGATTGATCGCACGACAGACGACTAATTGCTATAAATTAAAAAGTTGACTTTACATTTTTATTGTTTCTTTGAAAACACATCCCAAAACTAAGTGAACAGGTGCTGCAGTGAAAATATGGCGCTGATTATCAGGCAGAAGCCTGCTTTCAGCCAATGGGCACAAATAACGGATTTTACACAGTAAAATGTTAATTGTAATGAAGTACTTAATACTTTATTATTGAAAATAAATTTCCTTGGACACAGTGCCATCTAGTTCCACAGTCAGCAATTAGGCTTGTATTATGGATGCCACTGGTTTACACAAATCAATTTTTTGTTTGTAAATACATAAAATAAAACATCCATTACTCTGGCACATATGCGAGTATCATCATACAAACATTCCCGCAGCGGGATTCGAACACGCGACCTTTTAGTATAACAGTCAGGGTTAATATACATCAAACAGGTTCAACACCAGCAAGTAGATATTTACCGTCATCCTCTTCTCAGGGTTGACTTCGATCATGCCCCGCAGCAATTGTTGGCAGTCCGGTGGCACGAAGTGGGGCACGTGGAACACTCCGCGCTTCACCTGTGGAGAATATCAGTTTATTATTATTGTTATTATTATATTATTATAGACGAGCAGCATTACTGCTGGTATGTCTATGTCACAGTGTTGGAAGAGTTCACATTGTTCATTATGTTGTTATTCAGTCAATATTTAAGTCAATCAATCAATCAATCAATCATTTATTTATTTGTGATACACAGGTGTACAGGTTGTTATGATAGATTAACTTATAAATATGATCTCTGTGATCAGCCAAATTGGCATACAAATATGGTAGTCATGTTAAAATAGTAATGAAAAATAAATAGCAGAATAAATTATATCCGCTAAACAATAACAGTAACATAGAATGAATAAATATTAAACAATTAAATAGCCTCCATTATATTATGTATCAATTTCAAATTTTAAATTATGTATTATTTTTATGATAATGGCTGCATGTATGTTAACAACAAAAAAGTCATCACTAGTTTTTTAAAAATTTATCCATTCTTGAACGAATTCATTGATTGGGTGGACACAACCTCTTCCGGCAGCTTATTCCAGGCCTGAACAACGCGGTTGCTCAGAAAGTGATGGGCGACATTGATGTCAGCGTGAGTGCGGCTTATTTGCAGAGCGTGTTTATGGTTGAACTTCTCAGAGGAGAAAAACATCCATTATTACATAGTACTATACTGGATGAGTTTTTTACCGTATTAGGTAAGTGAAATAGAAGGTATTGGTTATAGGTACTTTCGACAATTTTTTAAACCATCATCGAATAAAGCGTTATGTTATTTGACGGTCGCGTTTGCAGCCTATTCCATATAATTACATCATTAAATGAAATCAATTTAAAAAACTTGGAAAACATATGAGTTCTACATAAACTTCGCATGATGGGAATCTTACGAATCCGGCCAGTGGCATATCAATCTCAGACCGGCGCTTGCGTCCTTGATGTTATTGAATAAAAAAAATGTTAACTACTTATGTCAACAGAAGGTATTGGCATAGGTAGTTTAATTTCATGTACCTGATGTGCTCCATTTTTTTCCTTATGTTAAAAAAACTCGTGAATGAGAATATATTGTATGTATGGAGAAGTACAATTAAACAACCTTCAGGACGTAATCAATAGCGAAAAGATGGGTAAATTTAAGCAGTAAAAGACCTTCATTAAATAAAATATAAATAAATATCCTTGGACATACACACAACGCCATCTAGTTCCACATTAAGCAACTATAGGCTTGTGCTTTGGATACCAGATGATTGATATACTACATAAATACATATTTTTTTTGTAAATAAATACATTATTAATGAATAAATCCATAACTCGGGAACACATGTCTGTATTCATCATACAAGCATATATAGTCGCTGAAATTCTAACACTGCATAACTCAAAATCATCGACTTTTCAGGAAAGCAAAAAAGCTGTCTCACTTCTACAAAAATTTTGTTGTCCTTTTTGTTTCACGATACCTCTTAGTATGGAACTAGACTGGCTTACGTGGTGTCTTCTTCTGATATACGCGATGTTTTTGTTTACGATATAACGCGTCGCCATTGGACAATTATCTTGTTATTCATGGGAATAAGGGTCTGAAAGACCATATTCTTTTATGGCATTGAATGACAAATTTGAGCATTTGTCTCCTTAACTTTGTTATTGATATAATAAATTGTAATGGACACTAATGAAATTTTATTTGAAAATTGATAAAGAGAAGTTGGCCGAGTTAGTGATTTTATTATGCAAGCAAAGTTAAGAGATAAGATAAGATAAGATGTTTATTTACCAAAAAGGACCATACATAATTATACATTTGCTGTAGCATCCACGAGTATTTCATAGTTTAATTCATTTACTAAAATGTATTGAAATAAGAATATGCCGAAAACGAAATACGTCTAAACAGGAATGTGCCGAAACAAGAATATGTCCAATATCCAATCAAGATTACGACCACAGAGTACTTTCGTTTTCCTTTTTAGGCATCAATCGAGATGAGAGATGCAAATACGAATTAGAAAATTCACGCTTTATTGCACTAGGAGAGTAATTTAAGTGTTTTTTTGGCTCAATGTCCCCTTATTATCAATTGATCAAACTAACGGTCGACTATAAATCACAAGTGCACAGGTGCTAACTGTTTGTGGAATATTATGTAAAAAGTCGCTAAATATTGAAAAAATCTCACCTTTTCGAGTAACTGTCGAAGGTTATCGTCGTCGAAAGGAAGCGCCCCAACAAGTAGCGCATATAGAATAACGCCGCAGGACCACACGTCAGCTCTGCGTCCATCGTATTTTTCACCCTGAAATAAAAAAACAGGATATTTTCTGTAAAAACTTCAAGTTTTCCGGCGATCCAGCGAAGCGTATGAAATATTGTTTACAAACTAGATTTTTTTGTTTTTTTTTTGTTTCATTCTCTCCTTTAGGAGAAGGCAAAGGGATCTAGCCCATAACAGCCATGTCTTATTTCACTTATTTCTTCAGTTTGTAAGTCAGTCTCAGTCAAAACAAGTAATTCGTCGTATACTTGGCGTATACAGAGTCTAGTCACGGTCAGGTCATTCTTCAGTAAAGTGGCAGAATGCTTTACAAAAGATTTTGGCGGCTTCTTGAGGGAACCCGAAAGCTCCGTTACGCACTTTAATTTACACTTCCCTTCACTTGTACACTATTACTAACGTTTGCTGCACAATATTCTGCCATTATTAAGCTTCAAAAGTTAGAATGCACAAATTATAAGACTTATAAAGAAAAATGCTACTTCACTCGCCGAGTTCCCGCCAAAAAGCCTAGATTTTTTTGTTTTAAGTCACTCGTCTCGGAGAAGGCAAAGGTATCTCAACCCATACAGCCATTTCGTATTTCTCTTATTTCTTCGTTTAGTGAAGTCAGTCTCAATACTGATTTTCAGCTATTACCCACAAAGGAAAATTTTCCTTGGGAAAAGAAGCGGCGCAAGAAACCCAAAGGATCATTTTTCATACTATTTACTTGGTAAATCAAACAATTTAATTAGTTCATGATTAATGAATTGGCACAGAATTTAACCACAGAGAGTGCTGCTTTCTTCGATAGAAAGTTCAGGTCAAAGATGAAAGTTTCAGTTTTTTTAGTTTGAGTGATGATAATATGGTGGTTAGTTTCCCCAAGAAAATAAAATTAAATAAATTAAAGTTACAACAAAGTATAACGCCATCTATTTGCTATCGTCTTGCTAACGTGTCCGGAAACCGTTTCTTTTTTTTAAATTGTCGCTCTGCCTGAAATCGTTCATTGCAGGAAGGAAACACCTATATACTTAAATAAAAATGCAAGGTGCGTAACGATGCTTTCGGGTTCCCACAAGAAGCCTTCCGTAAATCTTCCATAAAGATTCTGCCACTAAACGAGTTTCAAATGGGATAGAAGCACATGAGTTTATTGGCTTAATGGTCTCGTAGCCAAGCTAAACGAAATTTAAAAAATTGGTGCTTGACTATGGGACGTCACGTCCCGCCCGCCTACCTTACCTAGTATTATTATTTGTGTTCTGTGGTCCGCTCGCAGTGACCGTTGCTTTGATTTTCGGAACCGTTTAAAGAAATAAAGTGAAAAATACCATTTGAAAGGTGTGCTAATTACCGTGTTTATCCAAAATGAAGTCTGCAAAATCGAAACAGAGACTGAACGACATGCGTACACCAGCCAGAAGTAGACAAAATCTAGCTTGTGTTGATCGCGATCCTGTACAGGTATGTTGTCGATTGAGGCCTATGCAAAGCGATTTAGATGTATCCTGTATGAAGATTATATCTCCTACTACCGTGTTACTCACGCCACCGTCGACTTCGCTTAGCTACAGAGGTGAAAATAACAAAACAATGAAGTACACTTTCAAGGAGGTGTTCCCACCCGAGACCTCCCAGCAAGATGTATTCGACAAAGTAGCACTACCAATAGTTGAAGGTCTGGTTAAAGGTAAAAACGGTTTATTGTTTACTTACGGCGTCACTGGCAGTGGAAAAACTTTCACGATGACTGGTGAGCCTCATAATTGTGGCATTCTGCCGAGGTGCCTCAATATAATATTTAAAACTATAAACGATTATCAAGCCCACAAGTATGTCTTTAAACCAGACAAAATGAATATGTTTGATATACAGTCAGAAGCGGAAGCCATGTTGGAACGGCAGCAAGAGCTACATAAATTCAAAACTGGTAAGAAAAATAACTCGAATCCAGATTTAGCTATGTCGGCTACAGACATTACTAAGGTTGGAGGCATTAATGAAGATAACCAGTACGCAGTTTTCGTGACCTATGTAGAAATATATAATAACAGTGTGTTTGATTTGTTGGAAGATGGACCTCCGATTAGTAAAAATTTGCCAGTGAAAATTATTAGAGAAGATGCAGCTCGAAACATGTATGTTCATGGTGTAACAGAGATTGAGATAAAGTCTGCTGAAGAGGCATTCGAGGCATTTTATTTGGGTTTGAAACGTAAAAGAATGGCCCATACTAATCTGAATGCAGAATCAAGCCGCAGTCATTCTGTTTTCACAATAAGACTGGCGCAGGCGCCTGTAGATGAAATGGGAGAAGCAGTGATCCAAAACAAGAAATTTTTATCCATTAGCCAGTTAAGCTTGGTAGATCTTGCAGGCAGTGAAAGAACGAATCGAACAAAAAACACAGGCCAACGTCTCCGTGAAGCTGGTAACATAAACAAGTCTCTAATGACCCTGCGTACGTGTTTGGAGTATCTACGAGAGAACCAAGTCAATGGAGCCAATAACATTGTACCATATCGAGAATCGAAGATCACACATTTGTTCAAAAACTTCTTTGAAGGTGAAGGGCAGATCAGAATGATTGTCTGTGCAAATCCTAGAGCAGAAGATTACGATGAGACTCTCCAAGTTATGCGATTCGCTGAAATGGCTGCAGAAGTTGAAGTTGTCAAACCTCAAATCCATGACGTAGCTGCATCTATTGGTCTTATGTCTGGTCGACGTAAAGCCAACCGTCTCTTCAACACAGCCAGAGATAACGTGGCACGTCCTGAAGCTAAAGACTTGGAGCTAGACCTAGGTCTTGTCTACAGTCTAGGACCTGACTTCCCAAGTCTAGACCTAAAAAGTTCACAGGCTGCTCACATTATAAAGGAATTGATGGCCCATTTGGAGATGAGAATCAGCCGTAGGGAAACTTTGAAGCGTAGTAAAGCAATCAAGGATGAGAAACTACGGTCTGCTTTATTGGAACTGGAGAAAGACTCATTGGAAGTACGAAGTGAGAACTCTTCATTGAGGGGACAATTGGCTGCAGCAGAAAGGAGAGCGAAGGCCTTAGAAGAACGTTTAACAGCAACTGAAAATGCCTCGCAATCTCACCAAAGAAAGCTTAATGAATTAACTGAATATGCAACATCCCTAAAACGTGAGCTGCAAGATAAAGATCTGCTACTAAGCCAGAACAAACTAGAAAAAGAGAAACAGAAGAAGATCCTGGAACGGAAATACAACCACAAAATTGCAGCTGAACATGAGAAGGCTAAGGAAATAAATACGGAAAAGGAGAGACTTAGAAATGCAATTGAAGAGAAAGAGAATCGATTACGCATTATTGCTGAAGCACTACATCATGCAGATCGAGGTGACAACATGGAAGCGGCGCCAAGAAGTGATATGGCAGCGCAAACTAGTGTGAGAGACTTTACTCCTGGGTCTACTCCAAGAGCTTTACCAGCCCATCTGTTGACACCATTCAGTTGCACACAAACCCGTCAGACTAACGACACTCCAGCAACTTCCAGACGTGGTGTGGCAATCGCTAATCCTCGTCATCGCCGCTCTCTATCTGCAGACGGAAGGGGATGGGTGGAACATGCCCCAAACAAACTGGTACCAATGGGAACCGTAATGAAGCCTAGCATAACCAACAGCAAAGTGGTTAACAAATTGAAAAGTGTAAAAGATATTGCTAATGCGAAGACGTCTAAATATTGTCTAATATCCCAAGAGCAAGATACAGATGGAGAGTTGGAAACAAAGTTGTATAAAGGTGATGTGGTGCCCACGTGTGGGGGAGGTGCTCAGGTAATATTCAATGATGTTGAAATGCTGAAACAGTTTTCTCCTACCCGAGATTCTCAGTCGACAAACCGTATTTCAAGCACAACTTGTGCAAGGCATTCGTCTAAGAGACGGGACACTGCCTGCTCTCCACCACAAACACCTTCTAACACTTCAAAAAAGCAACGGGTTGATGACGACTAATTCTAACCTTGACAGGATTATAAAAAAAATCCCTTTTCTGTCTTATAAAATGTGATTAGTCCAAGAATTAAGTTTTATTAGGTAGTTTATTTCAGAAAAAGTTTTTAATTTGTATTAGCTTACTTCCAGTATCAGTTTAAAAAATCTTCCAAGCTTCCAACTTTACATAGTCGGAAAACACTTTTCAAATTGTCTTAAACTTTTAATAGGCAGGTAAGTACACCAAAATATATTGTTTGTAATTCAAAATTACTCATTGATTTACTCATACTAGTACCTACATATTATTTTGACTGTGATTTAATACTTGTTAAATGTAATGGACACTCCCACAGATAAGTATCACATATAATTTTGGTCTTATTCTAACATTTTCCAAAGTACGATTTGTCAAATGGAAATGTAATGATTAATTGTAAAATGCACTTGCATTGGCAAATGCTGATATAATACAATTTTTTTAAAAAGCTTGTATTCCCACTGACTATAGTAATATTATATACTTATACAGAATAATTAGCATTCAACAAAATGTAAATTATAATTTAAATTGGTTTTGAATTCGTAATTTGGATATATATTTTATCAAAGCAGTTTAATGCTGACTATTCAGTGTGCCAGTGTATTCGTATTCGTTGGCGGGCCGGTTTCCGCAACTCGACGTCTGGATGCGCCTATTTTGCGTACGGGGGAATACCTAACACTGCCACCCAAGTTCTTGGAAGAAACCGAGCAATTTTGGGATGTTGCCACAGGCTTCGGGGAGAGACTCCGGTCTTCCAAGGTGGGTGACTCGATGTGAGGCCACCTCCTCGCACTCGTGTGCCAGTGTATTAATTTTTCAATTATTTCAAAAATCCTGTAAATGATTAGTGTGTCTTAATTTAACATGTCTGTCTGTGGTATAATTTAAGTTGAGATACAGAAAATGCTACTATGTGGAGACTCGTTACTGTGGAGGGTCTACATTACTAGATATGTAATTAAATCTATTTAGAAATAATTGCTCATATTTTTTTAAGAATAATATTAATTAAACATAATTATTAATTAACCAGTGATTATCTTTAGATCTGCTGACCTTTAGTTTGCATTGTTTTAACAACCTGTTTGGTGTAGTGGTTAAAAATTCCGACTGCTATACCAAAAGGTCGCGGGTTCGAATCCCGCTAGGGGCATATGTTTGTATGATGAATACAGACATGTGGTCCCGAGTTATGGATGTTTTTCATTTATTTATATTATTTATTTACAAAAAAAAATGTATTTGTGTAGTTTATCAACTATCTGGTATCCATAATACAAGCCTAGTTGTTTAGTGTGGAACTAGATGGCGCTGTGTGTATGTGCAAAGATATTTATTTATTGTTTTTTTATGAATTGTACAGTGGCTAGGTAGGTATACATAGTGTAGTGTCCAAACATTTAAATCGTTTGAGCTGGATATGTACTTTTGAAGCCTACTGTACATTCTTATACAGGGTGTAATTGTTAAGTGAGACTTTAAACTTACATTGAAAGTATGTTGTCTAATGAGTAAAATGTCATTAATAACTTTAAGAAAAAAACGAGATATCCGAATTTTTTTATTTTTATTTAAACACTCCCATGATTTTATGGAGAAATTTAGTTTCCTTATTTTAAGAGGTCTAGTAGTTTAAAACTTTCGTGTATGACTTAGGATTCTTTCATTGTTATTATTATCGTTGTGTAATGTGCTTAGAGGCAAATAAACAAATTATCTATCTATTATTTTTGACGCCGATTAGTGTAGTGGTAGATCCTGCATTCATAACCAACGGCTACGGGTTCGAATACCGCTAGGGGTAAATGTATGTGAAATAAATAAGAACATTTAAATTTAAAACCTAATAAGGAAACTGAAACCTGTCTATAATGTCGAAAGTGTTGGATATTTCTTGTTTCTTATTAAAAAAGTGATTTTACTCATTAGGCGACATTTTTATATCATTTGATATCTCGTATATTTATGGAGCCTGGCCACACTTAACGATTACACTCTGTGTAAGGTATTTAAAGAGCATCAGCTTTCAGTTATTGGTTTAAAACTAAAACTTGATTATTATGTCTATATTTGAGCAGTTTATATCTGACATGTATAACAGAATTTTGTCATATTGTATTATGTCGTATGCAGGTGCTTAAATTAATCATTTTATTAGGTGGTTGGTTATGTAATTTGTCGGACACTTGGTGCTTTATTGAAAACTGCACTGCCAAGAGAGGGATTCCTCACTGAGGAGGAGGTCTCAAAATGGGGTGAACCCGACAATATTTTTAGGCTTTTACACAGCTAATGAAATCAGATAGGTAACCAAGCACGACGTTTCAGTTTGACAAGTGTGAATGTATAAATCAAAGATTTCCTACACTGTATAAATAGTTTATAGTCCTGATCGAGTATTTAGTAAGGCAAGCCGGGCTTTTGGATGTATATGAAGGTACCGCCATCAGTGGCAGACATTTTCTACCGTAGCAAATTGTAAGCATACATTGCCAAACAGCTGATTCATACTGATATGATCAGAATATATTCTAAACAGTTGCGAGCATTTTATTTTATTAGGTAAACCAAGAGTATAACAATATCACACTCTTATGATAGCTTACACAGTAGTTTTGTTCTGATATGAATACCTATTACAGGCGTACACAACATTGATAACAAAGCTACACTAGTTACTTAAGTAGTACCTACAATATATTATTTAATTATAAATAAAGTATTAAATTAATAGCATTGCTAAAAGTGTATTGTAATTCTCATTTAAATAGCAAATTTTATCATTCTGCCTATCCTGTGACAAAACGTCCCTGTATCTGTATCCACTGTATTCAAAGGAACCTAACCCCCTCTGAGAAAGCGAAAATGTTGGCCATTCATAACAATTCGTCTAGGCATTCAATGAATGGGTAATTTAACCACCAGCCTACGGTATATTACGACTTAACACTTTCACTGTCAAAGACTAACGTGTCTGTATCGATGCTTTTAATGTCATTATTAAGAATTTGTGCACTTTGTCCGCTCATGTCACACACAGACCACCAACTCCAATAGATGTGTATTACGAAATAAAAATCTCAAATTAAGAAGGTCGTGAACGGGCCAGAGTGACATAATTAATGAGATGAATAAGTATAAGATAAAGTCTTTGAGATTTTATCTATAAACACTTGCAGACTACTCTGCGATAGCGTATGGCGACGTTCAAATGGGTTCGCTGTAGTGCTATCATACTCGCATATGGAAACATTAAAACAACCTTTGAGGTGAGAATATTGTGAGTAGATCAGATGCTTAATAATGTTCATAAGTGTCCCACCACCCTGCGACTAATTTAGATGCGGAAATTAAAGTGAGCAATATCTCGATGTTTTGGCGAACAATGTTCTCTACGTGTCTAGGGGTTGGGTGGTCTGTGAATTGACTTGACAAAATGTTTGACAAATGGTGTACACTCGAGGAATGAAAAGGTTAACCATCATAAAGACCATTATCTGTTGCACTTGTGAACATCATAAGTAATACTTGTCCTACATAGACAAAAGAATGAATCTTTTTGATTGACAGTAAATCTGTCAGTGTCCACAGTACCTACACTACAGCCATATGTCACGCTCAACTTATTGTACTTAATTAGATAATTCCATTATGTCCAATTTACCCGGTGTTTGGTACAAAAATTTAGTTTTATAGCTTTTTACTTGTAAGATTGTAGATTATTTGTAAGGCTTTTTTTTACTAATGTTGTAACTGATTGTCTGTTACTAGCTTACCTTGTGTGGAAGTGTATTAAATACGTTTCTCTAAACATCGTGTTCTTTTTAATAGCAATTGGTAAAACTTTGGTAATGCAATATATTATTATATTCTATAATATGCAGAAACACAAACAACAAAGAAACACCCTAAGATCCCAAGGTTGTAGGATTCAGGAAAGACTGACGCCGGAAAGGAGTTCCATGCGTTAGCTGTTCGGATGATGAATGAAGAATCGAACTTCAGTGCAAATGTTCGGTATATTAACTATATACGGGTGGAATCCCTCCCCACGCCTAGTGGTCCGTAGATGGAAGGGCGACGGTGGAATAAGATTATGTAATTCCAACGCACACTCCCCGAAATGCATCCTTTAAAAAACCGAGAGACCGGCGACTTTGCGACGGTGTTCAAGGCTCTGCAATTTAACAGTCATCGAATTATCACCTAGAGGTGATAGCAGTATTCCATGCACGAGCGGACCTGAGCCAGGTAAAGCACCGAAATTTGTATTGGTGTGAAATATCGCTTGACCTTAATGAGAATGCCAAGCTTCTTAGCCGCTGTTTTAGCGTTCGATTAGGCGACTGTATTAACTATGTACAAGACCGTGTGCTATTTTCTCCTAAATTTAATTAGGTTATTGAAATTATTTATACAAGACCAGCTTTCTATATATAACTTTACCTGCCTTTGACCTAATTTCGTCCCTTTTATTTTGCACTATTTTAGTAGTACGTAGCTATGTAGTCTCATAAATATTCATAGGATCCTTATCCGACAACCCATATTTAGGTTCCCGTCACCGGCTGGGATACGCGGAGTTTTAGATTTCGGGTTTTCTAAAAGATAGGTAGGTATATCCAAAGTCTCGGACTCCGAAAAATACGCTATATAGTCAAAATATAATTAAGCGAAGCCTCAACATTGTCAATATGTCACCACAAAAACAGCATTTGCGTGCAGCCGTTTGTGATTGAGGTCAAGTGCTAACCCGTTGAGCATAAAAAATCATTTTTTTTTGTTTTTTGTAAACGCTTTATTGCACAACAGAAAATACATGAGTTTTATATACGTAGGTAAATTAAAATTACGGCTTTATGCTAAATGGCACAAAATGTTAGATTTTCTTCGACCTTGCGCCATTTTATTTTGGGGCGACTTGAAAGCACTGACTGTGGGTAGCGACTATCATCATCTTCCTGCCCTTATCCCACTCTAGGTGGAGTCGGCACAACATGTCCTCATCCACTCTCCTCTATCAGCCGTCATCCCCGTACTCGCTCCTTTCACACACATATCATTCCTCACGCAGTCTACCCACACCTTCGGCCTTTCTCTGCCTCTGTATCCCATGGGTGGCGACTAGTCTGACTAGGGCTTCGTGATGCCTTATGGTCCCCACTGCCAGCCTCCACTCACTAGGGGACGGTATATGCACTCCTAGTCAGAGGAAGCTGGCAGTGGGGACATTTACATAAAAATATAAACTCTTTAAAAGAATACTAGCAAGAATAATTTAGTGTTATTTGATTTTTTTTTATGCACAACGGGTTAGTACTTGACCTCAATCATACCTGATGTTAATATGAGGCATCAAGGCAGGCAAGCATTCTGACCCGGAAACCCCACCCTATTTGGATTTAAGTAATCGCCAGATGGCGAGGGCGTTTTGCAATATCTTGTTAATTGCAGAGCCAGTTCAAACTTAGCTATTAATGTGTTACCAGAGTAGCTTACCCTATATCTTCTAGACTTACCCGTATAACTTCTGGGCAGGCGTAGTGAGGGCTACCACATGACGTCTCCAGCAAGGAACCGGCCGGTTGGAGGGACGCCATGCCGAAATCTGCTATCTTGATGTTGTTCCGCTCGTCCAGGAGTAGATTCTCTGGCTTCAGATCGCGATGGCTGGAACAGATTAATTATATCAAGTTATAAAAGAAATATGAAACTGGGGTTTGTTAGAAAGTGAAGCCATAACAGAGGGTTTACAAACGCTGTTGCCATTTCCACGTAGGTGTTCAGTTTCTTGATGGTAATTTTTATACAGGATGAATTTGAATTCGTGTAATTTCTGTTTACTAGCGAGTCCAGTCCTGATTAGGAACAACTTTGCCCAAGTAAACATAGCCGAAATTGATCAAAAAAATTTCGGCTTAATTCGACTATAGCTCCGAGTTGGTCGTAATAAGGAGTGGAGCCTGCAGCCAAAAATTGTTAGTTTTCCATACTAAAGGTGGTTTCAGAATGTTATGCTTAAGTAGGTATATTTGTCTATTGATCTATGTACGTATGTGTATGTAAATATATGAAATTTATTCACGTAGTTTGTATCTGCATCCCTATTTAATACCGCATAACCTACCTATTTCAAATGTACTGTCCTTATACCCAAAGGTTACCTGGAAGAGATCGCTTTTAGTGATAAAGTCGCCCAATTGTACATTGTTATCACTTTTCTGAAACTGTATTTTCTTTTCTGTTGTGCAATAAAGTGTATTTATATTTGTAGAAAGCTAAGACAAATGTATAAAAATTCGGACCTCGTGTCAAGATACCCAAAACGCTAGCAGCGTTTGCTCGCTGAATGCAGATACTTAAGCGTTGAGCGAGGAAACAAGCCAGCTCTCGGGTCACCAGTTACATCGACAAAGCGCCTTTAAATATTAAAGAAAAATTGAAGAGCCACTTTCTTTTTTCTTCTCACTTCACTTCATTCTTACCACTTTTCTGAAACTGTATTTTCTTATCTGTTGTGCAATAAAGTGTATTGTTTTATTTTTTATTTGTATAATATATATTTGTATTGTATTGTATTGTTTATTTTGTATGGGTAACCGAAAAGTTTTTGATCGAATTCGACTATGGTTCCTTGGGGAAAGTTGTTCGTAATCAGGATCACTCCACAGTCACAGTGGCTACCATCATCTGGCTTAAGAATGGTGCCAGCAGTATAGCATTTGTGTTTCGGCTCTTTGTGATAAGATAGCGATCCCAAAATCTGAGTGCGGGCATGTATCTATCAGTTTTATTGCGATTGAAGTCAAGTGTTTAGCCCTTGTGCATAAAAAAGGTGCGAAAACTCCATTGGTGAATGCAAACAACATAAGAGTTTATATTCTGTGGTTGCGGCTCGATTCCCAGCGGGGTACCTACATGTTTAGTCCTCTAGTTCGCATGACTTATTAACCACCTTACTTATCCAAGTTTACCGCCAAGCAGCATTGGTGTGTTCCGGTTGTTGGAGATATGATCCCCTAATAATAAATGCATTCTTTCTTTCTTCTTTCTAATGACTTCGGGGTTCCGGATGAGTACACTTTCATCTTCGGTCTCAACCTCGTTTTGCATCCGGTGTGATTGAGGTCAAGTATCAATAATAAAAGTTAATTTTGGTCCTTCAAGCCGGATGGCTAAAACACTCACCATATTGAGTGACTATGGCAAAAGTCCAGAGCTGAAATGATTTGCCGGAAGAATCTCCTCGCCTCCTTCGGGGTTAGTCTTCCTTTCTTCACCAGGTAATCGAATAGCTCGCCACCACTAACGTGCTCTAGTACTAGGTATCTGAAACAATTTGTAGTGATTTGCAAAGTACAGGTTATTTGGCATTGCAAAAAATATCAATATTCAGGAGTGCCGTGCGGTTTCGGCACTTAAAAAAAAGGGCCAACCCGCCTCTTGAAGGCGCGTGAGAGTTTCCACCAAAAACATCAATACATTTGCATGTTTTAAGAGCATTTGTCCCTCACGGTAGTTCATACAAACTTTCCAAAATAAACCGATTCCAATACGGTATACCCATAAAAATTTTCGATAAAGACTATTGAAACAAAATTAGAGCGATTTTAAGTTTTCCACAGGAACAGAAAAAGTGCAATGTATCTATTCTTTTAAATTCAATATTTTGAAAATATTTTTTACTAACTTTTTACACCTATTTATCCTGCTTATACGTTTTTCATTAGAATCGGTCTATTAATTTCGAAAAATTTGAACTTGACAGTTTGTATGAACTACCGTCACAAATGCATGTACCTATATTTCGAAAGGTGGCAGCCTAAATATTGTTTAAAGCATTAAACTTGTAACTCTTGGAACACCCAAAAACTAATGTGTGTGACCACCCCATTAGTGGTCTGACATTATATATGTAGGAAGTCGACGATGCTTTCGAAAAATAGCAAAGCAACTCTCTCTTCCCTTCTGTCTCTATCGGACTCTTCAAAACTACCGTAAATTCTAAAATCTAATGTTCTTAAGCACCTACATACAACTTCAGTTGCTTCCAAGCTGAAATATTGTTTGACTGATTTTTTTAAAACTTTTCTGTTTTGTTATTCGACAACGTTTGGCTTCCTAACAATCTTTATTTTTACCAGCTTTCAGGTTTCCGCCCGCGCGCCGATTGCATCAGAAAGCTCCCTGATTTAATTAGAGTTTACAACTATGTTTTCAATTTAGAGCAACAAATTGAAGGCCAATTATTTCTACACAAGTATTTTAACCATCGTGACATTATTTCGGGCATAAGGTCCAGTTTTGAATTCGCTCCGCGAGAAACTGCTAGGTTTGATTGCATCCCCATCTATTACTCTCGTTCCATGACATTCCATTTGATTCATATTACTGGAAACTTCGAAGGCCATGACAGCTTGTTGCTTTATCATAAGAGGTTAAAAACTGACTTTTTTCGGACAAGAATGTACGAAACAGCTGGTTTCGATCACGGATCAGAAGATGAATAAGAGGATATCTTGCAGGCCATTGGCAGAACATTTTGCTATCAATGATCGAGGAATTGGCCATGCGGCTCCCGGTAGAGTATAATGTTTTAGTTGGATCTTTGGATGTCGTAGAAGACGACTAAGAGCTCATGAGCATAATTAATAGATAAAGCGTTTATTTGTTACTCCAGTCACATACATTATACATACATAAAGCATCCATCCTCTTCGGTCGCCATGGACGGAACCCGCTCAACAACCCACAAAACAAGTTAGAGATACTCACAAATATTTCTTATTTTCATAAACATCTGATAGTCCTAATACGTGGGGATGTTCTATCAGCTTCATGATGGCTATTTCTCTCTCCACCTGTAATAGAAAATTTAATGTTATAAACAAAGATATCTACACTCTCAATACTCGACACAAATATAAACTACATTCAGACTTCAAAAGACAAATAAGTCGTACTTGGGGAACTGTGTCCGATTTTATAACAAAATCCCATTAAATATATTACTCACGCAACGACAATTTAAAAATAAAATCAAAATTATTAGAAAGGCCTAGTTAAGTATACATAATTACTTGTAAGATAGAGATGTCTGGCTTCAGTAATGTATTTTGTATCTGTCAATGCCACTATACAGCAGCAAGATGTCACTTTTAAATATAAGACAATGTCGCCATATAGCATCTATCATAGCTTTAAGGAAATTGACATTGCATTACAGCAGCTACTTATTATGTAGACTGACAATGCCTCTTTAGAGCAGCTACAATACTCTAAATTATTTTATAATCCTTTTATTTGTTCCTCATATTAGTTAATAATTAATGTACTTTCGCCTTTACATTTAATTAGGTATACGTTTAAAATTAATTTATTGTATTATATTGTGATGGAGTTGTCCAAGTGCGCGGAAGACGCCTATGAAAAAAATAAATGAGTATGAGTACCTATCCTTTTACTAAGGGACTTTTGTCCTGCGACCTTGGCGCCCTAATACTCAAAGAACATGTCGCTTTCTACAATTGCCTGGCAGCATTTGTGGAGTCAGGACGTGTAGCTTTCTGCAACTTTCGCAAATTACAAATAGTAGGTACCTATGTTACTGCAATAATACCTCGGGGGACATCTCGACCACAACTTGGTGTAAGGACGAATATTTGTCTATAATGTCGCCGGAACATGGTAAGTAAATGTGCCGCGACCGACTTGTCCCCTAGTGAATAGGTGAGGCCAGGAAGGTGGCTCTGCAGCCAAACACATCCGTTATTGTTGAAGTTTGCAGAGTAATTACCTACCACGTAAAAGCATTCTTTCTTTGCCTTCGAGACTAAACAGACATATTAGTGTGGATACATGAGGCCTTACGAGGGTATTCAAAACATCAGAGCACGATGCACACTTTCCTACAATGAAAATCCCCATTTCTCATCGTCTTACCTTCATAAGCACGGATTCGCTCAGCTTCTCCCTGTTTATAATCTTAATAGCCACCTTCTTGCCGGTGACGCAATGGACGCCCAGCTTAACAAGACCTGGAACAAAGATTAATGATTCCACATCAATTGATATCCATGTAAGGACGTGGCAATAGCGCAGTCATGATTACGTACTTTTGGTGAGGAGTTGTTATTGAGTCAGACCTTGCATTGTGATTGTTTAAGTTTTAGGGCATTAAACTTCATTGTCAACTGCAAAACTCGATCAAAGTAAGGCTTAAAATTCGATGGAACGTAGGTAATCACATAAAAATAATTGAACAACGAATCTCTACTATCTCTAATATTGACTGCAATATCCCTCCATGGGATTACAGTATGTCTTTGTGCATAGATATTCTATGGCAAAGATTTACTTCTGTTTTGTATATATAATTTTTGTATACTGAATAAAGAAACTGTTTTTCTTTCATTTAACTTAAATACAAAACTAAATAATTGGTGAAAATCAATCAACCCAAAACACGTATCCATCTCCGAAATTTAGTAGAGAAAGTGTTCCTATCAATGCGGTACCCTACCTACTCAGAATGCTGGCAGCATTACCTCTTTGAAAGGCAATAGTTGCGTTGGCCAAGGTAGGTAAGCGCCAGCTCTGTGATACCTCAATAAGGCGGGTGGATGAATAGCTTCCGAGCATCCTATCCCCACGAACCCAATGTCTCTACACCAAACAAAAATATGCTACCCTCGACGATGGTTAATATTATTTACACCGCCCTATTCCCGCACACAACGACAAAGGCCTGATTATGGGAACGCGCAACTGTGTTAGCACAGCGCACAGGTGGCAATCCGTACCAGAGTTCTTTCCATATCGCCACGGAATGGGAACGAACTGTGTTAACACAGCGCACAGGTGGCAATCCGTAGCAGGTTCTTCCCATTTCGCCACGGATCAAGCGTCATCCCGTGTCGGGCCTTTTTCCATCGTCACATGCCATACTAGCCGAGGACGGCCAGCACTTTAGATTTAATTTTAAAATGGTGAAACATATTAAAAAAAATGAAAATATTGGATCTTTACCTATGAAATTAGAGTTTTTTTTCTTCGTTAATCATATGTACCAATTCCTGCGATTTTCAAAGCTATATCCAAATTTGTTTTTTATTTGGAAAATGGAATATTATTTCAAGGTTTCACATGAAATATTTTTTCATTTCACATAATAAAAAAAATTTGATCGGAGCTCTTTTCATGTGTTTCCCATAATCATTTCTTAGATTCGCTGAAAGCGGTTACTTTTAAAAATTAACGCTGCCTATACTTAACTTAATGTTATCTGATAAGTGATAATACACACAAAGTTTAGCTAAATTTGGATTTGCCGTTCCCAAACAAATGTTTGTATGGAGAAAACAGTCTCAATGAAATTCTTCATACAAAACACCAATTTCATAGGTAAGGACCTAATATGTAACATAACCAACCCGCACTGAGTACCAGTTTTCTGCATAATAATTGTAGGTACAGCCAGAAATTGGCAAAACAACGGTCTCCAGTAATGTTCCATCTATCTCCTGAGTGCGTCATCAGATCGTTACCAAATTTATATGGGACCACCTGGTGATAAACCCTATCAAACAAGAAAAAATCATCAAAATCGGTTAAAAAAATTCGAAAATATTGGTGAACATAAAAAAATAATATCAGCTACAGAACATCCACTGCTGGACATAGCTTTCCCCTTAATTTCCAGATATCTATTTCTAATAAAATACCTACAGACTAACATATAGGGGACCAACTTTAAAAAGGAGGTTATCAATTAGGTTGTAATTTTTTTTGTGTTTGTTAGCTCAGAACTCTGTCATTTATAAACCGATTCGGTAAATTCTATATTATTTAATAGGATATACTTCTAGGGTGGTCCCATGTTCATTATAATCCTGTTCTGATGATGGGATCTATGAGGAATTGAGGGAAATCCTCAAATATTATAGGCATAGGTAGGTACGAGTACGAGAAAACGAGTCGAGAATATATATTCAGAAACTTGACTGAAGTCGGATGTATTACCAATTTTTTGGGGTCCAATTATTATTGGGAATCGATTAGATAGCGGAATTGTTAGCTATGCATAACGACCCGTCTTGAAATTCAATCTACGACACATAAAAATAAAATAAATATCCTTAGACATACACACAGCGCCATCTAGTTCCACAGTAAGCAACTATATGCTTGTGTTGTGGATACCAGATGGTTGATATAATACATAAATACATTTTTTTTTGTAAATAAATACTTATTATAAATGAAAACATCCATAACTCGGGTACACATGTCCGTATTCATCACACAAACATATGCCCCTAGCGGGATTCGAACCCGCAACCTTTTGGTATAGTGGTCAGAGTTGCTAACCATTACACCAAACAGGTCGTCACATAGGTACAAAGATGTCTTACTTTGCCTTCAGTTTCACAAGTACATAATTAACTTCGTTGCTTCATACACACACTCTTGTGTTACACAAATACTAATGAAACAAAGCTGAAATATCACTCTTTCCTCTTTATATGAATACAGCGTCATATAGAGCTGATAAAACCCCGATCAAACTCAACATAATAAATATTTTCATAGGCATATTTCGAATTTCGTACACCTCCTGCAGCGGTATTCCCGAACGAGTACGACATTGGAACCTTCAAGAAACGAGCCTCCTTCCTCAAAGGCCGGCAACGCATCTATGACCCTTTTGGTGTTGCGGGTGTCCATGGGCGGCGGTGATTGCTTTCCATCAGGTGACCCGCATGCTCGTTAGCCGCCCTCTCATATAAAAAAAACCTCAGAAAAGCTATGTAAAAGATTTGAAATACTGAAATTCTTATATAATTTAAGAGTGTTTATTCCAGTGGCGCGTTCATTGGATGGTCGTTTTTATCAATAATTTGAAATCGAAAATAGCCGTAATTAAAGCTATTTAGGTATTATTTCGATCGACCACCTGTTTGGTGTAGTGGTTAGAAACTCTGCTGCTATACCAAAAGGTCGCGTGTTCGAATCCCGCTAGGGGCATATGTTTGTATGACGAATACAGACATGTGTTCCCGAGTTATGGATGTTTTTCATTTATATACGAGTAAGTATGTATTTATTTACAAAAAAAATGTATTTGTGTAGTTTATCAACCATCTGGTATCTATAACACAAGCCTAGTTGCTTAGTGTGGAACTAGATGGCGCTGTGTGTATGTGCAAAGATATTTATTTATTTATAATTACATAGCTTTTAGGTTTCTTGAGTGCAGGTCAGAGCGATTCCTTTGATTTATACTCTATTTAAAAAGAAAACTTAATTTATATAATGAGGTCGCCACTGGACGGAATAAGCCTTCGTAAGTATTCTCGTTTTCTCATAATTATATGAAGTGCAATTCAAATAATAATTATGTTGATATGTGATTTCTTTGCAATTGCTATACATATATAGTTTATTTCTTTAACGTGGACAATCATGTCCTTAAATTTTTTTTACAGATTTTTCCAATCAGAATCGACCGTTTAGGAGAAAGCAAATATCTGTCTGTGGCATAGTAGCGTCGAGATGGCTGTCCCGGTTAAAAAACGGTTTTTTACTTTCTAAAGCTGATGTTTCCGATGTTGGATCAACATTGGATCCGTATAATGGAAATCGTTTAATTCGGAGACATTTCGCTTGTAACACAGTTGATTTATCTGGGTGATACACTACATGTATACATAATTCCCACACTTAATCTTACACTTGGTGGCGACGATCTGATGATGGAGCCAGGAGATGGATGGTGGAAATATAGTACTCTTCTTCTTCTTTTCGAGTCGAGGCAAGTTTCAAATTTTATTGGACCAAAACTTAGCCACTCTAACAGCACTCTCTGTGGCGTTAACGATGTCGTCAAAGGTGCAGCTATTAGGACACGCGGGGCAAGACAATACGTGATCCATTGTGTGTGGGGAGACTCCGCAATATAGTATTAATAATATATTTTTAGTCTTTTAAATTACATATTATTACTGTTCTAAACCTAAAGGTTATTAGGTAGGTACTACTGTAATTATTATGTTTCCGTATACTTTATGTCAAATAAAACATTTATTGTATATCAATACATTTGTGTAGGTAGGTACCATTTGTAAACTATATGAAGTATAGACCATAAGTACACAAAGAATTTTCTACATATTTACAAAAACGTATTTAACACATTTACAAATAATAACAAAAAAAAATTATAAAACACACATTTACAAATAAAAAATTTGTAAATTTTTACGTTTCTCAAGAAACTTCTTACCACGTACGACCACCCTGTGGAACGGACTTCCGGCAGCGGTGTTCCCGAACGAGTACGACATTGGAACCTTCAAGAAACGAGCCTACACCTTCCTCAAAGGCCGGCAACGCATCTGTGACACTTTTGGTGTTGCGGGTGTCGATGGGCGGCGGTGATTACTTTCCATCAGGTGACCCGCATGCTCGTTTGCCGCTCTCTCATATAAAAAAAAAAAAAAATTGTCCCAGATCTTGCTGAAACGGAAGGGTGCCTAAGAGACTTAGTGCGTTAGGTAGGTACCAATGCTATATCGCGACAATTTCTATTATTTCTACAAAGCAACGGTGTTATCAACTCTATATAGTTGTTTGCGACAGGAATCAACAATACGCCTTTGAATGTAGCATTTGCAAGAACCCACCTACTCTACTCCCACCAGTGTTGTATCTACTGCATACCTACAGACTACAGACTTGCAATCTGTACAGCAAACAGAATTATTTCAAGTTACTATGGTTTCATTAGTTAATAGGTGAGTTAGCTTTGCGTTATTTCAATTTCTTCATTCGAGAAACATAAAGTACAAGATAGTTTAAATATAGAAGTAACTGGTATAGCGGAGACCAACATTTTCGACATTAGCGAAGTAGTACCTACGTCAAAATTGAGCGGAGTAGGGGATCGATTAATTCCGTTCTTTCGTTTGCAACCTACTTCTTTTCAGTCTTTTCTGAATCCAATCTTAGGATCTTCAATAGGCGTACTGAGATTGCGTACTTCATCTTCGACCACATCGTCACTATCCATCAGACGAGATTGTGGCCTGTTTTATTCTATTTATCGTGAATGTTCTGCAGTATCAGTTGTGAACAGCTTTTAATAGGTAATTCTTTTTTTTTGTGTGAAAGGTGTTCAATTTCTGTAAATTTGGTGAAGATCTGATGATACACTCTGGAGATTCGATCCCCAGCGGGGTACATGTTTAGTACTCGGTTTGGTTGGTGGTAGGGCATTTTAAATCTCCGCCTGGCTAGCTACCACCACCTTATCTAAATCTGCCGCCAAACAGCAATGTTATAATAGCATTGTTGTGTTCCGGTTGTCAGAGATAAGATAGCCAGTCCCCCAAATGTGTTGGGGTTTCCGGGTCAGTACGCTTCCACCTTCGACCTCATCTTCACTTAACATCAGGTGTGATTGAGGTCACCAACCCGTTGTGCATAAAAAAAAAGAAAAAGAAAAGGTGTGGGTAGACTGCGTGACGAATGATATGTATGTGATAGGGGTGAGTACGGAGATGACGGCTAATAAAGGAGAGTGTATGAGGAAGACATGTTGTGCCGACCTCACCTAGAGTGGGATAAGGGTAGGAAAATGGTGACAATTTATTGAGTAAGCCTCAAACTACCGTGGCACTATTTTTGTCCTTTGGGCACTATTTTTGACCTTTGCTCACTATTTTTGTCCTTTGGCCAATATTTTTGTCCTTTGGACACTATTTTTGTCCTTTGGACACTATTTTTGTCCTTTGGGCACTATTTTTGTCCTTTGGACACTATTTTTGTCCTTTGGGCACTAATGTTGTCCTTTGGCCACTATTTTTGTCCTTTGGACACTATTTTTGTCCTTTGGGCACTATTTTTGTCCTTTGGGCACTATTTTTGTCCTTTGGACACTATTTTTGTCCTTTGGGCACTAATGTTGTCCTTTGGCCACTATTTTTGTCCTTTGGGCACTATTTCAGCACAGTTTTTGACGTTATCAAAATATCCGAATTCTAATAATAATATAACGTACGTATTTCAGCGTTCTCGTAGCACTGACATCAGTAGCGCTGGGGGTCAGTGAGACCAGCCAGTCCAACATGGAGCATCTGGGCTCAATACAGGCCGTGCCGCCGGGTGTGTCGCTGGCTCCGCTGAACGACAGACATTTCCCTGACAAACCCTCGCTCAATATCAGTAACTGAAATTCTAACTTTTTTTTTTTTTTTTATATGAGAGTGCGGCAAACGAGCATGCGGGTCACCTGATGGAAAGCAATCACCGCCGCCCATGGACACCCGCAACACCAAAAGGGTCACAGATGCGTTGCCGACCTTTTTTATTTATTTATTTATTTATTAAAGAAACAAACAGCGTTACAGATGTGTATAAATATTACAAAGTACGAATGCAAAAAATAAGGCAAATTAATTACAGGTTTCATCATATAAAGTTGTTTTATATGTTGTTTTTTTTTTAATTTTTTTTTTTCGTTTTATTTTTGTTTTTTTTTTGAAGTTCAAGCTAAGTAGTTAAGAACCAAGTAGTGGGTAGCCTTAGCTGCTCTCTTTCATTAATGTAGAAATATCAGTTCCATATGTCATCACTGGCAACAGACACTGATATAAGCCTTTTGCTTTTGCCTTCTGGATGAGCTAGGATCTCATAGAATATTGTCCCATCCAGTAGCCTCTGTCTGTTCCATCATCAGTTGAAACGTTTTAAACCCATAAAGCCAAATATGTAAATCGGTATTCATCGGCCAATCGTTCTGTCGGTCAAATGTTTGTCGGATTACTACCATTAGGTAAGTTTACACTAATACGCTTTGACTCTAAAAAGAATCCTTAATAAAGTTTTTGCCTCGATCCAAAAAGCCCCACGACGAGGCTGTAAATTATCAAAAATAGATTATGAATATTATGTATGACACGTAAAAAAGTGGCTTGTGATTTTCGATTGGCGGAGTTGCTCTGCCGAATTGTACCATTATTATGATAGAAAAATAGTCAAATTCTATTTTAATTTAAACAGAACTGAAGACACTAAAATCAGAAGTTACTCCTATATTTCCAGTTGTAATTTTTTTTATTGCAATTTTTAACGAAACATTATGACGACCTGTTTGGTGTAATGGTTAGCAACTCTGACCACTATACCAAAAGGTTGCGGGTTCGAATCCCGCTAGGGGCATGTTTGTGTGATGAATACGGACATGTGTACCCGAGTTATGGATGTTTTCATTTATAATAAGTATTTATTTACAAAAAAAATGTATTTATGTATTATATCAACCATCTGGTATCCACAACACAAGCATATAGTTGCTTACTGTGGAACTAGATGGCGCTGTGTGTATGTCTAAGGATATTTATTATTTATTATTATTATTTATGTCTTAGTAAAAATATATCTTATAGTAAAAATACGCCGTCCAACTCGTTTCTACAACTACAAAGAGTGACGCATATTACGGCGTTTATGTCTTTGACCCTATCAACCTCGGTTCCTGCTCTAAGGCCCGTTTTAATAAACCATTCTCAAGATTGAGAACAATCTTGTGACTGGTCTCAAGTAAACGTGTTGATTAATAAACCTAACTTGAAACCTGAAAAGCACGTGCATACTCAAGCAGTACTCACTTGAGACTATCATTCATTCGCCAGTGAGGCGAATACTTGATAAGTGATCTCAGCTGAGTAGACCTCAAGATTAGGTCAACTTCTTAAGACGCATCTGGGGTGATACAGCCTCAAGACTTGTATTGAGATTGGTTTATTAATACGGGCCCAAGATCTTGTAATAAGGACAATAACCCACCACCGTCCCATGGCCCTACCACCTCTCGGTATACGGGCCGAAGCTGCGAGTGGTGTGCGTGGTTCTCAGGCTTTACCCACGCACACTTTCTTGACACTCTATAAATTTTTTATCTTTATCCTGTCCCTTGGTTCATTCTCCCGATTGGGCTGAACTATCACAGCGTACGGCACTTGGCGCCGGGCTGCTCTCTACTATTTCTGTGCCTGAGTCAAGCTCTTCCATCTCCAGCCGTCTGCGCTTAGCGTGCCATGACCTGGCGAACCCCCTGAACCTCGCGAAGTTCGCCGCCGAGCACACCAGGGTCCCAAAGTGGACCGGTCCCTCTTCCTCGAGCTCCAAGTTGTCCAGTGTTGTAATAAGGACAGTGCCAAAGTTTCCACACAAGTTGTGTCCCATGCCAAGATGCGTCCCAAGCAGCAGGGTATCGGACAGCTAAGTTTGAACGCCTAATCCCCTGTTCCTTAACGACGATCATGGTTGACTGGAAGAAATCCCGCTATGGTTAAGTCCGCCGTTGTGTATAGTTTTAAGTAAATTTGTTTTGTATTTATTTTCTTTTACACATAAAGCGTGTACAAACAAACCTACACCTTATTGAGATACATTCTGACATAGATTGAACACACAAATACATGGACATTTTAACCGCCTCCGTGGCTCAATGTAAACAACATGGGGTTTACGATTCGGAGGTCGCGGGTTCGATTCCCAGAGGGGTACATGTTTAAGTACTCGGTTTGGTTGGTGTTAGGGCATTTTAAATGTCCGCCTGGCTAGCTACCACCATCTTATCTAAATCTGCCGCCAAACAGCAATATTAATAGCATTGCTGTGTTCCGGTTGTCAGAGATAAGATAGCCAGTCCCACAAATGTGGTAGGGTTTCCGGGTCAGTACGCTTCCACATTCGACCCCATCTTTACTTAACTTAAGGTGTGATTGAGGTCAAGTACGAATCCGTCGTGAATAAAAAAAAATGAAACAATAATGTACTTTCAATTGATCACATCAGTCTATTGAGACTTTTAAATAGAAATAAACAAACTTCTACTTCATATGGAAATACGAAACGAACGCGGGGCTGTTTTGAGGTCAAGTACTAAGCCGTTGTGCATAAAAAAAAAGGGGGAGCTGTTAAAAAAACTACTCGTATACTGAAAGGATGACAAACTTTCTCTTTTTTGCAGATCCGTTCCTCACAAATACTTTGCTCCAGGCTTTGGCTGAACAATCTGACTACAAGAGAAGAGTGCAGAGATATAGGGATATTTCGTAACATATTAATTAATATACACAATTAATTTCAAAGGTGAACTGTTTTTATTTATCTCCAATTATGCAAGTTTTTAGTTACGAGTACATCAAATTTCAACCTACAATAAAATCTGTCGATTTCGACTAGTGGTGAGGTTATAATTTTTTTTTTTAAGGAGCTTTGCCGAGAATCGACTATGCCGCTCCATGTAGACCAACAGCAATAACTTAACTACGGCGGTTAACACCAATCTTATATAATTTATATGTATAGTGTTTTGGCCGAATCGGATAATGGAAAGGCCAAAACAGTGTTGCAATAACTTACGTCAAAATTTACTCCGCTTTGACGTAACTGCAGTCTATATAAAATTCATTATTAAGTATTGAAATTAGATAATACATATATCAATAGTATATAAAGAGATAAATTGTTTATTATCCTTTACAAGGTATACTCAAATTTATTTATTATAAAAAGTGTATCGCCTCGAACTCTCCTACCTGTTTTAATTTCGTTCTTAATTAACGCTAGCTGTTTACACGGATAGGGACAATACATTAGAGTGAAGGTCTTCATTAATTTTCTAGGATATTTACGTGTTTCTAATAAATTATATATATTAGGTCCTTACCTATGAAATTGGCGTTTTGTATGAAGAATTTCATTAAGACCGTTTTTTTTTTTTGGGAACGGCAAATCCAAATTTAGCTAAACTTTGTGTGTATTATCGGATAACATTAAGGTAAGTATAGGCAGCGTTAATTTTTAAAAGTAACCGCTTTATAAAAAAATCAGCGAATCTAAGAAATGATTATGGGAAGCACATGAAAAGAGCTCTGTTCAAATTTTTTTTATTATGTGATTTAGCCCAGAAATTAAAAAATTTTGCATGTGAAACCTTGAAATAATATTCCATTTTCCAAATAAAAAACAAATTTGGATATAGCTTTGCAAATCGCAGGAATTGGTACATTTGATTAACGAGGAAAAAAACTCCAATTTCATAGGTAAGGACCCAATATAAAAAAAAATAAGAAATTCCCTGGGAGGCAGCGGTTGTGTCGTATCATCAAATCAACTGTATTTAAAGCTCATCAAACATAGCTACATTCAGTTCTAAAACACCAGTTTTCAAAAATAAACCCTTTACAAACTATTTCAGCCGTTTTGGTGTTACAATGCCACAGATATATCAAATCAATGATACACAGGTAAAATACAAATAGAGGGATTTACAATAATTTACCAAATGATATAAAGTTGTTAAATATACAAAAATTTAGGACAAAGTTCAGTTATGTAAATGGCTTCATGACAATGTATTTTATAGTGTAAAAGAATATTTAGAATGAAAGTAAATGCTTGTTGAACCTAATTATAA
Organism: Oegoconia quadripuncta; assembly: GCA_949316235.1. NCBI lineage: Eukaryota > Metazoa > Arthropoda > Insecta > Lepidoptera > Autostichidae > Oegoconia > Oegoconia quadripuncta. The sequence continues at coordinate 27,659,886 of OX438749.1, forward strand.
ATAAATACTTACCTAAACAAATATTTGCATGCCATTGTAATTGTGGCCGTGGCAATACATGAATGTTCACCTTTTTCCCTTGTCATCATTGTATACCATGTTTTGAGCAAATAAAATAATTCTAATTCACTAACCTTATTAAATTAAACTAATTACTAAACTACACCAAATATATAGGCTTCAAATTCCTCATACTTCCATCGGAGATTAATAATGACAGACTTCTTTCACCCATATCCAACTTTTGTCTGATCTAAATAAATAATTTAAACAGCATCTGGTCTACTCCAGATTCTGGAGTGGCCAAGAGGCTGTATGAAATAGTTAAAATTTGCTTTAGTAATAGCATTACCTAGCTTTAGTCTTGTGGTATACGAGTATGTATGATTAGGTAACCTAATGTAGAGAGCCACGATGAGGGTGGCATATGTAATATCCCTCTCTAAATAAATTAAAATTAAAAAAAACATATAGTAACGCGAGGAAACATAAATTTAAAGTTCGTGCATGCCCTCGCGCCCTTCCGTAGAGTGTCGGCCGTCCGCGCTACGAGAGCGGGACGACCATATAAAGAGAGAGACGCAATATCCAACTCCGTCGGACGGCACCTCTGAGTTTCCTTTTGGTATAGTTATTTTACTCTTTGCTCTGAGTACTGAAACCTACTCAGAGGACGGCACGCGCTCTCGCGCTTAAGTGAAATATTGATTATTTACTCGATGTAAACGTATCTTCTGTAACCCACGACCATTATTCCAATAAACGGGACCATTCCCATCACAATATTTATTATTTAAACACCAGATACCTGGGGGCAGATTGCGCTGAGTTTGAACGATAATACCAAAGCTTAAACATAACCAAAAACGTTACTACGTTAAGCACAATTCGCATCGCGCTAATCATTTTATTTTGGGTTTGGTTTTACTTTGGTAGCGTTAACGATATAATCGTTCATAAAAAATAACGTTTTTTTATAACAGCTAAACTAAAGCCAAAACCAAAACCAAAAACGAAATAACGTTAGTCCCCCCCTGCTTACGAGCTAGACCATATTTGAGAACGAGGTAGCGATTTCTGAGACTTCACATGGAACCGCGACAATTTAAAAGAGTGTTTCTTTTTACACATCACATGGGAATACATTTCTTTACATTAAACATAACTTCCGAAATATACAATATCCCGATTTAATGACTTAGGCCCGTATTTCGGAATGTTGCATAGTTAGAGCATAGTTATAAAGAGATACCGCTATACAGGTTACATAAAGCTGTCCCTTTTTAACTGTCCTCAAGCGGAGATCTCTGCTTGAGTACCATTCAGACTTTAAAAGTACCCACTTAAATTTACACTCTGTGTATCTATATTAGAAGAAGAAATAGATAGTTACCTGTCTGTCCTTTCCCGAGGGTTTTCTCCAATCTGAATGGCCCCACGTACTGGTAGGCCTCCGAGGCCGTTGTGGAACCTCCACCCTCCATCTTCAGACCTCTCTCAACCCTCTCATGACGCGACATCGATAGGTCATTTCGACCCCAACACCTCCACAGTCAGCCGCCATCTTTGATTTTTGTTCTTTTTCATCGTTTCTTTTTTAATTTATTTTTAATTTATTTTTGGACGGGCATTCCGTTTTTAGTCTTTTAATTTGGTTTATAAACACTGTTGGAAATATTTGGTGAATAAAAGAACCTTTTAAAGCCAACGAAGGGGATAATACAAACATGTGGAACTAGGGATTTCTACCTATGTTTTATAAGTAGGTATACTTGAATGAAAACGGCTCACGCAATAATTCACGAATTGCTGTAATTGTAACTAAATAAAAAATATCCCAAATTTATTTAGTTATACAGCAATTTATTATCATCATAATGTTGTGCTCCCAATTGATTAAATAATTAAACATTTATTTATTTATTTATTTTTATCAGGCTTTTAATATTAAATCGATTTGTTATCTCAATTAAATAATGCCTCACAAAATCGTTTGCACAGTGTGTCCGTAGGAGCTCGAGTCTCACAAAGAGTTATGTTTTACAATTTGGATATCGTCGTATGCAGTGAATAAGCATTTAAGTAAGTAAGTGAATAAGCAGTACAACATTTGTTTAAATATATACTACCTATGGTAAACAAAATATAGTGTTCAATGGCATAATAATAAAGATTTTCATTTCATTTTCATTTTTTCATTTCATTTACATAGGAGTTACAGGTTAACTGACAAGAATTTTGCGAATAGCTTCGCGAATATGTCTTTTCCGGGCTCATTTCTAATATGGACAGGTAAGGTATTACTATTAAGAAGGTAAGGTACGCGTTTTCTACTGAATATGATAATAAATCTGCGAAATGTGAATAAAGTCAGATGGATCTGGTACAATTACGTACTGCCTTTGATCCGACTACCCCAGGAATGAGAATAATAATTTGTATCTTTGTATCTGACAAATGTATCTTTTGTGTTTATTTGCAATAAAGAATGGAAAAAAAAAAAAAAAATTTTACGGTGTATAGTTTTCGACTTTCCACAAATATCAGACGTAAATCTTTTAGTTATTTCCACAGCATGATGTCTTACGGTATCTTGCTGTGGGGAAATGCCGCAGATATAAATACAATCTTTGTTTTATAAAAAACGAGCCGTTCGCGCAATTTATCAATTGAGACCTGCAGTGTCACTTAGAGATAGGTTTAAAGAGTTATATTATAACATTCTAACCTTTTCGTCACAGTACATTTATGAAAATCTAATGTATGTCAAAAAAAAATACAGCATCATTTAGGAAAAATAGTGATAAACATTATGTAAATTTTAACCGCCTCCGTGGCTCAATGTAAACAAACAAACAAAATATTCTTTATTGTACAACAATAAGAAGCATAAAAAAAATAAGAAAAAGGGGATAGTACAATTTGGCGGCCTTATCACTAAAAGCGATCTCTTCCAGGCAACCTTTGGGTTAAGAAGCATTATGCACATGGTCATGTAGGTAGCGTGCACGGTAAACTAATTTTAAAATAAAATAAATAAGTCACCCAAATAAATACATACGTAAACAATATTGGGTTTAGATAGATAGATAGATAGATAAAGCATTTATTTACGCCACTGCGTTCACACAATTACACAATTTTTAAATTACAAAGAAATATACATACAAATAAACGTAAAGACTAGGACTTTACGATTCGGATGTCGCGGGTTCGATCCCCAGCTGGGTACATGTTTTAAGTACTCGGTTTAGTTGGTGGTACGGCATTTTATATGTCCGCCTGGCTAGCTACCACCATCTTATCTAAATCTGCCGCCAAGCAGCAATGTTATTTATTTATTGCATATCACATGGTTTACAATAGGTAGATGTTAAACATAAAAGTGTACAAGCATATGACACCCTGTAAGGGCACTTTTTGCACAGGTTAATAGCATTGTTGTGTTCCGGTTGTCAGAGATAAGATAGCCAGTTGCTCTTTTAAAAACATTCTTTGATTTTACATAAAGGTTTTTATATTTCATTGTTAGGTGTGAAATAGCCTGGCATGTGAACGATCTGATTATGTCCAGGGATGATTATCATCTAAATAGTCTGATATTTTATAATATGCTCTCTTATTCTGTTTTATAGTATCTTTAAATTTATTGAGAGGAAGGTACTGCAACCTTATTGAAAAAGCGTGTACTGGGGATCGAACCCGCGACTTCCGAATCGTAAACCCAATGTTGTTTACATTGAGCCACGGAGGCGGTTAAGTAAAATAGTTAATAAAGGCGGCAAAATAATTAACAATTGTGCAAAGTTGTTATTTCTTTAGAAATTTGGTATTATTATTAATTTATATGTCCAAATGTGAGTTTTTCACCCCTATTTGCCTATTCATTGACAAAATAAAGTGAAACCACGGAGTGTCCGACACAATATGATGCATACTGACTCTCTGGTACACAACAAATTTGCACATTAGGGGCTCTATTACATAATTTCATGGTTATCGTCATCGGTTACGTTCTGACATGTGGTTGGTTGATTCATCGCTCGCTAGGCAATTTGACGGCTTCTCATTGGTCAACGTAATCGATAACGATTGTAGGAATCTTGTAGTGGACTGTGTAGGGCTGGTCACAATGAACGTAGTCCAAGTAGAATTTTCTGTAAGTCCTTTATTTTGCACTTTATTAAAGTTAGTTGACACTGTAACGGAGCGCTTCTACATTCGCGAGCGCCATAGAGCAGAGAGCCTCGTTCTTGCCATATATAAAAAAAAAAATTAATTCAATGTTGCCAGCAACAACGATACCGACGAGGTTACATAATGTAAGGGCAATATAAGCATTTACTGTATGTATCTAAAACCTTAGACCTGAATATAATCTAGTCACTTAGACCTCTGTAATAAAGGTCTAACAAATGTATTAAACTCAAGTGTACAAGTTGGAGTCGCGCCAAGGCTTTTAGCTTTTACATGATTTTTTGTGCAAAACGCTACATTTAGTGGTAAGAGTCTTTGTCCTATTTGTTAAAAAAAATGTGAGATTTTAATGGTGAGCGCGTTTCTATTTAATCTCTATCTTTATTTCAATGAAATGGTAAATTAAAATACAAGGTTATCTTTTGTATACCAAAAACCGATACACCCCCCAAATCGACGAGCATGTATGAACAATCTTATGAGAGTGATCATTCACTCATTGCTTCATAGCAAAAGAGGTTCAGGATCGTAGCAAGTGGTAGTCTGTGGTATCTGCCTACCCCTACGGGAAACAGGCGTGACTTTATTTATAGCTCTACAAATGGGTCAAGAAACAGTGTATAAAACACTGGTTTTCAGCTATTACCCACGAGAAGACACTGGATCAAAAGGAAAATATAAGCAAAATTTTACTGTGCGCGTCATAGGATTTATTATACGTGTAGCTATAAATGGCAAATGCAGTAGGTGGCCTTCAATAGCTACAAATACACTGTCGGTATTAACCGGTAAGTTATCGGTAAGTTAGAATAAATAAATAAATAAGTATGTGAATTAGCTTGTAAATATAAATAATAATAAAAATAAATAAATAAATATCCTTGGACATACACACAATACTATCTAGTTCCACTTTAAGCAACTATAGGCCAGGGTCCTGATTCTCACATACTCGAGATTTCAATGTCGAACGACATCAATAGGTTTGTCACTTTTACACACGTATATAAGTGTGAAAGAGATAGACATGCCAATGTCTATCGATAGACAAATGTCGAGTGTGCGAGAATAGGGGTCCAGATGGTTGACATACTACATAAATACAATTTTTTTTTGTTAATAAATACTTATAATGAATGAAGACATCCATAACTCGGGTACACATGTCCGTATTCATCATACAAACATATGCCCCTAGCGGGATTCGAACCCGCGACCATTTGGTATAGTAGTTTTCTAACCACCACACCAAACAGGTCGTCAAAAATTGAGACAACGATTCATATTCACAATAAAGGCAGTATTTATTATTAGGTACTTAACATAATTTAGTATTAATTTATAAAGGCACGGGTCCTCGAACTATTGACTTAAAGCAACGGCCTCACATCTTTTTGTCACGTTTAGCTTCATTTTGAAGAACATAATTGAGGGAAAGATTAAAGGAAAGAGAGGAAGGGGAAGACCTACGCGTAATTACTTTGACCAAGTGAAAGAAAAGGTGAATGTCGTGTCGTACCAAGAGATTAAAACGAGGGCGGAAAGTAGAGAGTCGTGCGGTCATTACTCCACCGACAAGAGCATAGCTCTTAAATTGAAGAAGAAGCTTCTGGAAATCGAGAATACTTTGGTATATAATATACAATAGACACTGACTTGTATTACCTGACGCAACGTGACGTTCATTGATTTAATAATGCTCTAACCAATCACTGGGCTTCGAGTGTTAAGTCATATTAGCCTCAGGTATGTGATTGATCTATGCTTGTTTACAATATGTACGTTTAATTTGTAGTATGTGCGACGGCAGCAGAAATCGCTATCTCAAAATTTACATTTCGCCATTTTCTTACGATTTATCTTCGTTTGAAAATGCTAAACTATATTTAAATTCTTCACTTGCACTGTCTGCCGCGTTTCAGTCAGCTTAAAGGCTCTGAATTCCAAGATGGAGATTTCTGTATGAGCTTCAATCCTGCCTTAAAACTAGTGATGATATGAGTCACAATGATAAATAATAAATAAATATCTTTGCACATACACACAGCGCCATCTAGTTCCACACTAAGAAACTAGGCTTTTATTATGGATACCAGATGGTTGATAAATTACTCAAATACATTTTATTTTGTAAATAAATAGATACACATAAATAAAATGACCGAGGACGGTCGTTAAGATAGTAATAATTGTATAAATGATATAAGCACAAAACATAAAATGAAGTTATTTGATCACATATTATAAAATATCAGACTATTTGGATGATAATAATGGATTGACGTAATCAACTCGTTCGCATACCAGGCTATTTCACTATATTTAATAATGAAATAAATTTCATCCTTTGTAATATTAAAAGCTGTTTTAAAAGAGCAACCCTTCGAGTTTTCTCAGGGCAAACTTGCCTTTCCAACGAACAGTAGTTTATACAATGTAAAAACTGATTATTCTAAATTCAGCGTACCTGTACAAAATAAAGATTTTTTAAATGAAATGATTCCTTTAAAAATATTCTACATCAAAATGATATTTTCATTTGATATTTCATCTAAATATTGTTTATATATTATTATGTTATAAAGCTTATAAAGCTACCTATTTTCTTCAAATGTATACAGGACGTAAATTAAGCAATTCCAAGCCTTAAAGCACTTACAGTGTAAAATTACATTTCATTAAACCCAAAAATTGATCCACGTGATGCTAACAATACACAAATGTAATTCAGCTATATTTTGATAATGTCAAAAAATTGTGCTAAAGCACGAAAAGAAAAAAATTGTGCCAATGTACACGATCCGCGCGTTATGACGAGAGGGCCATCCGTGACTTCATAAAGGTGCGGCGTTCAAATTAGCTGTTCTCACCATATTTATAATATAGGTTACTCTATAAGTTCAAAAGAGAAAAATAGATGTTTGTGGATGTATTTTGAAATAGATCTCAATTTGTTCAAAAATTGAAATGACAAAATACAGTGCTGTGTAATCAAAGCTTTTGCGTTGTGTGCGGTGTGAGCAGTGTTTTGACACGAACACGCACCTCACGCCGCCGCCGCCCTGTGATGGTACGCATTGCGTGGTCAGTTTTGCTTAGTGCTGTAACTATGTATGTTTGCGCGTGTCGATGTTTTATTTTTGTCAGTTAGGTACAAAAATGCAAAGGTCAAGGAAGAAGTTAGAGCTCGGTGAAGATAACCGATGTACTAAAATGCTGTCAGCGAAAACGGCCAAATAAACGTGAACCTTTGTCCACATTATAAGAAATACAGAGCCTATTATATTAGATTTTATGTGAAATTATTTCGAGTGATCTATGTGGATTAATAATATACATCGATACATACATAACGTCATCATGACCTTTATCCTAAATGGGGTGGGCAGAGATAAGATTATTTAAGTAGACATTTTATTTTTAGCTTTTCTTGTCAAATAATAGACCTCACACTGGTACCAAAGTATTGAGTAAAACTTATTGTTGACAGTTTATTTTTAAATCCGTATTAACTTGCACTTGTCTTAACATCGTGACGCGGAATGTTAAAATGTTTATCATGAAATCAGGACTTTACATTTTATCCTTGTATCTCCAAAACTATTGGGCAAAAGTAATCGCTATTAATGTGGTACACACTTCATAATATGACTAATTTTATGAATAAAAAAAATATTTTTTTTTTATCCACAACGGGTTAGCACTTGACCTCAATCACACCTGATGTTAAGTGAAGGTGAGGTCGAAGGTGGTAGCGTACCCGGAAACCCCATCTTATTTGAGGACTGGTTATCTTATCTCTGACAACCGGAACACAACAATGCTATTAACATTGCTATTTGGCACCAGATTTAGATAGATGGTGGTAGCTAGCCAGGGGGTAGGTCAACTATTAACCCTTAAAGCAAGAAGGTGATGTGGTGTGGTGGGACGCACCAGGGTAAACCTAAGTGAGCATTCTGGTGTCACGTGTTGCTGGAATCCTCATTTCCCATACGAACAATTTTTCGGTGTCCCTATTTATGCACAGTTTTTTTGGATATAAATTATAATCATAAGTAAAGCAGTTTCTGTGTATAAGGAATGAGGACACCCGTAACACGTGACGCCAGAATACTCATATAAAATATTGCATAAATAACTCTTAAACTACAATGGCCCAATTTCTTTCCTTTGGGCACTATTTGGCACTATATTAGCGCATTTTTTTGATATTTCAAAAAATTACTTCCCGTGAGTCGTTTGAAAAAAATAACTATTGTACTTATTTGTGTTGCACCATTTTACAATATTTAATTTTAATGAAATATACAATCGATATCACAGTTCAATTCAATAATAGCATCCTGTATCAAAATCAAAATCAAATATGTTTTATTTCGTAAGTTATAAGAATAACATTTGAAATCGTCATGACATACAGTTATCGCTCAATCACTAGGCAGTCTCCCCAGAGAAGAACGAGCAAGAAACTCAGGGATTGCTCTTTTTAAATAAGTCAATACAAATACAATTCGAAATACCTAATTGTAAAATGTATGATTCGACAAAGAAAAATAAGAATAAAATATACTGGATATTGCCGAGCGATTCATGTCCACGCATTCTTATCATCCAGATATTCAGAAACTTTATAATAGCCTTTGGCACATAGTTTCCGTTTAATGGTTGTTTTAAATATGATTAAGTTATTCCATCCTCCTAAATTAACAGTCTAGCCTAGACGATTATTAATGAGAACTCCGGAGTCAGTTGCTTAATTAGGCAGCTTGTTACCATCGATTATGTAAATCAGCCCTGTATGAATAATAATGACGGCGACTGTAATCAAGTACGTGGCTTAAGGCTTACTGAAAGTTACAACCTGTTTACTTACGAATTTTCAGAACTTCGCTTACAATTTTTTTAATCAACATCGCCTATACTGTAATCTGTGCTCGTAGTCCAGTCAAATTATGCATCTTTAGGGGTGTAACTTCCTGTAATCTTAAAGGCCCTGATTTTTTGTACATAGAGTACCTATCAGTGATATTGTAAAATATATTTAGGTATAGTGTAGGTATTTAGTTATAAAACCTACGATATTAAATTAAAGTTACCACTGTGCTCTACATTGCGATGTAGAAGATGCTAAGATCTCCTAAAACTATTTTCTAAAAAAAATATAAATTGCTATTGCAATTTGGTACTTGCGACTAGTTTTTCATTTGTGACTTTTTTAAAGTAAGCTGTAGCTTTATTCCCACTGCAGTACCACTTTACAAAATCATACAGGGTGAAATTTAATTAGTATAATTCCTGATTACTGGTGACTCTACACCTGATTACGAACTACTTTCCATTAGGAACTAAAGCCGAATTCAACCGAAAATTGTTTTATTTCCATACTAAGTGGTAGTGGTAAATGGTTAACTTTGTATAGATAGATAATCGAAATTTTTTTGATCGAAATCGACTATGGTTCCTTGAGGAAAGTTGTTCGTAATCAAGAGTACCGTCACCTAATAGGAATTACACGAATTAAATTTCACCCTATATAACCTTTTTTGACTAAATTCAAAACATACTCATATTCTGTTTAGCTCAGATTGTAATTGCATTGTTCGTTCTTAACCAATTTCAATACAAGTCTTGAGGCTGTATCACCCGAGATGCGTTTTAAGAAGTTGACGCTATCTCAAGCTCCGTGCTAATTTATAAACCAATCTTAAGGTCTACTCAGCTGAGATCACTTCTCAAGTATTTGCCTCAGCGGCAAATGAAAGATAATTTTGAGTTTCGTTTATTAATACGTGAAACTCGGCGAATGTCTCAAGTGAGTATTGCTTGAGTATCCACGTGCGTTTCAGATCTCAAGTAAGGTTTATTAATCAACACGTTTACTTGAGACCAGTCACAAAACTATTCTCAATCTTGAGAATGGTTTATTAATACGGGCCTATGTTTTATTACTAAATATGTATATTATATTATAACTAAAGGAAGCTATCGCTTCGTTAGATTTTTTTTTATTCTATCACTGAGTTACTCTATCGCATGTGCAAAAAATCACGGCATTTAAAATTTACGGTTTATTATTTTTTATTTTTTTTATATGAGAGGGCGGCAAACGAGCATTCTGGTCACCCGATGGAAAGCAATCACCGCCGCCCATGGACACAGATATATTAATACGGGCCATAGACACAGAGTAAATAAAGTAGTTACTCTGATATGTTATAATTATATCTTCAAACCCAAAAGTTCTTGGCTATCTGGTTAATCTATTGGTCAAATTACAAGAGAAGCCATATTGATTTTGTGGGGAAGGTTGACATATACGAGTAAATATTGTCTTTATGCGGCCGTTTGGAGATAAGCGTCCAGCATGCTCTTATTTTATTGCTCACACCATCAGCCGCGCCCGGTTGTTCCTGCGTAAACCTTGACTTTTTTAATAGTATAGGTCAAAAGGTGGCTTGTTTGACCGTTTACTAAAAACATGAAAAGTTGGGAAACTGTAATTTCTAGCGTCGGTCTGCAGAAATGGCTATCTTAGAGAATGACTACTTAGGCTAAAGTTATTACACTATCTTATTTTTAGGAAATCTAATTAGTCCAAACTCTAAGCAGGATCTTTTTTTTTATGCACGAAGGGTTCGTACTTGACCTCAATCACACCTGATGTTAAGTGAAGATGAGGTCGAAGGTGGAAGCGTACTGACCCGGATACCCCAACACATTTGCGGGACCGATTTTCTGATTAGAGTGTTCATAATTAGATTTCCTACAAATTATTAATAAGCGCTTTAGCTCACCGGTTCTTAGTACCTACTGGAAAATTGTGCCTAATTTGACAGTTAGGTAATACTTATATTATATATTAACTGTGCTGTGTGGTTTCGGCATTTAAAAAGAATAGAACCAACCTGTCTCTCCCCGTGGGTGTCGTTAAAGGCTAAAAATAAATAGGATAGAGTAATAAGCCTTATAAGGTTGGGAGATTTAACATTTTGCTTAGTTAATGATGCTGAAATGACCATTTGAATCTCTAAATGCTATGCTTATTTATAGAGATAGGTTCTCGCAGATATTTGGATGGGTTGGACCTTGAAAGATTGGCTTGTAATTCACTCAAGTCGTTTCAATTGTTAAAAGCATCACAGCAGGGCAGCGGTCTACAAACTGCAAGAGAAGGTACCTACATGAATGCCTCCGGGAATATTTCTTTATTTATTTACTTAGTTCGGGTCGTCCTTGGGGCAATCGATGGACCCATGGTCCATTTCTATGTTTAGGTACTGCCTGTTTCGTTTTGCACAAAACTGCTCCTACTGCAAATGCTCACCAGTCAACACGAGTCCTGTCTGTCTTGAAAAGAAGGATATATTTGTTTTAGTTGTATTTTTTAGTTGTATTTTATAGTTGTATATGTGAAATTTGTTATATGTGTGTACATGGATGCAAATAAATGCTTATCTATCTATCTATCTATATATAGTTTAACTATACTAGCTAATATTTGATAAATGGAGTAACGAGAATTAACCTAAATAATGGTAATTAATTTGTAAATGAAATTTTGTAATCCTATGTTAGTATTTGACGAATTTGTTTAATAAATGCAGTATCAATATTATCCGTAAACAAACTAATGGTATATCAATTTGTAATAATCTTTGAGTTGTCTTCAGCTTTGATATATTTAGGGTGGTCTATAGTTTCAGTTTAAGAGGTATATATCGAAGGCAAGAAGTTCCGAGAAAGGAATAGCAAAAAACAAATGTAATCATGCTGTGTGGGTGGATGGAAGACAGACAGACTGCGATATTCGATCGATAAAATGAAGTCTCCTCAACATGAATGTGCATTAAATGAACAGCCAATGCGCTTATACGACAGCTGCAATTAACAAAACTTCGCCAATTTATCTGTATTTACAATTTTATCAGTCAAATATGGCGACTATTTAGATACGAGTTGTCGAATTTTCATTAAAAAATGGCACGATATTGAAGGGTTAAAAATTAAATTTGATATTGGAGCGTCTAATTATTGAATACGTTTTGTGAATATTTATTTGGTTTTTTTATATTTTAACTGAATGGTCACGGAAACTGTGCTATTTAATATCGAAATATTTTTTTCATTATTTTGGTTATTTAAAAAAATACACGTGGCAAAGGAACTAGAGTAAATTGGTAACCTAATCACGGAATTATTTAAAACACACCACATCTAATAATAAAACACTTATTCCGCATACAATGTTCTATTTCACGTCACTGAAAAATCAATAAACACGACAGCAACATAGCGTTTGTTTCACTGCGAATCATTTTGTACACCCGATAGCGATAACACTAAATATTTTACCCGACATTTTCGCGTTATTTTTTTTTTATAAAAAACATATTGTTACATAATATTTTAGTTGGATAGAAATGTTTTTCGTGCGGGGTTCGAACGCGCGCCGCTCGGTTTTGTTCGCGGGTGCTCGGCTGTTTCCGTGTAGGGGTGAAATGAGTGAGTCATTAGCCCTCGAGGGGTGGACTTTGCGTTTCGTTCCACGCTTTTATTGTTAGTCGATTTGGTGATATTTTTAAAGATATCACGGTTTTAGTTAGTGCCTGTTCTTTATCTAATAGCAATAGTACATATTAGTTATATGGAAATTAAACATAGAAACCGTTTTCTAATTAAAAACTTACCATTCAAATACATATTTATTTACTCTGTATCTCAAGTGTCAACTGCTTCTATGAATTTATTTCAACGTAATTCATAACATATTTATAGGGAAAAAAAGAACGTATTTATAAATTGTGTCAATTAATTAAAAAAATAATAATAATATAACATAACATAACCGAACCAACCCGCTTTGAGCAGCAGTTTCTGCATAATAATTATTGTACAGCCAAAATTTACAAATCAAAAAATCAAAATCAAAAATATTTATTCAATGTAGGATACAAAAATATCACTTATTGAAAGTCAACATGTCATTTTTTTTAAACTACGTCGCTTCATAAGATGTTATGGTTAGGGAGAAGAAGCGACAAGAAACTCCGCAACAACACATCTTTTCAATCTATATTAAAATTTTGGAGAAAATAGCACACGGCCTAATACATACTTAATACAGTCGCCTAATCGAACGCTAAAACAGCGGCTAAGAAGCTTGGCATTTTCCTTTAAGGTCAGGCGATATTTCACACCAAAACAAACTTTGGTGCTTTACCAGGCTCAGGTCCGCTCGTGCATGGAATACTGCTGTCACCTCTTGGATGGCTCGATTCTGTAGAACGACGTGCCATGAGACTCATAGGTGATAATTCTATGACTGTTAAATTGCAATGCCTTGAACACCGTCGCAAAGTCGCCTGTCTCTCAGTTTTTTACAGGATGCATTTCGGAGAGTGTGCGTTGGAATTACATAATCTTATTCCACCGTCGCCGTTCCATCTTCGGACCACTAGGCGTGTAGAGGGATTCCACCTGTATGTAGTTAATATACCGAACATTCGCACTAAGAAGTTCGATTCTTCATTCATCACCTAAACAGCCAAGGCATGGAACTTCCTACCGGCGTCAGTCTTTCCTGAATCCTACAACCTTGGGATCTTCAAGAGCAGAGTGAATAGGCATTTACTGGGATCGCGTGCTTCATCTTCGACCACATCGTCACCTTCCATCAGGTGAGATTGTGGTCAAACGGGAATCCAGTCAATCATAAAAAAAAAACATTCAGACGAATATATTTAATCATTCGTGACGGAACCCTCGTAGGCTTCGACCTTTTCATGGGATCATTCATTAGTTCAATACATTAGTAAAGCAGTTTGAATTGTATTCACACAAACCAACGTCCCTTCGAATTAACTCTAGTTTATTCAATTTAAGTTTTATTAATCAGCTTGCCACTTGACTCCAGTGGATGACAACATTTTTTGAGAAGTGTCTAATTGTGAATTTTGCGTTAATGTTCAATCAATCAATCAAATACGCTTTATTGTTTAAATGAGGAAGGTACATTTAAATATCTTATAGAAAGGCGGCCTTATCGCTAACAGGCAAACTTATCATCACGGAATTCAATACGAGTAATGTTCGGTATCATAGGTACGATAGAAATGTTTCTTTGGTTTGGACGACCTGTTTGGTGCAGTGGTGAAAAATTCTGACCACTACACCAAAAGGTCGCGTGTTCGAATCCCGCTAGGACCATAATATGTTTGTATGATGAATACGGACATGTGTACCCGAGTTATGGATGTTTTCATTTATAATAAGTATTTATTTACAAAAAATATGTATTTCTGTAGTATATGAACCATCTAGTATCCACAACACAAGCCTATAATTGCTTAGTGTGGAATTATATTTATAAAAAAAATGACAATATGAGTTTAAAAATAACAATAATGTACTATTAGTTAATTAATAAGTATGTTCTACTTAATTAAAGGTTGCATATGTTTGTATGATGAATACAGACACGTGTATCCGACTTATGGATGTTTTTTTAGACAATAGCCTAGCATTATCCGAGAGAGGGTAGGCTAAGCTAAAGTTACACCCTCACACGGAATCAAATATGTGGCTTTGGAATACAATTTGTCTTCTGAAGGCCTCGTTCAGTACACATTCCATCAAACCATGATATACATCCTCCACTACATCACACTCAGAACAATTTGGCGATGGTGTCTTGCGCATCATATGGATGTTTTCATTTATAATATGGATTTCGACCTGTTTGATGTAGTGGTTAGCAACTCTGACCACTATACCAAAAGGTTACGGGTTTGAATCCCGCTAGGGGCATATGTTTGTGTGATGAATACGGACATGAGTTATGAATGTTTTCATTTATAATAAGTATTTAAAAATTAAATAAAGAAATGTATTTATGTATTATATCAACCATCTGGTATCCACAACACAAGCCTATAAGTTGCTTACTGTGGAACTAGATATTATATTATATTATATTTATATTAATAACTATTTACACAAAAAAATGTATTTGTGTAGTATATCAATGATCTGCCTTCCGGACCCAAGGCACAACTACTATGCTCAACTGGTTATGCCCTGGGTAATATTGATTCCCTTCTACATATCTGGTCGGTCCGTTGGAAAATATATCCGTAATACAAGCCCAGTTGTAAGCAACTAGATGGCGCTGTGTGTACGTTCAAGGATTTTTATTATTTAGTATTTCACCTAACATAAAAAGTTGACAACCCCTGCTTTACGTTGAAAAAAATATAGTGAATTGTTACCTACCTCGTATCCTTCAGTTATATTTTTATTTTCTGCTAGCTCACACTTCATTAGGTAAGTACAATAGCCGTATTACTGATAAAAATACTATTTATTTTTAAAACGCTTTTATTAGCTTCACATGTCTGAAATAAAATTTAACGACGTCACGGGTGAATTTGTATACGTCTTATCTTTCGTAAGGTGAACCGTGGATGTTGTTTTAAGAATTAAACTCGTATACAAAAGCTAAGAAAATACAATACTTTAGAGATAATAATAAAATAAATAATATATACTTATTAGGTCCTTACCTATGAAAATGGCGTCTTGCATGAAGAATTTCATTAAGACTGTTTTCTCCATACAAACATTTTTGTTTTTTGTTTGGGAACGGCAAATCCAAATTTAGCTAAACTTTGTGTGTATTATTGGACAACATTACGTTAAGTAGGCAGCGTTAATTTTTAAAAGTAACCGCTTTTTATAAGTTTCAGCGAATCTAAGAAATGATTATGGGAAGCACATGAAAAGAGCTCTGTTCAAATTTTATTTATTATGTGATTTAGCCCAGAAATTAAAAAATATTTCATGTGAAACCTTGAAATAATATTCCATTTTCCAAATAAAAAACAAATTTGGGTATAGCTTTGAAAATCGCAGGAATTGGTACATATGATTAACGAATAAAAAAAAACTCCATGTGATATATAACTATAAAAAGTGTATCGCCTCGAGTTCTCCTACCTGCGGCATTGTCCCCAGCACGCTAGCCGCGTTGCCCCGCTGCACCGCCAGGCTTAGTCTGTGTAAAGAAGGCGCCCGCCTTGAGGTCACCTGACGCTTGGATTAGCAAGCCCGACACCACTTTTATGAATTTTTTAGTGTCGGACGACCACGGGCCCCGTGTTTCCAAGGCAAGTGCCGGAAACTTGTAATTCGTAGTTAAAAACGCGTATTTGCGGCACTTTACCTATAAATACAAATCCATTTATTTTGCACTAAATGTAGTATACAGATCTTATTCACAATTATACAGTCTCACTCACTGTACCAGACACTAGCACGCAACATTTCATTTACGATTATTCACATTCACTATACTTAATTAGGTACATTTTACAGGTTGGGATATATCTGACCACCCCTTTTGGGATGGGGATCGTGAGGTTATGTAAAATCTAACACATAGATTTTACGATTATTCACATTCACTATACTTAATTAGGTACATTATACAGGTTGGGATATATCTGACCACTTTTGGGATTGGGGTCGTGAAGTTACGTAAAATCTAACACATCGATTTTCACCTATCGAGTGTGTCAAAGTCAAAAATGGTTTGTTATGTAGATACAAATTTAAACAAACAGATTTTTACAAACAGATTTAATATTTTTTAAGCAACTATGGCATGTTCAATTTTCCCCTGAAAAGAACAAGTAAGACACTCGAAGTGTTGCTCTTTTAAATGCCTATGTGGGATGATTGTCATCTAAATAAATATATGTCTATGTCTAAATTATATTGCGTAATATCCTTTCTTAGGCCCGTATTAATAAACCATTCTCAGGATTGAGAACAGTCTTGTGACCGGTCTTAAGTAAAAGTGTTGATTAATAAACCTAACTTGAGACCTGAAAAGCACGTGCATACTCAAGCAGTACTCACTTGAGAGGTGCGCCGAGATTCACGTATTAATAAACGGAGCTCAAGACTATCATTCATTCGCCGCTGAGGCGAATACTTGAGAAGTGATCTCAGCTGAGTAGACCTCAAGATTGGTTTATAAATTAGCATGGAGCTTGAGATAGCGTCAACTGCTTAAAACGTATCTCGGTTGATACAGCCTCGAAACTTGTATTGAGATTGATTGATTAATACGGGCCTTACTATGCTGTCACCAGCCTCCGTAGCATGACGACGATTGTCGCGCGCGACGCGACACGAGGGTGGGATAGTACCTGTATAGGGATAGAAGACCTGGTGTCCTTGACCTTGGTGTAGTGGTTAGAAACTCTGACTGCTTCACCAAGGGGTCGCGGGTTCGAATCCCGCTAGGAGCTTATGTTTGTATGATGAATACAGACATGTGTTCCTGAGATATGGATGTTTTTCATTTATATGTATATGTATTTATTTACAAAAAAAAATGTATTTGTGTAGTTTATCAACTATCTGGTATCCATAACACAAGCCTAGATGGTTACTGTGGACCTAGATGGCGCTGTGTGTGTGTATGTGCAAAGATATTTAATTTTTTATATTTATTTTTTATTTTTAGTTGTATATTTCGTCCAAACGAATGAATCAGAATCAATTTATTGTAGAACTGTGGTACATGGGTGTTATTACAATATTGTTGCATTGGTTCGACAGTCCTTACCTCTAACAGGCGTACAATATTAATTTTCATGCATATATTATAATTTAAATTAAGAACTAAAATTAATAATAATATTATAAAATCCAACATTTGCATTTAAAAATGTCAAAGTATTAATAATATGAGCACAATATTACAATATTAATTTTCATGCATATATTATAATTTAAATTAAGAACTAAAATTATTTATAATATTATAAAATCGAACTTTTCCTTTGCTATAAAAATGTCAAAGTATTAATAATGAATGAGCAAGACAAATATTATCTAGGGCGACATAAACGTTTATCGCGCCTGTCACGCTGCTAGTGCAAACTAATTGAAAATGTAGAAAAGCCCCGACAATATTGATAGAACAAACGATTGTATCGCCCATGTAGATTAGATCGAAGGATAGTGTTAAAAGCTAGATATCTTCCTAAACGGCTTAACTGATTTCCATCAAACACGGCTAAGAACGTATCTCCGGTGATTAATCTTAAATATACCGGATGAGTATTTTATAATAAAAATAAGGCATACCTATTAGGTAAATGAAATAGACAGTAATGGCATACGTAGTTTTTTTTTTCAATACATCATTGAGGCACGTGCCGGCCGGAGACTGATAATGCGACTGGCGGAATTCGTTGGGTTCCTTCAATTCATGCGAAATTTATTTTGGATCTCAAATTTTCTCGAAGTTTTTTATTTTCATTTAATTTAATGATGTAATTATGTGAATTGGCTACGCGACCATCAAATGACACGCGTTATTCGATGATGGTTTTGAAAAAAAAAAAAGAAATAGTATCTAAATAAATAATAATTTAACTAATATTATAAATGCGTAAGTTTGGATGTTTGTTTGTTGCCCAATCGCGGCGAAACGGATGAACGGATTTGGTTGAAATTTGGTATACAGGGCGTCCCAAAGTTATGGGACATGAAGGGGAAGTACCTTAAATATCGTAGATAGTGAATTTTGCTCAAAGAAGACTTTATGTTATTTTTAAAAGTTAGTAATTCTGCATTCATAGATTTTCTAAAAATTATTTGCTTCGGCTGGGAATCGAACCGACTCAAATGTGAAAAAAAAAACACCCTACTTTTATGATGCCAATCGAAAGAATAGCTAAAAAATAATAACTCTGCCTAAGTAACATAGTATTTTAAAAGAAAGGAACAACGTGAAATTAATCATTTTAATCAAATAAAAAACATACATGAAACTGCCGTAGTCAATTAAGTAGGTATTTTTTTGTTGACTCAATCATTTTATGTTGTTCCTTTCTTTTAAAATACTATGTTACTTAGGCAGAGTTATTATTTTTTAGCTATTCTTTCGATTGGCATCATAAAAGTAGGGTGTTTTTTTTTTCACATTTAAGTCGGTTCGATTCCAAGCCGAAGCAAGTAATTTTTAGAAAATCTATGAATGCAGAATTACTAACTTTTAAAAATAACATAAAGTCTTCTTTGAGCAAAATTCACTATCTACAATATTTAAGGTACTTCCCCTTCATGTCCCATAACTTTGGGACGCCCTGTATATATGTAGAATATACCTTGGATTCATAGGACATTTTTTTATCCCGATATATCCGGCGGGATAAACAAATTTCCGCGATAAAGTTACTCCAGGTAGACGAAGCCGCGGGCGGAATGCTACTAATAAATAAATACAGTATGCCAATCCCTTCTATTTCTTTCTTTTTTTTTTTTTTTTTTTTTTTTTACTTATTTCATTTATTTAATTTGCGCTATTTTTTCCTTACGGTAAAAAACTACGGTAAAAAATTGCTAATAACCTTTCCCCTCGTTTAGTATTTCATATAAACAAAACCACACTCAAATCGGACGACGCATTAGGTACTGAGATATGTCCAGACAAAGACTGGGGGCACACACAACGCCGTGAAACACATAACACCCGTAGTTTTTCGCCAAAGTAAAATGTCTATGTCGACGGATAATAGAATAGAATATTATTATTCGTCATTTATTCGTCGACCATGACACAAGTCATTTAACCTACATTATACACATACAATATGGGTATACAGTATACAGTTGAAAGTAATATCAGGAGACGTGACCCATATCAGGGGCAACGAAATGGTCCAGACTCAGCATGTGCTGTGGGTGGAAACCCGCAGCGCTGTTCATTCTGCCAGAACCATTAACTCGTATGTGCGCATCTCAGGTCACATAAAATTGTATGATTTCACAAACATGGGAAAAGAACAATGAAAATCACAATCGTACAATTATTTTACCAATTTCGCGGCTTACTTAAACAACTAAGACTTAACTAATGTCAATTAAGATTAAATAAATATTTATATAAACTTAGGAATAAAGGTTCGTATTCAAGACCCCAACCCGCATTAGGCCAGCTGGTGGACTAATGGCCCACACTCATATACTACGAGGGAAGGCCTATATCCCTGCAGTGGGATGTTTACGGGCTGATGATGATTCCACCACTCAAATATTCACCATATTTATTTATTTATTTTAACACTTTATTGTACACAAACACAAAGAAATGGACATTAACAGATTTAAGAAAAATGTACAAAGGGCGAACTTATCTCTATAAGAGATCTCTTCCAGCAAACCCGTGAGAGCGAAATTTGATGCAAAAGGTAGACATAAAAAGTGTACACGAAACAGAAGAGACAAAAAATTTTAAAAATATCATATAATAGAATAAAACCAACCAACCATACGCGGTATTCGAACCCGCAACCTTTGTTTTCGCTGAATTTGTCACAACTACACCAAAAAAAAGAAGAAGAAAACAGTTTATTCGCCACAAGTGACACATTAAATGTACAAAACATACTTAACATTTAAAACATTAAACAGAACAAACAATTTTTTTTATAAAAATTCATTTAAACAAAAGTCCTACAAATAGGATAATCTCCCCTAATAAATTCCTCCCCTCTTACAAATAGGAATCTTCTACAATCCAATACGAATAAGCGTACTATTTGTAGAAAGAAAGAAAGAAATAAATTATTTATTTGCCAGAATACAGTTTATATGGTCTTATAAGAAATTTAGGAATCATGTATTCAATCTGCATGCAGATGTGCAAAATATGATTTGTGACACTTTACATGGCATTCTGTTAATTTAAATATTCCCAAAAAAAATCCTAAAAATATAAAATGTAGATAGGATAAATAAATATTTCGGACACTTACACCAACCATCTAGTCCCAAGCTAAGCAAAGATGTTTATATAAATAAATATTTATATAAACATCCATGACTTGGGAATAAACGTTCGTATTCATCACACAAACATTTACCCCTCACGGGATTCGAAGCCGCAACCGTTGGTTTTGCAGACAGGGTCGTTATTCACTACACCAATCGGTCGTATGTTAGGGTGTCATCGAAAATATTACGTGGCCTTTCATTAGATTCTCTGATTCTCTGAGTCATAACTCTATCGCACCTTAAACCTCAGAACAATGTAGTTATTATAATTTATAATAATAATTTTTTTAATTAATGTAATAAGTATGTTATATGAACCAATCGCAAGTTGTTTTGTTCCATTTACCTGTGAAAATTGACTAAGAAAGCAAAAACGTGGTTATTCACCCACCATTGACTTGACCCGCATTCTGTAAGACTGGCTTCGTCAATCGCCCGGGTTTCCCCGGTTTGCCCACGCTATGAACGATTTGCTTGATTTAGTCTCACCCAAGAGCTCGAAATACTACTTACCTACTCGTATATATAGTTTGGACGTTCAACAATTTTCGACTCCTCACCTGATCCCGAACAACTTTCCACTAGGAACCAAGATCGAATTCAGCCGAAAATTGTTGGACTTCCATATTAAAGGTTATTTCTGAATGGTTTACTTTGTATGGGTAAATAATACAAGACTAACTAGTTGCTTAGTGTGGAACTAAATGGCGCTGTGTTTATGTGCAAATATTAGGTCCTTATTGGCGTCTTATATGAAGAATTTCATTAAGACTGTTTTTACATACAAACATTTTTGTTTTTTTTTTGGGAACGGCAAATCCAAATATAGCTAAACTTTGTGTGTATTATCGAATAACATTAGGTTAAGTATAGGCAGCGTTAATTTTTGAAAGTAACCGCTTTATAAAAGTTGCAGCGAATCTAAGAAATGATTATGGGAAGCACATGAAAAGAGCTCTGTTCAAATTTTTTTATTATGTGATTTAGCACAGAAATTAAAAAATATTTCATATGAAACCTTGAAACGCACGTATTGCACGTATGTATGTCTATCCTATCGAACATGTTTTCCTTCACATTTGCAGGGTCTTGCTGGAAGAAATCTCTTTTTAGAGATAAGCTAGTGCCTTTTGTACATCCTATATCTAGTATGTATTTGACCTTTATGTGTACTCGTGTGCAATAAATTATAAATAATAAAAAATAATATTTCATTTTCCAAATAAAAAACAAATTTGGATATAGCTTTGAAAATCGCAGGAATTTGTACATATGATTAACAAAGAAAAAAAAACTCCAATTTCATAGGTAAAGACCCAATGCATAATCGACTTTTGTCGAAATTTCCAGTCACATTTTTCTGAATCAAAACGCTCCAAACTACCTGTAATGTACCTGTGTGTTTGACTTGTACTTCGATGTCTTGGAAACCATCGGAAACCGTCTTATTTGTTGACGCATATCATCAAAATGTGGAAACAGAACATCATAAGGGACATAGGTTCTGTAATTTTAGCATATTTATGTAAGTTCGGTGACAATGGCATATTATGGTTTTACACAATAGCTAATTGAGGTGATCTGATGATGGAGCCGGGATGTAGGGAATGTAAACAACATTGGGTTTGCGATTCGGAGGTCGCGGGATCGATCCCCAGTTGCCATTGGATCTTTGGACTGGATTTAATGTTATATACTTTGTACTAGAATAATATGTGATATACACAATGGACTATTAAGTAAAATAATGTCGGACTTATTTCATGTTTAAACTGTCTCATGTTTGCATTTGTAATACGGCTACGTCAGAGCGGAGATCCAGAAATTAAACAACAAAATTCCCTACCATGGACACGATTGTCCAAGCGCAGTCTTTCGTAAAACACTCGTGGAAACTCGTTATGAAAGTGGTGAGACGACACCCTTTTGCATTCTGGGGAATCCCTAGCTCATTGATTAGTTTATTGAACTTTAGAATGTAACCTTCATTTGACCGACTTTACAATATCACGCGAAGTATCTATACTTAGTAGTTATGTTGGTAATACTTAAATCTCTTAATCCCGCTGCGCGATGCTTCTGAATGTGTCGGTTAGTATCTAGTAGACAGAATATCTCAAGAAATTTGTGGGGAGTATAAGCAGTTTCTGTGATTGATTTGATGATGATGATATGACGATTTGATGGTTGGTAAATTTCAGAGCCTTGAATACCGTAGCAAAGTCTCCTGTCTGTCAGTACTCTATAGGATGCATTTCGGTGAGTGTGCTTTGGAATAACACACTTTTATTCCGCAATCGCTATTTCCTTTTCGGACTACGTGAGGGTTTCCACCCATGCCGTTGACATAATGGACCAGTCGCTCTAAGGCCCATATTACAGAATGTTACTCAAGCAGACATTCTGCTTGAGGACAGTTAAAAAGATACATAAACTTGTATAGCAGCAGCTCTTTCTATGCTCAAGCGCAGATCTACGCTTTAGCAACATTCTGAAAAACGGGCCTTAGTGATTTGACTCTTCCTCCATAATGCAAACAGCCAAAGCATAAAACTCCCTTTCGGCGTCGGTCACTCTGAAATTCCCCAAAAGTTGGATGAATAGGTATTTCAATATGAACCGATGGACGTGATGAAACATGCAATGTTTCATCACTATCGGGTATCGATGGAAATCGGTCGAACCATAACCAAGCTGGTTCGGTTTATCTCTATCTTGGCGACAAAATCATTTGTTGTGAATTTGAATTCGTGTGATTCCCTTTGACCCTTGATTACGAACAACTTTCCCTAAGGAACAAAACAAAATTAAATAAATAAAAAGAAGAAAATATGAGTTCCACATTTTCGCATGATAAGAATTCTACGAATCCCGTCGCATATCAATTTCCGACCGGCGCGTGAGTCGATGATGGTTTTGAAAAAAGAAAAAAATAAACTACCTATGCCAATTACTGCTATTTCACTATTTCACCTAAAGCTATAACTTATGGACGTGTATTTATATACGAGAAATATGTTTATTTGTTAAAAATCAAAAAGAATATTTTATTGAAACGATTGAGAGTCGCAATAATTTACGCTCTATGTACAGATATAACTTATGCATGCCTCCTGGACCTTATAGCGACATTTATTATAAAAGTTCTTATGTTACTGGGATCAGAGTATACAACCATTTACCAGAATATATTAAGGAATTAGTAGGCATTCAGTTTAAAAAAAAGCTGAAGGAATGGTTGTTATGTAAAGTTTTTTATATAATATAGAAGAATATTTTTTTTTTTGTTAATTTTTTTTAATTTAAATTAAAATTTAAATTTTAGGAATATCTACTGATCCTTGTTCTATGTTAATGTTCTATGTTGATGTGGTGACATTGTTTTAATAATATTTGACATACCTAATTTTAAGACCATGCTTTTCTTTTAATTATAATTATTATTGTACGTCCGAAATGGACAAGCTGTTATGTCAAAAATAAGATTAACATCTCCTGTACACAGTTTGACAATAAAATTCTATTCTATTCTATATGCCCTTATTTTCGCATTTTTTTAAAATAGTTAAATATGTGTGTGCTCTGTATTCTACTAACATTGGGGCTAAGTAAATAGATATGTACCAACTAAAATGGATTTGAAATCTGAAATAAATAGTTGTAAGGACGTACGTCAATCAAGTGACTGACGTACACACAAAAGGTCAGGTGCGGTCAACCACTAACCGACGAGCGTGTGTGAAGCATTTGATGACAATGGAAGAAGCAAAAGTTGTCTTGTATGTCAGGATCGTTGCAAGTCTCTGCCTACCCCAGCGGGAAACAGGCGTGTGCATACGTATGTATGGTTGTACTATGTCTGTAGCCATGTATCCGTGTCTAAGGTCCGTTTTAATAAATCAAACTCAATGCAAGTCTTAAGGCTGTATCACACGAGATGCGTCTTAA
Organism: Oegoconia quadripuncta; assembly: GCA_949316235.1. Classification (NCBI taxonomy): domain Eukaryota; kingdom Metazoa; phylum Arthropoda; class Insecta; order Lepidoptera; family Autostichidae; genus Oegoconia; species Oegoconia quadripuncta. The sequence goes on from OX438749.1 coordinate 27,684,885, forward strand.
GCAGTTGACCCTATCTCAAGCTCCCTGCTAATTTATAAACCAATCTTCAGGTCTACTCAGCTGAGAACACGTCTCAAGTATTCGCCTCAGCGGCAAATACGTGAAACTCGGTGCACGTCTCAAGTGAGTACTGCTTGAGTATCCACGTGCGTTTCAGGTCTCAAGTAAGGTTTATTAATCAACACGTTTACTTGAGACCGGTCACAAAACTATTCTCAATCTTGAAATATTAATACGGGCCTAAATGTTTCTGCTTAGCTGTTCGAAAGTAGGCAACGGATTTTGATACGGTTTTCACTATCATTTAGAGAATTTCTTCTAGAAACTTTATGAATGTTTTATACTCAATTTAACCGTTACACTTCTCGGCGAAAATGAAAATTCCATCCACATCACCTGGATGAGTGGAAGTCTACCACTGTACGTTTCTCAAGAAACTTCCTACCACGTACGACCACCCTGTGGAACGGACTTCCTGCAGCGGTATTGCCGAACGAGTACGACATTAGAACCTTCAAAAACGAGCCTACACCTTCCTCAACGCATCTGTGACCCTTTTGGTGTTGCGGATGTCCATGGGCGGCGGTGATTGCTTTCCATCAGGTGACCCGCAAGCTCGTTTGCCGCCCTCTCAAATAATAAAAAAAAAAACTTGCATATTATATTTGTAGAAAGTAATTACACCCGTGCGAAGCCGGAGCGGGTCGCTAGTCAAAGATAAAACTATGGTCGCCTACCTCCAACGGTCACCGTGACGATTGAACTTGAGGTAAATCACCTGTGATGTGAAGTGAAGATAAGCAAGACAGTGTCATAAACAAGGAAGTTATTGTATCAGTAGATATTATAAGTTATCAACGAGCTTGGATGACAACAACAGAGATAGGTGTGTTAAGCGTAGCGTGGTGAGTAGGGTTGCCAAGTTTACGTGATTCTAGAATACCCAAAGTTGAAATCAGCTATTTTGGTATTGTCAAAAAATTGTCCTCAAGTAGTGCCAACAAACAAATTTCCGCGATAAAATTATACCAAGTTAATGATTTATAAAATTTAGATTCGTTACCTACATAAAATTTCTTAGAAAAACTTTGGTTAGTAGCATTTTTAGATAAGTATACCAGTAATGGTTAGGGAAAGTACCCATTTATTTGAACTACGTAGACTGTTACGTAGCTTTGACTTCCGGATTCTCGGAGAAGGTGCGCTTGTAGATACTGTGATTAGGGAGTTATCTGAGCGTCTGGTTGATGCATCCCACGATCGGAGGGCTGGCCAATACTTTAGTCAAAGAATCAGCCTTGCTATACAGCGAGGCAACGCGGCCAGCCTTCTGGGTGCCATTCCACCAACCAGGGACTTGGGACTGTTTTTTATTTGTGATTTTTTTTTATAATAAATTGTACAATTATTGTTTATCAATATTGTACATACATTAACGTCACGACCTCTATCCCAAATGGGGTGGTCAGAGATATCCCAAACAATAGTGTTTGGGTGTTCCAAATAATGATTGAAACAACATCCACGGTTCACCTTATGAAATATAAAGAAATGCACATGTGACTGAGGGTGAGCCCATCGCCGTTGAAACGTGGAAATCTATAGATGTTTTTTGGTGGAAAGTCCCTTAGTCGCCTTTTACGACACCCACGGGAAGATACAGGTTGGTTCTATTCTATTTGAGTGTCAAAACCACAATTTCTCGCTATTTAGATGATAAGCAAGCATCGTCATCGGCGATATTTTTATCCTCCTGTCTTTTCCCCTTCTACCAATAAGTACCAAGGATGATATCTTTTCGAATATGTTAATATTCATCATAGTAACCAAAAATTGCGTTTCTTGCTCGTTCTTCTCTGGAGAGTCCGCTTTGTGAATGAGCAGTAATTTTAATATTTTGGGTATTCATTCACGTTTTCTACCTTGCTTTGATTTCGGGGCGGAGTACGCACCGTCAATGTGTTCTTTTACATTTACCAAGGTTGACTGGAAGAGATCCCTTTATGGAATAAGTCCGCCTTTGTACTTAATTTTAAGTTACGTTTAATTTATCGATGTATAAAATTCATATGAAGTACCTACAATATAGCGTTTACAAGCAAACAAATAAACATGTTTTGGATTCTTTTTGATACCTTTGTTTAGGGGATCGTAATGGAATAGCAAGTGCTTTTCGATCCCCTGGGAGATTGAAATAGGGGATCCTAGTGGAACACGCGTTTGAGTTGTTAGGTCTTCTCCTATTTTTCTAGTTCTACAATGCCAACATAAGTTTGTCTTTCTAAAACCTTCTATCCATAACCCACAGAGTACCTTTTTTCTGTCATAACCTAAAACATAGTGATTATATTCTCCTTGTCATACCTTTGCTGAAAACAATCAATTTTTTTTTTCGCGGGGAAATGCTTTACGCGTACCGCTCGTCTGGGGGACGGCGAGACGGTTATGTGAGACTTCCCTCGCTAACGGGAGGGATACCCACTAAAACCCAGCGGCAACCTTCTTCGGCAGTAGGGAGGATATGGGAACGCACAGGCGGCTCCAGTCCAGGAAATCAAACTACCTACTCCACTTTTTCACATATTTTAATTGACAATAATTCTAATTCTAAAAAAGAATGTTAAATTTCTGTCGCGCCCAATGCTATAAAATCCAACTAGAAATATAAAACCTTACAATACCCTACATACCTACTAAGGCCCGTAGCACGTGCATACTCAAGCAGTACTCACTTGAGAAGTGCGCCGAGTTTCACGTATTAATAAACGGAACTCAAGACTATCATTCATTCGCCGCTGAGGCGAATACTTGAGAAGTGATCTCAGCTGAGTAGACCTCAAGATTGGTTTATAAATTAGCACGGAGCTTGAGATAGCTCAACTTCCTAAGACGCATCTCGGGTGATACAGCCTCAAAACTTGTATTGAGATTGGTTTTTAATACGGGCCTTAATATACCTTTCCGACTATCCTTGTAGAGAAGGCACATTGAGAAAAACAAATAAATTTCATCATCAACAATAGGTTAGGTACCTATTGAAATTAAATGAATACCTACTCAAAACTCATGTGCCAACATCAGGCTAACATGATGTGACTCAGCATGATGTTGCGGGGAGACCCCACAATATACCTTAGCCAGATGGTTTTTTACCATTTATTTGCCTAAACGAATCTATGGCAGACACTTCCTGCGTTTTTTTTACACTGCGCTGCCCAACAGGGGAGCCAAGTACACACAAAGCGGAATTCAGCAATTTTGCCAATGTCAAAAAACTCTGCTAAAATTGTGCCATATAGTGCCTAAAGCAAAGAAATTGTGCAAGTGAGCATTTTGGCGTCACGTGTTGCTGCACGTTCACTCATTCTCATACGCAGAGACTGCTTTCTTCTTCTTCTTATTTTTTAGGATGGCAACCAGTCAACCTCACTGTCGAGAGACATTACTGCCAGCAGTTTCGAGTGAAAAAATTTATTTCTCTTATTTCTTCAGTTTATAAGTCAGTCTCAGTCAAAACAAGTAATTCGTCGTATTACTTGGCGTATACAGAGTCTAGTCACGGTCAAGTCATTCTTCAGTAGAGTGGCAGAATCCTTTACAAAAGATTTTGGCGGCTTCTTGTGGGAACCCGAAAGCTCCGTTACGCACTTTAATTTACAGTTCCTTCCACCTGTACACCAACACTAACGTTTGCTGCACAATATTCTGCCATTATTAAGCTTCAAAAGTTAGAATGCACAAATTATAAGAATTATAAAGAAAAATGCAACTTCACTCGCCGAGATCCCGCCAAAAAGCCAGACTGCTTTACCAATGGTTATAATTTGTATCCTAAAAAAGGGTGCATAAATTGTGCCACCGAAATATGCAAGCCCTGTAAATAGTTCTTCAAAAGCAACGAAGTTATTTAGATGTCTTTATGAAATGCGGCAGCGCAGGCTCCGAACTTTTTGTCGGCCACACTTTTTTTTCCCGTCTGTGTTATTGCATAGAATATATTCCATCCAACCGGACAAAATTACCCGGATTTTTACCCGATGGTACTTCGATGTTATTTTAGTCTTAATTTTCAATTTGTTTTAGCCATGTATGACTAAAACATATAGCTTTTAACACTGTTAGGCCCGTATTAATAAAACATTCTTCAGTTTAATGATTGTAACAACATTCACGGTTCACCATTTGAAATAAACAGGAATGTCACGTGTGACAGGGAGTGAGCCCAGTGGTGAAGGTACCTTCATGTAAGCCCACAAGCCCGGCATGTCTTACAGTACTCGATTTGGATATCAACTTCAAACCTTATCGATCTTAAATAGTATAGGTAATCCACAAATCATTATCACCTAGTGCGGATTGGGAGTCTACACTGACTACAGTGGCCATCTCACAGTCTAAGGCCCGTATTGATAAACCATTCTCAAAATTAAGAACAGTCTTGTGACCGGTCTCAAGTAAACATGTTGATTAATAAACCTAACTCGAGACTTGAAAAGCAAGTGCATATTCAAGCTGTACTCACTGGAGAGGTGCGCCGAGTTTCACGTATTAATAAACGAAACTCAAGACTATCATTCAATCGCCGCTGAGGCGAATACTTGAGAAGTGATCTCAGCTGAGTAGACCTCAAGATTGGTTTATAAATGAGTACGGAGCTTGAGATAGCGTCAACTGCTTAAGACGCATCTCAGGTGATACAGCCTCAAGACTAGTATTGAGATTGGTTTATTAATACGGGCCATAGTTTGGTTTACTTGGACGATCCTCGATCGTTATCTCGATTTTCAAAATTTTTAATTAAGGTATTAGTTATTGACTGAGGTCCTCTATCGTAATGTATGCATTGAAGTGTTGGGCCATGAAGAAGAAATATGAAAGAAAATTGCATGCAGCAGAGATGAGAATGTTGAGATGGATGAGTGGAGTGACGAGGATGGATAAAATAAGGAATGAGTATGTAAGAGGGAGTTTAAAAGTGGCACTCGTCACTGAAAACTTGAAATATTCTAATATATGTCAAAAGAAATGTAGCATCATTTAGAAAAAATAGTGATAAACATGATGTCAATACAAGAAATAAAGATAAACTTGCAGGTCGCCTAAGTCGCCTCCGCAAAGTCAGTAATTCATTCAAAGAGCTATGTATACGCTTTTTCAATAAAGTTCCTGTTGATATACAAAATCTTCCTTTCAATAAATTTAAAGATACTATGAAACAGAAACTTATTAAGAAAGCATATCATAAAATATCAGATTATTTAGATGATAAACATTCATGGACATAACCAGTCTCTTTCACAATTAATAATGAAATATTATAATATAAAATAATAATTTTGATAAAAACATTTTTTTTTAAAGAGCAACCTTTCGAGTTTCTTGCTTGTTCTTCTCAGAGGAAAATTGCATTTTGAACAAGCAGTAGCTATAAAAATGTAAAATCTGACTATTTTAACTGTACCATGTGTACCTACAAAATAAAGCATATTTGATTTAATTTGAAAGGAAATCGATTGGCTTGCTACGAAACGCGTTACTAAGAGAGTGATGATGGATGTTGATGGTTGGATAGGAAGAGGAAGACCACGGAAAGGATGGATGGAATGTGTGAGGGGTGATATGAACGAAAAGGGCATGAATGATGAGGTAACGGCTGATTTTATTGAAGATCATGATGATTGACCGGGCTCCTCTTTTAAGGTTTTTGTTTCGTGAATTTACGATGCGGCGAAAAATATGCATTCTTATATATTCTTTTGTCAGCAGAAAGGCTTCAAGATGCGCAAGGTGCCACGCAGTCTAATCAGCCCTGAACGTTACAATATCATCATGGGCCGCTATCGGCAGTACCTAGAGGTCCTGAATGACGTCACTAAAGATCCCGTAAGGGTTTTCGACCCTCTACCAGCGAGGCTGGTGAAGGATCTAGATATGATCAGGGAGCTCAGTAGGGGGTTGCAGTTGAAGAAAGACGAGGACATGAGGAAAGCCGCGGTAAGTTGTAAATATTGCCATGCCTGACAAGGTACATGTGTATGTTAGTACTTACCTATGTATTGTAACTATGACATGTGTAATGCAATAAATATATGAATTATGAATTATGAAGTTAATTAATTTAACGCTATTATTATTGTGAATTTAAGTATTGGGGAAGGGTTATGATTTTAACAGTCTGCCTTTCCGTTTGTGCTATTGCATACAATAGGTACTGTACATTCCATCCACACGGACTGGACACAATTTGTCCGATTTTTTTTATGTTATGTCTGGCCTACAAAAAGTCCATCATCTTCACTGCATCAAAGACACACATCACAGATATCTAAATAATTTATCGTTGCTTTTGAAGGGCTATTTAGAGAATTTCTTACTACACTCAAGAGCATTCTTGAGCATCATTCTGAAATACAGGCACTACATTGGCACTATTTTTTTCCTTTAGGCCCTATTTTGGTACTATTTAGCACAATTTTTTTGACATTATCAAATTCCAATTTGTGTATTCGAGCATCACGTTACGTAATCAACTATAGGTTCTTTTTACTGGACCCTCAGCGCATGAGTCCCACTCGTACCTGACAGCCTTTTTTTGTTTCAGCAAGCAGATGAGGAAGTCGAAGAAGATACCAAAGAAGTTCAAGATCTATCAAATGAAGAAGAGATAGAGGATAAATAACATTTGCAATAGTGATTTAGTTTTAGATTTAGCGTTAAGAGGGCTTATCCCGCAGGGTATTCCATACTAATTTTCACAAATAAATGCGTGAGGGATAAACGCTCTTAACAATAAATATTTATTTATTAGCTGTTGCTTCGGGCAACTGAACATGAACAAAATATATATATAAAATCAATTAAAATGACTAGTTTGTGATATGGAATCTTAACATGTTCCGGGACACAACCCGCCTCGCGCCGCCACAACAATTTTTTTTTATCTTTATTCCTCACCAAAATATATTATATTGTTGTACTATATATACATAAAACTTCTACTGTATCTGGTGATGTGTCCCGGAACGTGTTAAGTTGTCTCAGTAAGTTTACTGAGCGTATGGTTATTAATATGTATTTTATGCTTCCCCTGCGTAGCTATTCCAGCTTTATCGTTGATATGTTTAATTTGTTTATCCTATGGGTAAAAAAAAAAAAAAAAACATCCAAATCCGTTCAGCCGTTTCGCCGTGATTCAGTAACAAACAAACAACCACATTTTCGCATTTATAATTTATTTATTTAGCTTTTACCTAGGGTTCTCGATTGCAGGTTAAACCCTCTTAACTTGATTTATATTTTTTTATTTTTTGTTACCTTCAAATTGAAACTACACCGAGGCAATAACAACTTGTATAAACAATCTCGTAATCAGGTGTCCTCGATACAGGCTTGCCTAGTGAGGAGACCGAAAGAAACACTCATAATATGCTTTCTCCAAAACATATCTCATATATTTAAGATTCTCCTCGTGTATTAATCTATGTTTTATCATTTATGGATATTGTTTTGTAATAATAAATATATTTTTCATTATCATATATTAAATTGATTATTTCTATTTAAGGTTTGCTTGTTTTATTTTTAACTTCCGAAACAAAAAGAGGGGTGTTATAAGTCTGTAACATTATAGCACTACAACAGTTTTTTTAAGCATAACGGGTTAGCACTTGACCTCAATCACACCTGATGTTAAGTGAAGATGAGGCCGAAGGTGGAAGCGTACTGACCCTGAAACCGCATCTTATTTGGGTGACTGGACCATATCTTATCTCTGACAACCGGAACACAACAATTGCTGTTTGGCGGCAGACTTAGATAAGATGGTGGTAGCCAGGCGGACATTTGAAATGCCCTACCACTAAACAAATCGAGTACTAAACATGTACCCTGCAGGGGTTCAAACCCGCAACCTCCGATTCGTAAACCCTATGTTGCTTACATTGAGCCACGGAGGCGGCTGTACCCAGTTGAGCTGTTCTTTATTTTCGAATGCTGGTGGATGCGCGATAGTTTTTAGCTAAGTTTGGTGTAAATCGTTTAAGGCATTTCGAAGATAATGAGCTTTTAACACTTTTAGCTTTTAGCTTTTATGGTATTTATATCTGGTTGATATAGGTAATTGTGTACAAAAGCAGGACCAAGGATTCTTAATTAGTTCAATCAGTGCTCCAGAAGTTACAGAAATATTTTGTTTTAAAAGTGATCCTGCTGAGGTCACGCTCACCAGTATGTGAGTACTCCAATATGTGATTCTAGTACCTAAAAATCAGAATTGGTGCATTCTGTATTAACAGAGATAACAGTTTCAAACAAAGGTAATTATCTTGTAGCAGGACCACCAAATATTTAATTCGATTCCATACGAATGATTCCTCAAACCGAGGTGTTCAGTACAATAATGTTACCTAATGAACATATATTTATAAGTTAGCAACATTATAAGAAACTGATTTTGTTTTGGCAACACCTTTTTTTTTTCTTCTTCCGCCATTATTTTGAATGTCTAACTTTGATCGTGAAAATAAATGATATAAACTTCCATAAAAGTTTTATTTCACAGAATTGTATCAAACACGAGGTAGGTATTAATTAGTGCTCAATTCGTGCCGATTAGTGGTCAAAAACAAATTCCATGGTGTGGAAGTTTCTAAGTTCTTGGTGGTAATGCGGGGCCATGATAGCAATAAACAAGATAGCGCAATTCCAAAGGAATAGGGAATCTTAGGCCCGTATTAATAAACCATTCTCAAGATTGACAACAGTCTTGTGACCGGTACCAAGTAAATTTAGATTAATAAACCTAACTTGAGACTTGAAAAGCATGTGCATACTCATGCGCGTATTAATAAACGAAACTCAAGACTATCATTCATTCGCCGGTGAAGCGAATACTTCAGAAGTGATCTCAGCTGAGTAGACCTCAAGATTGGTTTATAAATTAGCACGGAGCTTCGAGCATTCTCCGAATACTTGCATCGTTTCAAGTGTAAGGAGAGTCCGTCATGCATCTGGGACCCCGACGTCATCGAAACAGTACCGCATATCTTGCTGGATTGTCCCGTGTTCTGCCTTCAGCGTTTTAATCTAGAGCAAGAACTAGACTGTAGATTGGAAGCTGAAAACTTGTCAAGACATTATCAATAGTAATAATAAGTCAAAATTTCTAAGTTATTGCACAAACATAGCTAGTATAGTAAGAAATAGAAATAAGTAGAGTAAGAAAATATAATGACAGTATAATTTGCATAATTATAACATGTACATTATAAGTAGAATAAGAAGATAATAATGTAACAGATAAAAATATTATAGAAATATGTAATTAGTAAGCACAATATGTAAGTAGGTTAATTAAGAAAAACGCAACGTAGTGTTTTATTACCCCTAAGTCCCATACAAGAATAGACAGGACACCCACCTGTAACGTGAGGCCATGACGAATGACAGAAAGATAAAGTATGAGGAATGGAAGTGCGAGAGGCATAAAAGCGGGAACTAGTATGAAAGAGTAGGTAGACTAGGTGAGCACAGGCTCCAAAATATACATATATTGGAGGTACATAGGAATATAAAAAAAAAAGGTTGTAGGATTCAGGAAAGACTGACGCCGGAAGGGAGTTCCATGCCTTGGCTTTTCGGATGATGAATGAAGAATGAATCGTATATCATTATTATTTTATTCACATTATTTTTATTTTATTGCGGTGTCGATAAAACAGAGTTGCAATACGACCGAATTACGAATCATTCCTTTGGATAACTTGCGACTACATAGAAATTGACAGACATATCTCTTTGGAACAGTAATAATGGAGTCGATTCGGATGTACACCAACTAAACTAAAACCAGTTTTAGAGTGGTGCCGTCGCATCGTACTGTTCCAGGGAGAAAGAGACAGTACTACTTTAAAACTGATTTCTATCTAGTTGGATCCGAATCGACACCATTGTCTCTCAGTGCCGTCTTTAATGGCCAGTTAAGTATGTTGCTGTTTGTATGTATGTACGGATACCTAAAAAATTAGTAGTGAACACTTTCTGAATATCGAATTTAAAATAACATTATAGTATTTCTCGTGTTACTACTGAAAATTCCCCGAACGAGTACGACATTGGAACCTTCAAGAAACGAGCCTACACCTTCCTCAAAGGCCGGCAACGCATCTGTGACCTTTTTGGTGTTGCGGGTGTCCTGCTGCGGGCGGCGGTGATTGCTTTCCATCAGGTGACCCACATGCTCGTTTGCCGCCCTCTCATATAAAAAAAAATAATAAAAAAAAAAAAAATTAATATCACTCTGATTTAGTTTCAATACTCTTTTTGTAAATGTTCTCTAGGTAAGTACTAACTTTTTAGTTAGATCTATGTACATGTTTTATGCATATAGATAGTTTTCTCTTCTATTTGAATGATCAACTTTTATTTAGGGTAAATGGGTACACTTTTTTCACGCTAAGTTATTCTTTTTTTCTTGTTTTTAGAATTAAATAATTATTATGTAATCTATCTGATGCATGCGGTGTTTACATATAATTGTTTGTACATTTTAGCTAATAACTAATATACATAAGGATTCATTACTCTAAGCGATGTAACAAGCGTTTGTAAACCTATTTAATAAAATAAATAAATAAATATAAAGTTTCATTAGAATCGGTTTATTCTTTTCGAAAAGTTTGGACTTAAAAGTTTGTATGGAATACCGTGCGGGATAAACCTTCTTAAACAAAAATTGTTTACAACACAAAAATAACAGTATATGCTGCATAAATGGCCATATTCCTTTGGCTAATAATAAGCTTAAATTTTACAGCTCCAGGAGCCCGTGCTATTTGATATCTATTTCAACTTGTTTCTGTTTGTTCCTGAGAAAAAGTGTCTTAACAGACAACAAAGAAAAATTCAATTTTAAGTGACCATTTGTATCATATGAAATAAGAACTTTTTCATGTTTTTTTGAAGTTAAAGAAACAACGACATAGCATAAAAAAGTATAATTATCCATTTATTAATACATGGTGTTCAATTATTTACTAAAAATAAGCACTTTACAACTATTCTTAGAGCTAAGAATTATCTGTCATGACATCATCCTCGTCCTCATCCGGTTCCGCAAGATCCGGATGACAGACACGGATGTGGAGATTCAGATTTATCTTCACAATGAAGCTTTTTCCACAAGTCGAACACTTGAATGGACGTTTCACATCGTCGTCCACATTCGGAGGATGCGCCCTCGCCATGTGTGTACGGAGTAACGTCGAGTGCATGGTACGATCACACTGTGTGCATTTCACAAGACAATCCATTGGTTGACCCTCGTGTGACTGACGGTGTTTCTCCATGGTAATCTTAGATACAAACAACTTGCTGCAATAATCGCACTTGAAATTTTTCACCTTTGTATGCTTCTTCATGTGGATTTTAAGGCAGTTCTTTGTTGGGAACATCTCATCGCATTTGCTGCACTTAAATTTTTTTATATCGTTGTGTAGCTGCATGTGTAGCTTTAAGTACGCTTGCCCGGTAAAACTTTTGTTACAAATCTCGCAGTTTATTGTACTTACAGACGAGTGCGTTTGCATGTGGCTCTTTAAGAACTGCGCTGCCACAAATGTCCGGTCGCAGACTTCGCAAACAAACTTCTTACACGCGCTCCCCTCGTGCTTACTTCGGTGTATGTCAAGATGATACTGTGAGTTCACTTTGACATCGCACTGATCACATTTAAACTTGCGGCGTTTCTTCGGACCGTCTTTAACTGGCCGCTCAGGCGGTTCTGGCTCCATCATTGGGGTGTCCTTATCATTACCGTGAAACTTCTTGTGTAAGATTAAGTACTCCATACCATCAAACGTTAGGTTGCAGTCGTCGCATCTATACCTCATATTATCCGACTGTTTCTCATAATTATCGGCACCGTTGTATGCTTCAGCCATTTTTTCGTGTTTTACAGATCTAGAGTCGTTTTTATCACTACCGGTTGGTTCCATCATACTCTTCATCCAGTGATCTTGTATGCCAACACCGGATTTCGTCTCCATTTGCAAGCGACGCTAGGGACGCACGGCAGGCGCTTGCATATTGATCTCTACAACAGAGGCCGAAGCTCCAAAACACCACCAAAGGGCCTCCGTAGCGATGGTAACGCTAATCCCGCTTTGTTTATTGCGAATTCGTTGGATATATAAAACAAATTGGTTTGTGAAACATAAAATCAGCCTTGTTACAGTTCCATAAATTCCAAAAGAGAAGCGCGCATTGGTTTTTTTGTACAAGGCTAATGACAGCCTTTACTTTTTTAATTTTTGACATGCTCATTGTTGCCAGTAGGAAGAAATTTGCTTTCATTCCTAAGTTCGTTCATTAACCAAGACCGATCTATGGCAGGCAGAGGGATATTTTTACCAAACCCACAGATAGGCCGTCCTATCCCGTCCGTCCCTATCCGTCTATAGGCCATTTTCACCCCGTTGTTATATGGAAAACCGTTATATGGACGACGGTACGTCGTCGTACTTGTACTCAAACTGAATATAACACTGACGTTTGTAAGTTCGAACGATGAACTCAGAACTCGTCAGTCTCAATGTATTCTAGTTCCATCTAATTCGTTGCCAGTTCCAGTAAAACATAAAGCACAATGGTTCCAGTGTTGCCAACCCAAAAGAAATAACTTGACATGTCAATTTGTCTGTTACAACCAAGTAACAACGAAATGATTATTATGAATAAAGGAGACGAATAAACTTTTCTAAGCACTTGATAAGGACTTTCGCAGCTCAAACAACGATCATATGCCTTATATTTTATTCTATTGTTCTAGAGATAACTGCTGTGGTTATGTTAGGTTACAATGAAGTTGTTATGTCAAGTCATCTGTCATAAATACATAAAAACCTTTATTATTTCTTTAATTACACCAACTTTAACGACGCATTATATAAACGATATGTGCCTACCATTGCATTCATAATTCAAAATTATATATATAGTTCTTCACATAAGAAAACGTTAACTAAACACGAATAACATACAACTGGTATAGATTAAAAAAAAACGGCCTAGTAGGTACCTAACAACACCCACGTTCAACGTTGACGTGACGGCGCAACCTTTATTCTATACGGGCAGATGATTTCGTTACAATTGATATTATACATTACCCAAATGTACAAGCTAGCTCACTATCACGTAGTCCGATTTGAGTGCGGTTTTTTATATTAAGACTAAACTAGGGGAAGGTTCTTAGCCATGTTTAATGAAAATTGGTTCAGCCGTTTCGAACACCCTTAAATTCTAACACAGTTGCTTTTGTATCTCTTAGGTCTAATTTCTTGGAATTTTTTAAATTTACAATGTACCGTATTTAGCTTGTTTTGTTCGTTTTTGGTTGGATTTGAACCATGAAGTATTTAAGGGTATTTATAGGAGCAAAAATTTCATTTTAGTTTGCAGAATTCACATATAACTATTGTGAAATCTACCACTTCAGCAACTAGCAAAATTGATTCTATTTTACAACTTTACCGCATTAGACACACGACCGACTGCAACCTTCCAATATAAGCGGGTCTTGCTGAGTTCACATCTCCGATAGCGTTGTGCGGTCTGTTTATAGGTACTAGTAGTTAAGGTCGTCGTGCGGGTAATGTAAATACATACAACAAACAAATAAAGACGTCTCTTTCTGTAAACTCAAGGATATGATTGAGAGCGGGAAGTGTTGCCACTCGCACGAACTTTGTCATGATAAAACTCTTTGACGCAACGAGACTTATCCCGAATGATTCGCGATAATTTAGCCCCATCATTACAATATTTGTTGTCACGATGCGATGTGTCTGCATTGTTGTTATCTTTGGAGCGATTTGCGACGACGTGTGACGTGTCCGGTAGTGCACTTTGACGGGCGGTGACGGTGCGTGACTCGATGTACACACTATGGTTGGGGGAGCACACCTCTTTCCGTTGCTGCCCCTCTACTACAGAGCCAAGACCTGAGGTACGTGTGATTTACATGTGCCCTGTTGTACCCCAGCCTGCTCTTTTCCCTTTGCTTATTCTCCTTTCTTTGTATGGAATTGACACTTCCATGCATTAGACATGCGCGCGGAGTCTGAATTTGCCGGGTCGGTAAAATAGTCGGCGGCAGGCGACGCGTAGCTCTTTTTTTTTAAAGGTATACGTTTTTTAAAGTCTCATGGGAAAAATAGGAGCAAAACATTGAAATCAAAGAGTTTTCTTAGAAAGATTTTGAATACTAACTTTACATGTAAAGAAAACTTTGCTTTTATTATTATTAAATTCTTTATTGCACATAAAAATAAAATACAAAGAACATTTAACATAGATGATGAAGTGTACAAAGGCGGTCTTATCGCTGATAGCGATTTCTTCCAGACAACACCAGTTAAAGAAGCTTTTTTAATAAGTAGTTGGATGGTGCAAAGTAAAAGCTGAATAACTTTAAATATCAGTAGGTACACAGACGATACACAGAAAATACATAGGTATAGTGGAATACATACAAAGATAAACACTTACTAAAATAAAAAAACCATAATAAACAGGTACAATAATAAAATACACATAAATATGTATAACAGTATATACAATTCATTAAAGAGACAAATAATATTCCTTTAGAGGCAGTTTAACACTGCAAGCGATTCTGCGTGACGAATATTTTGTGGTAGTGCATTCCACAACTGGGCAGCCTTAATGCCAAAAACTTTGCTTTTATTCAAGATCAAAGTTTCCTTTGCATAACTCGTATCGTAATATTATTTTATTGGCTCTCACAAGGATCAGACGAGATCAAAATAATGGACGAAATATGTATATTATTGTATAAAAATTAATACCTAAAATGATTCAGAAAAGATCTTATTAAAATATGTTGAAAGATCTAAAGCATTAACACCCAAAATTGGCTCAAGTGTACCATGCACTGTTTACGCAGTTATTTCGTCAGATTATTCATATGATAGTCAATCAAAATAATCATCTCTATCTCGTTTCTTAGAGATAAGTTTAAAGAAATTAATATCTTAACAATGGCATCTTAATACATTTATGGGAATTTGTTATATGCAAAAAAAAATATAACCTTATACGCTAAAAATAGTGATAGGCACAATGTTAATACAAGGAATAGGTAAGAACCAGTTATCTGTTTATGTTAGCCGACTTCACAAAGTTAGTAAATCCTTGAAATGGCAGTGTATACGCTTTTATAATAAGGTTCCAGTAGACATTCAAAATTTGCCTTTAAATAAATAAAGCAATCATAAAACAGAAATTATTAGCAAAAGGCTATTAGGTATAAAATCACTGACTATTTGAATGATAAGCAAGCATGGACGGACATAGCTGTCTTATTATTCATATAATTATCAAATCACAAATTGAAACCCATAATCGGTTTAAAAGAGCAACCCTAGAGTTTCTTGCTCGTTCTTCTCTGGGGAGTCAGCTTTGTGAATGAGCAGAAAATTTAAATGTAATATTAATAGTGACGTTTTCAAGTGATTATTTTATCCTATTGAATAAAATATTTTGATTTGATTTGATTACAACCATCCATAGACCTTGATAATCACTTGATTGATGATAGTAGGTACTAATAAAGAGTAATACATATAACCCCAAAATTGAAAGTTTTGCTGTACTATTATGCCGTTGCTGAGTTCCTGTGGCCACCTTCCGGCTCCATCATCAGGCCCAGAATATCATCTGCGCTCAGACTACTTATCAAGATAAATCTAATGAGCCCACATTGTGTTGCATTTTTTATGATAGAGATTTACCGGTTCCAACAACAGACGATCTATTGTTATATTTTGACTTGCATGCTTTTAAAAATTCAGCTCAATTGAACACCGAGAAATGGGTCAAATTTAACTTATACTCGTACATAGACTAAAAGATTACATTTTATTATGAATGAAAGCAAAGGGCTTTGCATAGTGATAGTAGGGACCAAAATAAGCGATTTCACCCGAAAAATTGCTACAAAAAAGTACAATAAGAAACAAAAACGCTTAAAATTTGTGTATTGTGATATAGTCTAACATTGAACGACGACGGAGCAATCAAAAAATCTTCGTAAAAAATGACTACGCAAATTTTACCTCAAAAAGTATTCAACCGATTTCGATGAGGTTTAGCGTTTTAAATGTAAAATATCTTGAGATCACTATGTTGTCATTAAAAATACAGGTTTGATATGTTTCTTTTCTTAAATTACATAAATGAAACCTGAATTTTTTAAAGAAAAATACTATTTAAGGGGCCCCATTTTGTTTAACATTTTTTGCAATTTTTTTTTTATAAAACTTGAAAAAGCCTATCATTTGACATCGTGAGCATTCAAATTGGTTAAGCCGTTTG
Organism: Oegoconia quadripuncta; assembly: GCA_949316235.1. NCBI lineage: Eukaryota > Metazoa > Arthropoda > Insecta > Lepidoptera > Autostichidae > Oegoconia > Oegoconia quadripuncta. The sequence goes on from OX438749.1 coordinate 27,701,280, forward strand.
GCGTACAGAATATTTTGATTTTTTTCTGTAGGGGAGGGCCCTTTCACTTCTTAAGGGATGAAAATGGGGGTGCACAACTGAGATTACTTACTTTGGTCCCTACTATCACTGTGCAAAGCGGCTTGCATTCATCATAAAATGCAGCTTATTTTCATAACCGCTATGACTATTTTTATTAACTTGTAAGGTTACAAATAAATAAATAAACAATGCGAGTTACAAACACGAATGGCACAGAACATATAATAGCACTTATATGTTATATGAAGAATACCTACGACTTTTATGTTCCATTCGAGGGGAAAGAAGCGGTATATATTTTATTCACACATTACATCTGTCTTTGTCTTGCACGTGCGTAGTCGTTTAAGCGGGAAATCCCGCATTACCTACTAAACCGAAATATTTTTAGACGCGCATGTTTTGTACCCGAGCGCAGACGTAAAAAAGTAATTTATAAGTGATAACACAGTTATTTACGTATCAGTAGTAGTCAAAACGATTGCGAGAGAACAGTTTGTGTTTGCGTGCGCCTAACTAAAATGTATAAGGCGCAGTCGGAGGACTTTTACTTTAAGAATAACATCGACGCAATAAACTTTGATACAGTGTGTGAAATTGAAAAGTGTCTGGAGAAAATTGACTTGGTGTCTCTTACGTTTCTGCTGTACAGCGAACCTCGTATTGCGTTGTATAAATTGAATTTTCTACACAACAATTTATTAACAAGCTGGCAGCAAGAACAACCAGGTAATATGTGGAGGTACGAATTTTTAGAAGTGCTCGCCATCTGCCAACTGTATCGCGCAATTAGAAAATTAGGGTTCGACGTCAAGACCGTGAAGGAGTTTTATCAGCCCGATAATATAAATTTCACGGTTCACGTGCATCCAATGAAGAAGGCTTTGTATAAATTATGCGATAATATGAGCTCCGTTCACTTTCGAATGTTGAAAAACTGTTTGAAAAAGCACAATATCGATACCACAACTTATGATTGCTGCGAGATGACAATATTGGAACTCATGCGCAGACAAATTATTTTTATCGACGAAGTCTACTATAAAAATGGAATTATAAATAGATGTAACGTAGAGTTCCTGGTCAAAATGGTTGATAATTTAGGTTTAACAGATAAAGCAGATAATCTGCGAAGGATAGAAAGAAAGATCTTTAAAGAATCCATATCAAGTATAAAAACAACACCCACTTTATCATCTCGCAGTCGGTCAAGCAGTATATCAAATAACGGGTCCCAGTCTATTAGTGTCTTAGACAATGAGGACACAGACGACGATAACTGGATGGATGCTGAGGAAGAATGCAGCCAACATGAAGACATTTTCAGAATAAATGATTTTGATGAGCCACCGGTGCATCTTAAGACTGATACTCAGAAGACGGAATATTATCCGATAAAGAATCCCAAACGCCTCGGAATCTGTTATATCATAAACCAAGAAAATTTTCACGAGCCTTTAGATTTATATAAGAATCTTCACTCGGACAGCTTGGAAAGGAGGCAGGGATCCTGTAAAGATCAACAAGCTCTTGAGCTAACTCTGTCCTCGATGAATTTCGAGGTGGTTGTTGGACGCAATCTTAGACGCACTGAGATGTTACATTTTATAAGAAAAATTACGGAAACTAAAGTTAGATCTGACGACAGTATGTTTATGGTAATTATAATGTCACATGGAATACGTGACCACATCTACTCGGCGGATTCTAAAAAAGTTAAAATAGAAGACATCCAAGACATAATGGACAGTGAATTGCAGAAGCGAAGCTTAGAAATACCGAAAATATTAATATTACAGGCATGCCAAGTGAACAATTGCGGCCCAAAGTTAGTCGCAGACTCCAATAAATACATACCGAAAGCAGATTTCCTCACATTTTGGGCAACTTCTCCCGCATTAAAAGCCTACAGGAGTGAAAGGGACGGTTCAATATTTATCCAGTTACTATGCAGAGTTATTAAGGCGAAAGCGAAAGATCAACACTTATGCGACATATTCACGGAAGTGACGAATGTTGTTGCGAAAATTTGCACAAAACTGAAAAGGCACCAGTTACCTATTTATACAACCACACTGAGAAAGAAGATATTTCTACAAGTACCAAAGTGAAATTGTAAAGTATTTCTGGTGTACAAACACACAGAAGACAGAACATCCCGCTTCGTGCAGTTCGTCATCAGCGTGTATAATCCCAGATTAAGTTACAGCTGACGAAGAAAACGCATCGGAGATAGAAATTGGCGATAATTGAAGAATATGAAAAGTTTTATTTGAGGTTAGAAATGATAAAGTTTCCTTATAGCAGCGTCATCGGTTTTCTGTTCCAATTCGTCACTTTTCGCGGGAACGTTTGCTCATTCATTTCCTGCTACAAACACAGGAAATAACCGGTCATAATGCTCAAAGATTTCCTTGAGAGCCAAGTGCGAGACGTTTCGATTATTCCTAATATACTTACGAATATTAAAAACATGCACTAAAATGTAACTAACTATGCCTAATGTTTTAAATGAGCTACTTGTTCTGATTTATGCCTTAATAAACTTACCTATTTCAATAGAATCAACGTATTTTACTGTTTGATATGGAGTGCATGACCCAGGCCCTGTGGTCAGTTGAAATAATTTTTTATGCAGACTGGCATGGCCTTTGTGGATAAAACAGCCGTGAGGTTGCATTAAGGAATGCAAATGTTTTTTTTTCTATTAATAACACTGCAAGTAGCTTGCAATACAGACTATATTAATATATTAAAAATGCCCATTGCCGGGAGAATCCCAGAATTCCGAAAGAGTTGGCAACCCAACCCTCGCCCTGCGCGGCGGTTTAGTTTTTTTTATCAAATTGCTGTCATGATGGCTAGACTATAAATCAAAAATTCTAAAACAGATCATTACACGAATTACACGAATGAAATTTCACCATATATAAATACACACATTAAAAACGTATTTCTCGTAAATATACTTATAGCTGGGAGGCTGATTCACATGTTTCGACCTTTACCACTGAATAACATCACCGCGCATCTTAAAATATTTGGTATTGTTGTCGGCAGCTTTTTTTTTTTTTTTTTTTTTTTTTTTTTTTTTTTTATTAAAAACTGGATTCGCGTTTGGCCACAATCTCACCTGATGGAAAGTGACGATGTAGCCGAAGATGTATCACGCGCACCCAGTAAATGCTATCGTCGGACCATGCATTGTGTTATTGCAGCCTGCATGTACCGCATGATATCCCGTTAGAATAATATAATATATGGTCCTCCTAGAGGACGGTTAGTGAGGATGAGTGCATACCCAATAAGTGCGCTGGCCGTTACTTCCCCGTATTCTAAACAGTCGATATTATCGTATCGTATCGGAAGATTTCAAATTTAGAATGCGTTTCGAGAATAAACATGCATTCGAAATTTGAAAGTTTACGATATCGAATTGAATATCGATTCAATTACTTACAACTTCGATTACAAACTAAAGAAATATCCTTTATACACATTATAAAATAACACAACGCCCTTTAATTCCACACTAAGCAACTAGGCTTGTATTATGGATATCAGTTGGTTGATATACTACACAATATAATACATTTTCTTTTTGTAAATAAATACATATAAAAAATAATAAAATAATAGAGAGAAGGCATTTATCTGCTACTATACCAAATGGTCGCGGGTTCGAATCCCGCTAGGGGCATCTGTTTGTATGATGAATACAGACATGTGTTCCCGAGTTATGGATGTTTTTCATTCATATATTTATTTATTTACAAAAAAAATATGTATTTGTGTAGTTTATCAACCATCTGGTACCCATAACACAAGCCTAGATGCTTACTGTGGACCTAGATGGCGCTGTCTGTTTGTGTAAAGACATTTATTATTATTTATTATTATTTGCTTCTCCGTCCCACACATTTTTTTTTTAATGCACAACGATTTGATTATTCGGTTAAGCCCATAGACTTAGTATATACAAGCCACATCTTCTAGTTCTTAAAATTACATTAATAAATAAGGTGTCTAGCCCAAATCCTTTCCACTCCTTACTATTAATCGTATAGTCCCGCTAGGGTACGAAATCTACACTATGAAAAAAAAAACACTTACAGCCTTTAATATTGGTTAACAAGCGTCGTACGACAAAAAGTCACATGACAAAAAATGTTTTTTTTTTTTTAATGCGTTTCATAGCGCCCCGAAGGCTATACTGCGTGTACCGTAAACCGGCGCCAACAGGCACCAGTAGTGTTGAAACCCCGCTCTCGAAATTGCCGGATGCTTACTCGGTCGTATTGCATCGGCTTTGGCATATTTCTAACGGCAAGACCATTGCCAACGGAGCCATTGTCCCTGTCATTTCACCACCCGCTAACTAATTAAGGCCCGTATTAATAAACCATTCTCAAGATTGAGAACAGTCTTGTGACTAGTGACACGTAAACGTGTTCATTAATAGACCTTACTTGAGACCTGAAACGCACGTGCTTACTCAAGCAGTACTCACTTGAGAGATGCACCGAGTTTCACGTATTAATAAACGAAACTCAAGACTATCATTCATTCGCCGCTGAGGCGAATACTTGAAAAGTGATCTCAGCTGAGTAGACGTCAAGATTGGTTTATAAATTAGCATGTAGCTTGAGATAGCGTCAACTGCTTAAGACGCATCTCGGGTGATACAGCCTCAAGAGTTGTATTGAGATTGGTTTATTAATACGGGCCTTAGTGTGCGTCGATAATTTAGAGGACAGTGATTAGTGTCTGGGAGCTCCTGTTGTATCGTGGACATGGGGCAATGGCGAGGTCCACGATACAACAGTCCATACATGCTTCAGAGAGGGTTGGAGCAGCTCCTGCCTGTTCAGCGAGGTAGGTGCACGATTTTTCTCCATCTCCTCCACCCTGAGTGAGGCACCTCACGATCTTCAATAGCTTTCAAAACGCGTCGAAGGAATCGCATTATCGGATCCAACATTATTATTTATTTATTTATAACAAAAGTTATATGTCATTTACTTCATCATTTACTTAAGTCTAGAGTGAATAGGCATTTACTGGGTGCGCGTGATACATCTTCGGCTTCATCGTCACTTTCCATCAGGTGAGATTGTAGTCAAAGGCGAACCCAGTTTTTAATAAAAAAAAAAAAAAAAATCATCAGCCGGTAAACATCCCACTGCAGGGATATACCTTCCCTCGTATACAATGTGTCCCGGAGAGAAGTGACCAGCGGGCGTAGTTTGAAAATTTATACAAAATTATCGATAAATCATTTAAATTTAGAGACCTAACTGCTTTTGTTTTTTAAAAATTGTTAATCCTTTTTTTTTAATAGACATGTATGACCTTCTGCACTATTTTAGTCATAATTTCTTTGTTTTTACGTCTTTCCCAATTCTTTTTTTTTAATTCAGTGCTGTTATTATTATTCATCAAATTAAGTTATGAAAATTATCCCAAAACAAATAAATAATTTATTAAAAAAGAAATAAACTTAAAATTCGACCAACAAAACTGTATTTCTTTAAGTTTAAAAATAAAAAAACGAAAAATGTCCCTATAACATCATGTTTTTTTTTAATTATTATGATACTACATGATATTCTCTAAAATATCCTCGAACAATGTTTTATGTTATTTCAAATAAATGTGAACGTACGAGACATTGTAATTGACCTTTTATGCTCCAGTAACTAGATAGAGATAAGTTTAAAAAAATGAAAGTAATGTTTTAAGCAGTTTATTTGCACATTTAAGTGTTTTGTTATTACAATGAATCATTTTGATTTTAACATGATAGTTTAATAATAAATAAAAGATACTTAATTTGTTAAAATGGTTGTTTATTAAGAAAAATCAGGTAATTAATTAATTATGTTTTCAAAATGACCGCCGTCAGCGGTTATGCAGGCCAGGCCAATGAAAATTATCCAAGATGGATTGGCAGAGGCGGTCCAGTAGCATGGCCCCCGAGGTCACCAGACTTGACGCCTCTTGATTATTATTTCTGGGGCTACATGAAGCAAAAAGTTTATGCTGTGCCAATAATTTCAAGAGACCAGCTGAAACAGAGAATCGATGCTGCTGCCGCAGAAATAGCGCAGAATCATGCAGAAATAAGGCGAACTACACTAAGGATGTCATTTAGGGCCCTGGCCTGCATAACCGCTGACGGCGGTCATTTTGAAAACATAATTAATTAATTACCTGATTTTTCTTAATAAACAACCATTTTAACAAATTAAGTATCTTTTATTTATTATTAAACTATCATGTTAAAATCAAAATGATTCATTGTAATAACAAAACACTTAAATGTGCAAATAAACTGCTTAAAACATTACTTTCATTTTTTTAAACTTATCTCTATCTAGTTACTGGAGCATAAAAGGTCAATTTCAATGTCTCGTACGTTCACATTTATTTGAAATAACTAAAAACATTGTTCGAGGATATTTTAGAGAATATCATGTAGTATCATAATAATTTAAAAAAAACATGATGTTATAGGGACATTTTTCGTTTTTTTATTTTTAAACTTAAAGAAATACAGTTTTGTTGGTCGAATTTTAAGTTTATTTCTTTTTTAATAAATTATTTATTTGTTTTGGGATAATTTTCATAACTTAATTTGATGAATAATAATAACAGCACTGAATTAAAAAAAAAGAATTGGGAAAGACGTAAAAACAAAGAAATTATGACTAAAATAGTGCAGAAGGTCAGAGATGTCTATTAAAAAAAAAGAATTTACAATTTTTAAAAAACAAAAGCAGTTAGGTCTCTAAATTTAAATGATTTATCGATAATTTTGTATAAATTTTCAAACTACGCCCGCTGGTCACTTCTCTCCGGGACACATTGTATGAGGGAGTATGGGCCATAGTCCACACTGGCCCAATGCGGGTTGGGGACTTCACATGCCTTTGAATTTTTATTTCTCAAGCATACAGGTTTCGTCACGAAATTTTCCTTCACCGTTTAAGAGCAGTCGGATAAATGCACCGCCTCCGTGGCTCAATGTAAACAACATTGGGTTTACGATTCGGAGGTCGCGGGTTCGATCCCCCGCGGGGTACAAGTTTAAGTACTCGGTTTGGTTGGTGGTAGGGCATTTTAAATGTCCGCCTAGCCAGGCCAGTAGGTAGCTAGCTAGCTACCACCATCTTATCTAAATCTGCCGCCAAGCAGCAATGTTATTATTAGTATTATTAAATTCTTTATTGCACACAAAAATAAAATACAAAGAACATTTAACATAGACGATGAAGTGTGCAAAGGCGGTCTTATCGCTGATAGCGATTTCTTCCAGACAACCTCAGTTAAAGAAGCTTTTTTAGTAAGTAGTTGGATAGTGCAAAGTAAAAGCTGAATAACTTAAATATCAGTAGACGATACATATAAAATACATAGGTATAGTGGAATACATACAAAGATAAACACTTACTAAAATAAACAAACCATATAAATAAGTACAATAATAAAATACACATAAATATATATATAACAGTATATACAATTCATTAGAGAGATAAATAATATTCCTTTAGACGCAGTTTAAACACTGCAAGCGATTCTGCGTGGCGAATATTTAGTGGTAGTGCATTCCACAACTGCGCAGCCTTAATGCCAAAGGATCCCGAGTAATCATTTGTACGGCAGCTGATGGGCTTAAGCAAATTGTCTGTTTTAGACCTAAGGGGCACATCGTGATCGGATCCTAAATATGTAAACAGATTTTTAAGCCAACGGGGGAAATGTTAATAGCATTGTTGTGTTCCGGTTGTCAGAGATAAGATAGCCAGTCCACCAAATGTGTTGGGGTTTCCGGGTCAGTACGCTTCCACATTCGACCTCATCTTCACTTAACATCAGATGTGATTGAGGTCAAGTATTCGTACTTGACGTTGTGCATAAAAAATGCACATAAGTAATTAAATTTAAAAACTCATTGGTACATGGCCTGCCTGGGAATCGAACCCGGACCTCCCAAATAGGGGATCGCGTCTTAACCGCTGAGCCACCGACGCTCCCTATTGCATTGCATCATTAACTTTCGAAAAAAGAAAAATGTTTGTACATCTGTTTAGCCGTTTTGGAGACAAAATGCCACAGACACATTATAAACACTTAATACATAATTGGATTGTTTAAAAGTCAAAATTAAATAATATCTAACTATTAAAACTAACCATGCTTAAAACAAAAACACCAAACCTGGTTTTAGTTTAGTTTAATTTAGTTGGTGTACATCCAAATCGACACCATTGTGACTATATTGTAATCGGTACGTTCTATTTTTCTCCTACAAAAAATCGGTCACCGATTGTCGGTCGTGGGCGCGCAGCCTAAGTGGTCTTTACATACCTAATGTTTACAGATGCTAACGGACGGTTGCGCTTGTATCTATCATCGAGAGGCCATAGGCCCGTAATAATAAACCATTCTCAAGATTGAGAACAGTCTTGTGATCGGTCTCAAGTAAACGTGTTGATTAATAAACCTTACTTAAGACCTGAAACGCACGTCAAGCAGTACTTCCAGTTTCACCGTTTCACGTATTAATAAACGAAACTCAAGACTATCATTATCATTAGCACGGAGCTTGAGATAGCGTCAACTTCTTTAAGGCCAGTATTAATAAACCAATCGCAATACAAGTCGTGAGGCTGTATCATCCGAGATGCGTCTTAAGAGGTTCACGCTATCTCAAGCTCCGTGCTAATTTATAAACCAATCTTTAGGTCTACCCAGCTGAGATCACTTCTCAAATATTCGCCTCAGCGGCGAATGAATGATAGTGAGTTCCGTTTACTAATACATGAAACTCTCAAGTGAGTACTGCTTGAGTAAGCACGTGATTTTCAGGTCTCAAGTTCGGTTTATTAATCAACACGTTCACTTAAGCCCGGTCACAAGACTGTTCTCAATCTTGTGAATGGTTAATTAATACGCTAAGACGCATCTCGATTGATACAGCCTCAAGACTTGTATGCCATAGACTCGAGAAAAAAAAGAGATTAACAGGCGAGGAACTGGCAACACATCTAGTTAATAGAACTCCAAAGACTTCCAATCAGTAAGTACTCGAAAGTTAGGTCCGCCCTTCGTACCAGCAGCCCCTTCAAATGCAACACAGGACAGGTAATTCCCCACCGACCACGGAATACGAAATAAGACTTAAAACGAGTTTTTTGTATATTCGGTAAATAACCTACTAAGTACCTAGGTACGATCCCTAAACATGCTTATTTTTGTAACCCCATAAAAATCTAATGTCACGTGTGGTTTTCGTATACTTTATAGATGCTTATCTAACTAATATTATAAATACGAAAGTTTGGATGTTTGTTTGTTGTTCAATCACGGCGAAACGAATGAACGGATTTCGATGAAATTTGGTATATAGATAGAACAAACCCTGGATTAAGCCATAGATAGGATTTTTTATCCCGATAAAGTGAGTAGTTCCCGCGGGATAAATAAATTTCCGCGATACAGTAATCCACGCAGGTGAAGCCGCGGGAGGAAAGATAGTTATACCTAATATAAATTTTGTAAAACTTAAAATATCTTCGTAACGGCTGAACCAATTTTCATAAAACAGTCACTCATAAAAAAATATATAATTCATTACATAAATTAAACATTTATATTATTATTACAATAAAAAGATTACTTCTCTGCCCGCCCACGACCGACAATCTGTGACCGATTTTTTGTCGGAGAAAAATGAAACGTACCTACTGATTGCACTATTTCAACGCCCACTTAGTGTGCCCGCCCACGACCGACTTTTTGTAAGACCGATAATCGGGCCGTTTTTCGTCAATACTTTATCACCGATAATGTGACCGATTTTTTGTAGGACGTGGGCGTTGAAATATTGCAATCAGTACGTTCCATTTTTCTTCTACAAAAAATCGGTCACCGATTGTCGGTGGTCGGTTAACGTGGTCGTCGTGCTGCCGACTGTACCATCATCCACAAGGACAAAACAAACAACAACGGAATGTTCCGTTGTAGATCATTTGTTGTGCTATTGATTTGTCTATTTGTGTGATTTGTAATTAGTGATCAAGGCTCTTTATCGACTCAGGTTGGATCGTCGTGTATACTTTTTTAAGGTTCCGCAGTAAAACTAAGAACTCTTATATCCTTGAGAATAGGTGAAAATCAATGTTTTGTTTTTAAGCAGTCCTTTAGGTATAGGGTTGCCATAACTTGTAGAAGTCAATACGGGACGTTTCCTTTTCTGATGCCTAAAACTCGAACCTAAGACATTCAATACCGACACGCGGCTCTTGAACTATGTTTTATTATTTTTAACTACTTTCGCACGCATGTGCACTTAGTATGAGTTTTCTAACAGATGGGTATTGATCTGATGAGATTATCTCCGTAGTAGTAGCTATCGCACTCGCGCCCCTCACCTCTCTATTCTATTTTTTTTTTTTATATGAGAGGGCGGCAAACGAGCATGCGGGTCACCTGATGGAAAGCAATCACCGCCGCCCATGGGCACCCGCAACACCAAAAGGGTCACAGATGCGTTGCCGGCCTTTGAGGATGGTGTCCACCCCAGAATAAGTAGGGCAGCCCGAGTGATGAGGGATTCTCCAGCAGTGCTGGTACCCTCCTGGAGTACTAACTCTTTAAATACCGCTATCATTCCGGATTTTGTCGAAATACGGGACATAATAGTAATAGGGACAGTGACGGATTAAGACTACTTGATGCCCTAAGCAATCCACGCCTGTGGGCCCCCCTATCCGTATGTCAACTAGAATCGGTCTTTAATGCCAGGCGGGGGGCCCGCGGGGAATGGGTGGTTTGTGATTGGCTGATCGCAATACCTGTGCTTTCGAATTGCCAAATGCACTAGACTAGCGGGCAGCGAGTGGGCGCAAGCGGGAGAGCGGGGTAACTCTAGGTCGGCTCTTATGTTAACTTAAAACGCGCGAATTTTCAAATTAGTCCTATAAACTTTTTTTGGTGTGATTTTTGGTGACGTGAGAGTGAGACGGGCATCACGTCTTGTCATCAGGGCGGATTTTTTTGTGCTTCTTCTGGTGCCCCCCCAGACGTGATGCCCTAGGCAATTGCTTAATTTGATTAAGGGTTAATCCGTCACTGAATAGGGGACAGGATGGTCAAATACGGTGACAGTTCCGTATATACGGGACGTATGGCAACCCTACATAGGTATCCTTTTGTGCTGCTGTCAGTATACACATACTTTAACAATAATCCTGTAATACATTGCGATAATTGTATCAATGTACAATTTGTTGTTGTACCTAAAAGTATAATGTATTTTTGAAGATGATGATATAACATATTTTTATTTTGCAAAAGAGAGTAATACGAGCAATTTATAATCTGCGTCGACATGACCCTCTCCGGGACAGGTTTAAAGAAATTAATATTTTAACTGTTCCTTCACTGTTTATTTACGAAAATACTATGTACGTTCGTAAAAACATTTCTGCGTTCCCGAAAAATAGTGACAAGCATAATTTAAATTTGAGATATAAGAACAAATTGGCTACCCCTATGTTCAGACTAAGCAAAGTTAATAAGTACATCATTTAGTACCATTAATCTAACTGAGAAAAAATTTAAAGATCATATCAAAATAACATTAGCAAAAAAAGGTTATTATAAAATTAGTGACTAAGTACCTGAATGACAAACACGCTTGGTGTACTTCGACCAGCTCCACAAAATTATAAACATTAGCAAAAAAAGGTTATTATAAAATTAGTGACTAAGTACCTGAATGACAAACACGCTTGGTGTACTTCGACCAGCTCCACAAAATTATAAAATTGTATTAGTTATATACTTTATTTAAAAAAAAGAAGACAACAATGATCCTGTGGGTTTCTTGCGCCGCTTCTTTTCCCACAGATGATTTCCCTTTCCGAAGCGGTGGTAGCTTGGACATACCGACTGACAGATAAATGCAATAAACCTTTTTTATTTCCAGTAGATTTAAATTGACATTCAACAAATGATATCATGTAGTGTTATTCCTCTATGATCTTACGTGTTATTCCTCTATGATCTTACGTTGAAATAAATGCTTGAAGTTTGAAGTTTTATTATTATTGTATATTGTATTATTGTTGATTTTGGTTGGTAGACAGATTAAGACCTGAATTAACATATACTTAGGCTATTTTTTTCGCTTAACTGATATTGATGAAATCTTCCACGCGGGAGCCGGAAAGCTAGTTATTAAATAAAGAGTATTTCATTGATTGGTTTAGGTGTACCATATCGGTATCCCCCCAACTATATTCAAAGTTGTAAGTAGTGGACTGTACACGAGGTATACCCCCGTGATTTGAGTGTTGCTGTTTGTTTACATATTTTTCTATGGAATTTTGTTATCACTACGTAACTATATTGATAAGGGCCATAATTTCATAATATTATTATCTGTATGACAATAGTTACTGCCGTGTTTATAGGTACAGTCGACGGCACGACGATGGTAACAATAAAAAAATAAGTCCTATATTAATAACAATAATAAATATCTTTGCACGTACACACAGCGCCATCTAGTTCCACACTAAGCAACTAGGCTTGTATTATTAATATCAGATTTTTGATAAACTACACAAATACATTTTTTTTGTAAATAAATACATAAATAAATGAAAAACATCCATAACTCGCGAACACATAATATCTGTATTCATCATACAAACATGCCCCTAACGGGATTCGATTGTATTGAGAATGGTTTATTAATCCGGGCCTTAGACTTCCTTACTAAAGGTGTTTTCAGAATAGTTTAGGTACCTACATAATAGGTAATCGATTTTTTTTAATCGATTTCGGCTATGGCTCCTTGGGGAAAGTTGTCGTAATCAAGAGTGGCGTCACAAGTCAATGGGAATTATATGAATACAAATTCACCCTGTATAAATTACCTATGAAATTGCCGTTCTGCAGTACTGCCCATTTCAAATCAAAATAATTTTTGTTTGGCTAAGAATTCTAATTTCAAATTACTTAATTTTATTTTAAAAACATGGAATTCTTTTTCCAAAAGTAGTCATTTGTTTATTGAATAGTGTTACATTTTCATCGCATTTCAATCTTTTTCGTCATCATGGATACGTTAAAAATTCGAGTAATTATGGAATATGAGTACCGTCGTGGCACGCAACATCAACGACGTTTACGGAGCTAACACTACAAACCAACGCACCACCTATTATTGGTTTGCTCGCTTCCGTTCTGGGAATTTCGACCTGAAAAATGATCCTCGCGGTCGGCCGAAGACTTTGGTCGACAATGACGAATTAAAGGCGATTGTGGAAGCTGATGATACACAATCTACGGCTGAATTAGCAGCAGCTTTCGGCGTTAGCGTCAAAACAATATTGGTCCATTTGCGTATTATATTTATCACACTTTCAATTATTTATCAAGTTCTATGTCAAAATAAATTAGAATATATTATGTCAACTTCTATAGTTACAGCGTTTTTCTGTCAAATATTCATCTAAGTACTTTATAATAACGGCTTCGCCTGCTGGAATAACTTTATTGGGCAAAGTTTATTTAATTGTAAAATTTAATTATTCTGCTTTTTATAAGCCAAATATTAGCTTGTCTATTTTTAAATGAGTTCACTGATTAAAACTATATAGCTATTTAAATAATAAACAACGTAGCTTATGTATACCTAACCGTATCTTATCTAATCACAGCTCTCCATTATGTAGTCAGTTCGCAATTCAAATATTATTTACGATAACAATTAGTTGGAAATATGCCTTAATTTCTGCAAAACTCGGATCTTTGGTAAGTGTCTGTGCTCTCGAAAATATAGATTACAGAGGGGCCTCGCCTGTGATGATAAGCTTATCGTGGTAGCCTTGCCATGTTAGCTGATAGGGCGCTAGTTCGATCCTCAGCCCAGTAAGTTTTGGTACGGGGCAGACTTAAGCATTTCCTAAAATGGGGATTGAAAACTGTTATCAATTGCAATTACCTATTCCTCGATTACTTCTCCGGTGCCGCTGAAGATGGACACACTTTATCCCATTTTCAACGATCACACCGGTACAGTAGGAAAACGGGACAGGTTTTTGTCCCATTTTAATAGGTAATGGTGTCGATTCGGATGTACACCAACTAAACTTATAACCGCCTCCGTGGCTCAATGAAAACACGTTTACGATTCGGAGGTCGCGGGTTCGATCCCCAGCGGGGTACATGTTTTAGTACTCGGTTTGGTTGGTGGTAGGGCATATTAAAATGTCCGCCTGGCTAGCTACCACCATCTTATCAAAATCTGCCGCCAAACAGCAATGTTAATGGCATTGTTGTGTTCCGGTTGTCAGAGATAAGATAGCCAGTCCCCCAAATGTGTTAGGGTTTCCGGGTTAGTACGCTTCCACTTTCGACCTCATCTTCACTTAACATCAGGTGTGATTGAGGTCAAGTACGAACCCGTCGTGCATAAAAAAAAAAAAAAAAACTAAACTAAAACCAGTTTTGAAGTGGTGCCGTCGCATCGTACTGTTCCAGGGAGAAAGAGACAGTACTACTTTAAAACTGGTTTTAGTTTAGTTGGTGTACATCCGAATCGACACCATTACCTACTACGGTTATCGAGATAAATTTCATCCTATTTTTTCCTCGTCTTCCCCGGTACCGCTGTCAAAGCAGTACTTTTTTCCATTTTCACCAGAGAATGTAAATTGTTGTCAAAACTGAAGTATGCCTTCACAAAAACCATTGATTTATATGCTACTAATATTCCGCCCGCGGCTTCGCCTGCGTGAAATAACTTTATCGCGGTAATTTATTTATCTCACGGGAACTACTCACTTTATCAGGATAAAAAAGTGCTCTTACTGGATGCGTCGAACACTGAAAGCGAGAGAAAAGTGCAACATCAAGTTCACTCAACAGAAAGTACACTCAACAGTAAAAAATCATATGAAGAGGAAAATGTTGATAGAGCAGAGAATGGAACCATGAATGAAGGATCTTAGAACTGGCGATGTTGTGCTGTGCTATGCTCGTATTATATAATTGAATTGGGTCTATATTTGTGAAATGTTGATAGCAATTTCACAGGAACAACCTATTCTATCGACTTAACAAAAGTATTACCAACTAAAGCTTCTATATTCATATTATACGTTTAACCTAACATCGAAGACTAAGGTGGGAGGCCTGAACCTAACCAACAGTGTCGGGGTGCTCCGACCCATCTTGCTCGCCCGCCACAATATGATGAGCAAGTTTTATACAGCCTTAAATAACTATGTATGGGTACTCGGTAATATGTTATGTAAATGGATTTTATAAATATTAAAGTTATACTAGATGTTAGACTAGAGGATAGATAGATAATACTAGATATGCACATTCATATTATGCAGTTTTTGTATTATGTGATTTTATTATTAGGCGGATTTAATTTATGCGCATTTGCGTTATGCCAAGTCTGTTATGCGGATTTATATTAGGACAATTAGATTATGCCAATTAAAGGACACCCCATTGAATTGATAAAAGTACCGACCACAAGAAGTAGTAATGTTTGTAAAAGTTGGGGTTTTTTTTTTATTATTCCATTATTGTATAGCAGCAAATCCTACTTTATAATATTTATTGAAAGATGTTTGTTTATGATGTGTGCGTAAATAAAAAAAAACTGTTGTTACTATAGTCAGGGGCAGGCTGAAAATCAGTGCTGTGTGGCTGTGCCGCTCAGCGTACGCTGAGTCTGTTCCCACCACACACGCATGCATATCTTTTTTTTATTCTTTTGAAAACTAAGGGCCGTATTGACGGGGCAGTCTCAGGATTGAGATCGAGTCTCACTCTCGATAATATATTATATATTTGAAACTGTTCAAATTCAGATTAGACGGAAGAAATAGAATAATCTCAAGTATCATTCTATAAGTTTTTCTCAGTCTTGGGATAGTTTTGTTAGTACGAGCCTTCTTTAATGTCTTGTTACAGTTATATACAGCTTATATTTATGTTCGAATGTTAAGTTATGATTTGTTGTTCGACTGCCCAATGTTTTTCGATGAACGGATTTGGACGAAATTTGGTATATAGGTAGAATATACCTTGGATTAAGACATAGGATATGTTTAATCCCGATAAAGGGAGTAGTTCCCCCTGGATAAATTAATTTCATTATTCTACGCAGGCGAATTATATCACTGCTGTGGAAGCTCCTTGTAGCATGCAATCTTAATAATAGCCTATTCACTCTGCGTTCAAGCGCAGAGTGAATACCATGTAGCTTTTTGGAAAACCTAACGACGAATACAAACATACATAACGTCACGACCTTTATCCCAAATGGCGTGGTCAGAGATATCCCAAAGAATATTGTTTGTGATAATGATTGAAACAACATCCACGATTCACCTAATGAAATATACAGAAATGCACACGTGGCAGCCCATCGCCGTTGAAACGTGCAAAAGATGTTTTTGGTGGAAAGTCCCTTAGTCGCCGTTTACGACACCCACGGGGAGAGATGGGTTGGTTCTATTCTATTTATTGAGTGCCGAAACCACACAGCACACGACGAATAGGAATTCCACATTAATACAAATAATAAATAACAAACCATTAATAATAAACAACTTATTTATTTACAAGAACTATACAAATAGAAATATTTTAAACCGGAAACCTGTTAAACATGCTTCATATCATAACAATGACGAATTATTTATTTTTATTTTATTTTATTTTATTTACATAGAATCAACAGCATTATTACAAATTCTTATTCAGAAAACTAATACCAAACTTATGCCAATTAAAGATTCTTACTATGTTACTGACAAAGGTTACTTTAACATTGAATGGGTATGTCTTAATTAAATTACAATGAAATTCGTACTAATACATTATTAATCATAATATTATTATAAATGTCAATGAAAACAAATCTAATCCTCAGTGATATATGAGTCGTTAGGTTAATATGTCTAAATATGAATTTAAAACATATTGTCATACAAAAATTTGCTAATCGTTAGTTGTCAAAGTGAAACATCGGCGAAACGTTGATTGGCAAGTGATAATCTGCCAAACAATTTTCGGCGAAAAGGCAGGATACCAGCTTTGAGGCATATCGAGTGCAAATTAAAACTTTTGATTTAGGCTGTACATAAAAAGAAATTTTAATGTAATCAATGAGGGCGCAACTGGACAGAATAAACCCTCTAACACGAGTTACGATTGGGTGATCAGTAAAAAAAAAACACTGGAAATATCTGCGAAAAGATGATGGGATGTAATTTATCTTGAATTTTGTGTTTGTTGGGAGACCCAAATGCTACCAGTAAGGATTCTATTTCATGTCTAAGTATTAAATATTAATCATTGTACAAACTCACATAGCACAAATATCTTTCACTACTTAAAAATAGATGGCGCCACGTGAAACGAACATTTCCTATCAAACTAAATATCAGCAGCTGTACATTTTTGTAACGTGTACTCGTAGCCTCGGTGGCTCAGCGGTTAAGAGACGGTCGCCCAATTTGGGAGGACTGGGTTCTATGCCCAAGCAAGCATGTACCAATGAGTTTTTAAATTTAATTTAATTACTTATGTGTATTTATCCGACTGCTCTTAAAAGGTGAAGGTAAACATCGTGAGGAAACCGGCATGCCTGCGAAATAAAAATTCGAAGGCATGTGAAGTCCCCAATCCGCATTGGGCCGGCGTGGTGGACTAAGCCCCATACTCCCTGATATACGAGGGAAGGCATATATCCCTGCAGTGGGATGTTGCTGATGATGATGCTTTTATTTAGTGATCCAATTAAGGTTTTTAAGTTTTTCTCATTCACAGAAACGCTATAAAAGTATATTATACGCTTATTATGTCTTAAACTTGTTTTTTTATATATTTACACGCCATCTACCGGGAAATCGTCATAGTTTGTTGAGATCGGTCGAAGGTGGTAGCGAATTAGCTATTGACCGCTAGGTGGCACTGAGCTTAGCTACTCGCTGATGGGGGCCGCGTTACGCTGCCCCCCGACAACCTCCTCCATAGCTAAATATGTTTTATGCTTGCAATACTAGAAGCAGACCGAACGTAAGAATTAATTAGCGTGAAAGCTAAATAGGCTGAGAAAGCCGTATAAGCTTTGATATACCAGCACTAATAGCATGACAGGCTCGATAAACGTTTATGTGTCGCGAGATATTTGCCCTGCTCATTCGTTTGGACGCAATCCCACTCTCACTCCCACGATGTCATGCTACGGGGGCTGGAAACGTTTAGAAATTGATTATTTAAATTGGTATCGATTCGGTTACCACACGAAGGCTAGTCTATTTTTCGACGAGGACTATGACGACTTCACAACTAAAAATTATTACAATCGTTTGAGGTTACGATTTCTGAACGCCATGACAGGCATAAATTATCACATAGTTTTTTGTATCGGGCTTTTCGGCGGGTACTCAACGAGTAATGCTGCATTTTTGTTTTTATTTCTTGAAATTTGTGCCTTCTAGTTTTGAAGTTTAATAACGGCAGAATATTGTACGGCGAAGGTTAGTGATGGCGTACAAGTGAAGTGAAGTGTAAATTAAGTGCGTGACGAAGCTTTCGGGTTCCCTCA
Organism: Oegoconia quadripuncta; assembly: GCA_949316235.1. Lineage (NCBI taxonomy): Eukaryota > Metazoa > Arthropoda > Insecta > Lepidoptera > Autostichidae > Oegoconia > Oegoconia quadripuncta. The sequence continues at coordinate 27,719,959 of OX438749.1, forward strand.
AGAAGCCGCTAAAATCTTCCATAAAGCATTCTGTAACTTTACTGAAGAATACTGAAGAAAACTAGGCTGTAGAAGACTTGGCTATATGGGCTCACATCCCTTTGACTTGTAACATTTTTGTAACTTATCTGGTTTATTATAAATCTAAGGCCCGTATTAATAAATCAATCTCAATAGAAGCCTTGAGGCTGTATCAACCGAGATGCGTATTAAGCAGTTGACGCTATCTCAAGCTCCGTGCTAATTTATAAACCAATCTTGAGGTCTACTCAGCTGAGGTCACTTCTCAAGTATTCGCCTCAGCGGCGAATGAATTATAGTCTTGAGTTTCGTTTATGAATACGCGCACCTCTCAAGTGAGTAGGTACTGCTTGAGTATGCACGTGCTTTTCAGGTCTCAAGTTAGGTTTATTAATCAACACGTTTACTTGAGACCGGTCACAAGACTGTTCTCAATCTTGAGTATTAATACGGGCCTAATATCTCGTATTTATTTCTATAACTAAAAAGTTAGAAAGATATATTAGCAGGTGTCACAAAAACCTATATAGGTTTATCCGAGCACCGTTCATCATCGGACACTTGTGACGTAGTGATTTCTATTATTTAAAAAGAACATTAATTAAGCGCTTATAACATTATCCTATTAGTAGGAAATCTAATTAGGAAATAGGAAGGTCTAATTTAAGTTAGAACAGTTGGATTTCGATTTAGTGATTGGAAGGTCTCGACCGCACTACTTCCGTCCTAAATGCAGAGACTAGGTCATAGCTCATTAGACCCACCCGGTACCCACTCCGCACCGCCTCCTCGCACGGCGTCCACTCGTTGTATACAGGTGATCCACGGGTGGACGCCGCGTTATCACCAATAAACGCCGCGCAGTCAACCAGCGGACCTAGTGTCGTCAACCAGTGGACCCCGCGTTGTCAACGAGTGGACGTCGCTTGGTCTACGAATTTTCGAGTAGTCTGTTAACAACATGGACTTATTATTTAAACAGGACTGAGTACTCGCCGCTGAAAAACGAGCCGAGCAGGATGTGTAACGTAGAGGCCGTTTGTCTCTGTCTAACAGGGTGACCACAATATATTTGTTACTTGGGACAAATGTTGTAATAAAATATTTGTCAAAAAACTTTGGCGTTTTGACATTAGCCGGCGTGAGCCATTTATTTAGCATTTCTTCATTTTTTGGGAAACTGCAATAATAGTACAACAGTCAGGACCCTAATCAATCACACATATTTCACATATTTCGACTCATTTCAAGAATTCATGGGCATCCTACTTCTTTGATTTACAAACATATTATTTTTAGCTTACCTGTGGAAAGATATGTTGCAACCACCATAGGATTCACTTGGGCAAGTATAAACGCAACACTTTTTCACCATTTTACTCCTTTTACTTGTTATAATATAACAAATACTTTAAAAAACTTTTAATGCAAAGAAAATTCAAAATCACACCGAACCGCCATGACATGACATGCTTTTCAGGGTTACCATAAAAATAACAAAATGGAAATAAAAATGTATGTTTTCTGTTTGATTTAAGAATATATGAAAAGAAATTAATGCGAATGTTATTTGTTTATTTATAATTGTTAAAATAACATAAAAATATAAGTGTTTCAATGGAATTTTTGAGTAGCCAAAACTGTTGATCATAATCATTTTTTTTGCTGGCAAGATGTAAGAACGAGACACACGGCCTCCGTTATTTCTATCTCTCTCGGCTCGGATTTGCCTTTGTGTATGGTGCATCCAATTTAATACCTTATTGCGTTGACATAGTGATCATTTTCCTAAATGATTCTTTTGATAGTTATCAGTCCTGTTTAAATAATAAGTCCATGGTTAACAATTGGCACTAGGTCTGTACATGAAATCATTCGCGGGCAGCGCGCGGTCCACTCGGGACCAGCGCGTTGGCAATGCGCAGTCAACGCAAGGTAAGCATGCGAGCAACGAGTTGTCACCGAGTGGTCCACTCGCCGTCCGCGCGTGGAGGGCTTACGACTAAGGCGATCCGGTCACGCTACGGAGTTGATGTAGTGAGCGCATACCCATATAAGTCCATATAAAGAATACTAACCGCACGAGGCGAGGCGGTGCGCAGTGAATGCCGGGTGGCTCTAAGGAGTTATGACCTTAATTTGGCATACATTGCTGGGAGGCTTGGTTCTGTTAATTCAAATATCCTTACTTCAATCAGCATAAGCTTCCGATCAGTGTTCCCAATTTCCTATAAATAGGATAGTGTAATAAGCGTTTTAAATTGCATAGGCGGCCTTAGCGTGACCATTTCGTATGTATATTCATGATTGGTCTGCTATTAGGTATTTATTACACGTCTGTGAGTATTAAAAACTATTTGTTGGGTTAGGTTAGGTAGGTTAGTGGTAAGATTTGTATTTGAACTAAGGAATGTATTGATAAAAGAAGATAAAAACTTGAAAAAAAAACTAATAATCTGTAGTGTGACACCCAGACAGTCTACTAAGGGATTCCCCCTCGGATTGCCCACTTTCAATTACGAATTTTTAATGGACAAATTTTTAAAAAGCGGGATTTCACTAATTTTGTATGTACAAAATGCGACAAAGTAAGGTTTTTTCTTTGCAAATTAGTGTTAGTATAAGAAATAAAATACTTGTAGGTATTAAGAATCATAAATATTTATGATAAAAAAAAATATTACATAAAGTACTATATTTCATTGATAATTTGCACAATATTGACAGGCCGAGGATGGCTGGGCACTTACCTTAAAGCTAGAAATAGTGGTGGGAGATAGAGTTCGTCTTTTCTACCTTCATTTAGGTAATTGTGGTCTCCACCTTTACTCATAACTTCATGTTGCTAACAGTTGGTTACAATACATATGCCCATAAAAAGCAAGGCTACAACTAGCATGTAATACCTACCATGGCATGTTTTCACATAAATCTTCTTACAGGCACGTGTATCATGCTTCAACTGAAGATTTGACATAAAGACAAGCCTATTGTCTGGCAGAAGATTTCACACGACATACTTTATGGGTTACCCCCAAGACGAGAAATCGAGTGAGGTGTCTTGCTTCTGGCATCCCTTTCTCGTGTATACAGGGCGTCCCAAAGTTATGGGACATGAAGGGGAAGTACCTTAAATATCGTAGATAGTGAATTTTGCTCAAAGAAGACTTTATGTTATTTTTAAAAGTTAGTAATTCTGCATTCATAGATTTTCTAAAAATTATTTGCTTCGGCTGGGAATCGAACCGACTCAAATGTGAAAAAAAAAACACCCTACTTTTATGATGCCAATCGAAAGAATAGCTAAAAAATAATAACTCTGCCTAAGTAACATAGTATTTTAAAAGAAAGGAACAACGTGAAATTAATCATTTTAATCAAATAAAAAACATACATGAAACTGCCGTAGTCAATTAAGTAGGTATTTTTTTGTAAATTAATTAATTAAATGCTCAAAATGTGATCCCTCTTGTCTTACGCAAATCGCCAATCTTTTAATGAGCCCGCTGCCTGTTGATTTTCTAATCATTTTATGGTGAACACTCGATGTGATATGGCACAATTCTGTTTGCAACTTATTTACGAATAATCAATGCTATCTTTGGAATGATAATATCGCTACTTTTCGAACGTCGTCGGCAATAAATAACTTTCTTGAAATTTGACTCAATCATTTTATGTTGTTCCTTTCTTTTAAAATACTATGTTACTTAGGCAGAGTTATTATTTTTTAGCTATTCTTTCGATTGGCATCATAAAAGTAGGGTGTTTTTTTTTTCACATTTAAGTCGGTTCGATTCCCAGCCGAAGCAAGTAATTTTTAGAAAATCTATGAATGCAGAATTACTAACTTTTAAAAATAACATAAAGTCTTCTTTGAGCAAAATTCACTATCTACAATATTTAAGGTACTTCCCCTTCATGTCCCATAACTTTGGGACGCCCTGTATACATGCTAGTGAGCTTGACAGATTTTACATTATTTCATTGCCTTTAAGATCTTCAGAGAATTGGCGGGTGACCTTTGCTATCTCAAAAAGGGTAACAATACAATAAACTATATAAGCGAATGGGACAAAGAGATATAATAATTAGATAGTTCTTTTCTGTATGACAGCTGTCATCTTAGGTAAAAAAATAGTTTCTGCTAGCTACTATCTCTCGGTCTGACAGCAGCCTTAAGTGTTTTGTGACACTTATAGCATATTGCAAGACAATTCATCTACCTACCATGTCATTAACTATTGTTCTGTAGTGAAGGAGACACATTTCTACCTAATACATTCTCTTTGTACTTCAATTTTTCAACATGTGTCGGGTCCTTGAGCGAGTCCTCATCATCTAACCGTTCTAACCGTTGGTCCTGTATTGATTCTGGAAAGGAAAATCAAAAATGTTTTATTTCGTAAGTTATAAGGGTAACATTTGAAATCGTCATGACATACAGTTATCGCTCATTCACTAGGCAGTCTCCCCAGAGAAGAACGAGCAAGGAACTCAAGAGTTGCTCTTTTTAAATAAGTCAATACAAATACAATTTGGAATAATTGTTAAATTTATGATTCGACAAAGAAAAATAAGAATAAAATATACTGGATATTGCCGAGCGGTTCATGTCCACTCATTCTTATCATCCAGATAGTCAGAAATTTTATAATAGCCTTTGGCACATAGTTTCTGTTTAATGGTTGTTTAAATTTATTTAAAGGCAAATTTTGAATGTCTACCGGAACCTTATTATAAAAGCGTATGTACATTGTCCCTTGAATGACTTAGTGACTTTGTATAAGCGACTGCTATGGACGGCAAGTTTATTTTTATATCTTGTATTTACATTTCTCCTAAACAAAAGCAGATTCTTTCTTACGTACATTATAAATCATTAAGTTTGAGTAGAACTCGTGCTCTGAGGGTTCCACATAACGTCACCCGGACTAACTTAAAAATGTAATTAGTTGCCTGTACAGTCTGCCTACTGACCATTATAGCTTTCACGCACGTGTTGACCTACTTTGGGACGTGCGCGATAAATTATAAATATACATTATTTTTAGGAGAGAACATGCAACTATCAGGAATAAACTTAAAAAACTATCTCTCAACTCTAAATGTATTATTGCCACCTGGCGGCGCGCCGCCGCCGCAACTTGCTGTGATTGGGTGCGCCACCCCCATTGGCGTCTTCCATATGAACGTTGCCTTTTTTTTCTCATTGATAAAATAAGGTACAATCGAAATGAAGTAAGTCTGTTAATTTGTATTTACATTTAATTTTTTTACTCAGAAACTAAATTTTTAAGGCTAGTATTTTTAATGAATATATTATTTTATTGCCATATACGTGCAATTGCCAAATTTTGTCGGGTTGATTTTGTTAGACCCTATATATAATAATGTATTACATTGTATTATTATTACTAATGTTTTATGTTGCTTGTATAGATCTAAATATCATCTGCTAATCCTGTAATCATCCTGCTTCTTACATTAAATTAAATATCATAAAATGTACTATTTCCCAAACATATATTTTGCTGTGTTTCTGTGTGTGACTATCTGTGGAGACTATTTTTGTCTATGACTATTTTGTTCTACTTTACATTATAATGTAATGACTGTCAGTTTCCCGAAAAATAAATAAACTCATCTAACTCGTGTGTACATTCAATGGTCCTTCGAGTCGGATAAGATCGGTTATATGACGATGATGATACGGTTCGGAACTTTAAGACCACTTACACACTCTGCCGTTCGTCTGCAAACCGATGCTAGCGATTAACAAACGTATCGTGGTGTATCGTGTTCCGATGCAGACGCGGGGTAGAAGGAACAGCCACATGCAGTTACCACTCTTTTACTTGTAAAGGGGTTGACCCCATAATTTCGTAGTCTGGTTTATGTCTCTTTTTTAAAAAAATACAGAGAGCATGACGAAAACTCTTTCAAGCGAATTCATCACACTGTGGCTGTCGACGAATAGCTGGTGAAATACTATGAACCGTTCGCGTCGTCGTTGATATCGATGCTGTATCGCATTTGCATCACTACAGCTATAGTCGGTCGCTACTGTATCGCGATTGTATCGCTGCTTTGATTAGCGACTGCATCAAGACTGAATCGCTGCAAGAGTCGCAGTGTGTAAGCGGCCAGTCCCTTAAAGGTTGTTCCATCACTTTGAATAGCAAAAACATGAAAGTGGAGAATGCATTTCGGTATTCAGGTTTTTGGAGACTACTTCATGCCATAAGATATAGATTTTGATAATGAGTCAGAAGGACAAGTATGTATTTGAAATGCCCATATATATTTTTTTCTCTTTATTATTTCTTGTGAATAATTGAATTTTTATACAGGATATAAGGCTGAAGATCTTGATGGACGAAAAGACAACAAAGTGATACTATAAGGCAAAGGAAAACTTGAGCAATGTCTGGGGACAGTTCTTGAGTGGGTGACCAATAAAACATTTTAATATAAGTGTTTCTGTGCTTCTGAAGGCAGCTTATATGGTATTAATAATTGTTTTACTAAATACCTACTGTTATATGGTGTGTATCTATCTGAGAGAAGACTTTCTAGGTTGTAGCCTATTATGCCCACCACAGCAGCAACTGGCAATGTAAAATATGGTGCATTGCTCCGTAAAAACTGCATAATTAGGGGCCACATCTGAAATGATACGATAGACATAATTATGAATATAATAAAAAAAAAAATAAGTAATTCATAAGAGATTTGGTATATCCGCTAGGACGTAGGTAAGAGGGCATTTTGGAAAAGGATTTAGTTCACAAAATGGTGAACATTAGTTTGTTTTGGGCATGAACTTTTAGTATACACTAATATAATAATAATAAATATTTCGGACACTTACGCCAATCATCTAGTCCCAAACTAAGCAAAGCTTGTACTATGGATACTAGATAATGGCTAAACATACATAAATATTTATACAGGGTGTCCCAAAACTCAACGATAACCTGGTACCGGGCGAGAGCCCAAGGTATATCAGTTATGAAAAAAATGAGAAAAAAAATCCATGTCACTTAGTGAAACGATAATAGATTTTTTTCGAAAAAGTTTAAAATTTGACATCCTTAGTCGCATTTTTAAGTACTGTGATCACAATTTTCACAATTTTACAGTGATTTTTTTAACAATGTAATCTCAAATAACAGTGCTATTAATCGCAACCACAAATCAAACTTAATACATTGTTAACTAAGTAAAATAAATTAAGTTTTGACGAGTTCTGGTTCAAAAAATTATTATCAGTTAACTTTGACACTCCATGTTGGAAAAAAAATGTACCACACTACCCTTGGCAAGTATGTTCAAAAGATGGCGCATTTAGTCTAGATTTCAAAATGGTATTACACTTGCTAGTTTTCTTGCCAATCAAAGTACTATTTCGTATTTTTAGCGAAGGGATCCCACATTTCAATAAAAATACCTGATACTCTTTTGTTTAAAAAGGTCGGCGTCTCCATTGTTTGTAATGAACAAAAGTCATAAAATGAGATAGTAGTTATGCTGTCTGTCAGAGCGAGACAGTTTGTCATTCGACTTTTAGGGTGAGTGAGACAAATAGTGACGTCGATGTTGAACAAGATAAATAAATAATTACCATTTAGTACGCATCGATCGTTTCTTCGTTTACTACGCATTTCTCGTAATCGTGTAACTTTTGTACTACCGACTTTGGCTTGTGTTAACCTGGATTTGATACGCATCTGTACTTGACGACTCTGGCTTTGTATTCTGGACTTTGTGCTGTGCAAACTGTGTGTGGACAACATGCCGTATTTGTATACACCGGTAGAATATGCAAATATGCATCTTATCTACGGTGAGTGCCGTTGTAATGCCTCTGCCGCAGCTAGATTGTATCGTGAGAGGTATCCGAATGTGGAGCGGCACCCAGATTATCGTGTCTTCCAAAATGTGCACGCATCATACTCGGAAGGACGATTGCCCAATGCTCGTACAGCTGGTGGGAGACCTCAAGCAGACTACGACGACGTAGTTTTGAATGAAGTTGAAAATGACCCCAGTACTTCAGTACGTGCCATTGAAATTGCAACAGGAGTACCGAAGAGTATAGCTCATCGAATTTTAAAACGATACGAATTACATCCGTATCATGTGCAACGTGTGCAAAGTTTATTACCACGTGATTACGCACCCAGAATTGCTTTCTGCAGAACCATGTTGGCGAAAATTCGTGAAGATCCGGATTTTCTAAATAAAATTTTATGGACTGACGAATCCACGTTCAAGAGAGATGGTTATTTAAACTTACACAACCTACATGGTTGGCACATGGAAAACCCGCATTTGATGCGTGAGAACCGATCCCAGTACCAATTCAAAGTCAACATGTGGACAGGAATTTTAAATGGTCAACTAATTGGACCATTTGAGCTACCTGAAAATTTAAATGGCGCCACCTACTTGCATTTTCTCCAAAATAATTTGCCGACATTGTTAGAAGATGTACCACTCAACATCTACAGAGTAATGTGGTATCAACAAGATGGTTGCCCAGCTCATTATGCCCGGCCTGTACGAGAATATTTAAACGAAGAATATCCCGACAGATGGATCGGACGCCTTGGGTCCATTTTATGGCCACCTCGTTCTCCAGACCTGAATCCAGTAGATTTTTTTTACTGGGGATGCCTAAAAGAAAAAGTCTACTCAAAACCAATACAAAATCTATCAGAACTGCGCCAAAAAATTGATGCAGCATCAGAAGAAATAAAATCGAGAAGATATGCACGACTGGTCAAGAGGTCATTTCTGAGGCGTTGCAGAGCTTGTATTCTTGCCGGAGGAAAACAATTTGAGCATCTACTTTAGTTTTAGAAGGATATTAAAATGTTTACGATAATTGATTGTTTTATTTTGATTAAGTTTTCCATGAGGTCCCTTTGCAAAAAGTGTGAAATTACACTTTTCTTGACAAGAAAAGCGGCAAGTGTTGTACCATTTTGAAATCTAGACTAAATGGGCCATCTTTTAAAAATACTTGCCAAGGGTAGTGTGGTACATTTTTTTTCCAACATGGAGTGTCAAAGTTAACTGATAATAATTTTTTGAACCAGAACTCGTCAAAACTTAATTTATTTTACTTAGTTAACAATGTATTAAGTTTGATTTGTGGTTGCGATTAATAGCACTGTTATTTGAGATTACATTGTTAAAAAAATCACTGTAAAATTGTGAAAATTGTGATCACAGTACTTAAAAATGCGACTAAGGATGTCAAATTTTAAACTTTTTCGAAAAAAATCTATTATCGCTTCACTAAGTGACATGGATTTTTTTTCTCATTTTTTTCATAACTGATATACCTTGGCCTCTCGCCCGGTACCAGGTTATCGTTGAGTTTCGGGACACCCTGTATAAACATTCATGACTCAGGAAAAAATGTTCATATTCATCACACAAACATTTACCCGTCGCGAGATTCGAACCCGCAACAGTTGATTTACTGACAGGGTCACTATCCACTACACCAATCGTCGTCGAAATCAATATTACCACTAATAATATCCTTAGACATACACACAACGCCATTTAGTTCCACACTAAGCGACTAGGCTTGCATTATGGATACCAGATGGTTGATAAACTATATTTTTTATTGTGAATGAAAATGTTCAAAACTCAGGTACACCTGTCCATGTTATAGTTTTAAAAAATAACATCTTAATTTTCAATTATCCTATATTGAATAAAATATTTTTGACTTTGATATATTCCCCTAACGAAATTCGAACCCACGACTTAGGATTTCTAGCCAACATATGTACACTACAATGAACGAAAGTCAACATGTCTTTTACTACCTACATTTCAACAAACTTTCTTCTTTTGATAGCAGCAAAACAAAAACCTGAAGGCTATTCCAAATCAAACTTGAACCAATTTTCGGGATTTTCAAAGTTCATCAGTGTCTGTAACTCTGCACCGCACCTGATACATCATAAGCCATAGTACAAGCAATTTTGGATTGTTTGGCAAAGAAAGCAAGTTTGCCTGCCCCTGCTTAATTAATTAATTAATGATCAAGTCATAATAAAAATCACAGCTCAGAAATGAGTCCCCGGAATCGCTTTCATAGATATTCTCTATAATAGCATTTTTGTTGTATACTGTGGCTTTTGAGAAATTGGTGTGTGGCAACACCTTGAAGTTTATAGGTTGTCTGAGCCTGTAAAGATTGTAAATAGAAGTAGAATAAATATTCTAAACTTTATTAAATCTCTTTTATTATGTATAAAACAATTTTGTTCTATAATATAGACCCGATCAGAAATATGTACTTTATTTTAGGAAAAACTTAGGGCATCAATAGTCTTAATTTAGCACCGTGTAATAAGGTTTTTTTTATAAATTAGGATTAGGGTGTTATTAAGGGGTCGCTGAAACAAAAAAGGCAACTTTTTGCGGCCCCTTATAGACACTCTGACCCAAATCAGAACCATCTGGCCTTAAAAAATATTTAATTCAATATTGTAGTTATTATTTATTTATTTATTCGATCATGCTTACATGCAAAGTTCTTAAAACTAGTACATGCACCCTGTCTCATAGGGTGTAGCAAATTTAATTAACTAACCTAAAACTAATTAAAAGCGTTTATCTTATTATGTCACATCTTGACCGGTATATCTTTAACAATGTACCATAACATGCTGTAATGTTAAGGACTTTCCCTGTAAGTGTATTGTGAAATGACTAAGTCCCTTTTTTATCGTTACAGGTATTTAGACAATAACATTACCTTTGTGTGAGAAAATGTAATACTCACTGCTGATAACAATTTTAGAGATTATTATTTATAGGTTATTAATAAAACAAAGCGCTTCACCTAAAAGGTGAAGAACACTGCCACAAGGTTATCTTGTATAACGTAAGAATTATTTACTGTTACTAATCAATGTAACATAATCAAACTAAAAAATACGAATATTTTCCCCGATAAATTCTCTCCTATCAGCACAGCAAACAAAACTGTTTTTTCTTTTTTTTTTCGTTTTATTCTCTCCTCTAGGAAAAGGCAAAGGGATCTAGTCCGTAACAGCCATGTCTTATTTCTCTTATTTCTTCAGTTTGTAAGTCAGTCTCAGTCAAACAAGTAATTCGTCGTATACTTGGCGTATACAGAGTCTAGTCACGGTCAAGTTATTCTTCAGTCAAGTGGCAGAATGCTTTACAAAAGATTTTGGCGGCTTCTTGTGGGAACCCGAAAGCTCCATTACGCACTTTAATTTACACTTCCCTTCACTTGTACACGATTACTAACGTTTGCTGCACAATATTCTGCCATTAATAAGCTTCAAAAGTTAGAATGCACAAATTATAAGAATTATAAAGAGAAATGCAACTTCACTCGCCGAGCTCCCCCAAAAAGCCCAAACAAAACTGTTCTTTTTTTCTCTCACTCATTGATTTTTTTTTGTTTTTTTTTTTTTCGTTTCATTCTCTCCTCTAGGAGAAGGCAAAGGGATTCTAGCCCATAACAGCCATGTCTTATTTCTCTTATTTCTTCAGTTTGTAAGTCAGTCTCAGTCAAAACAAGTAATTCGTCGTATACTTGGCGTATACAGAGTCTAGTCACGGTCAAGTCATTCTTCAGTAAAGTGGCAGAATGCTTTACAAAAGATTTTGGCGGCTTCTTGTGGGAACCCGAAAGCTCCGTTACGCACTTTAATTTACACTTCCCTTCACTTGTACACTATCACTAACGTTTGCTGCACAATATTCTGCCATTATTAAACTTCAAAAGTTAGAATGCACAAATTATAAGACTTATAAAGAAAAATGCTACTTCACTCGCCGAGTTCCCGCCAAAAAGCCTGATTTTTTTTTGTTTGATTCGTTTGTACTCAGAGGATTTGTTCACTTAGTGAATAGGCTCAGATCATTAAACCATGCAGCCTTTTTATTTGTTTATTCTCAACAATGTTCGAAGGCAACCTAATCCATAATTTATTCTTCATTCAAACATTTGCAGTCATTTTTTCTAATCACTAGGTACATCAAACAGGGGTCGTCTATTTTCAAAAGTGATTCAGCGAGAGGCGGTGCTTCTGTTGAGGATAATTCTCAATAGGTACGTACTTTGTTTTTCTACAAATAAGATTTAAAAAATTTAGATTAACATGGACCGTCTTGGGCACGGCTCATTTGAAGAGAAGACATTATTCTATCTTTACATTAACCAGTCCGAGGAATGATGGATGGAATAAATGGATATACCAAACAAAAAAACTTAAGATGAGGCTGCATAGTCCTGTACGGCCTTTGAGAGTACCAATAAAAAAATAGTCAAATGAAAACATAACCAAAAAAGTTGAAGTGAAAAATGATATTTTTAAAGTTCCCTAGGTAGTTTATTGTAATAATTTGAAACTTGAAACATGGCCCAAACAAAACTTCTGCCTCGTACTTCGTTATTTTCCGTCAAAGCTGTCCTAGACGTTAAAAAATATTTATATAATCGAACTCTGTTTCTTCGCAATAATAGTACAAAAGCTACTAAACAGAAGACTGCTAGCTCTATATACCGTAGTATGAACATTTTCGATAGGAAAACGAAGTTTTTGCAAAGGGAACGGTCTGCGCGAAGTGAAGATTATGACCTCTGCGAGTATGTGAGAGAAGAGGTAGGCTGGCGCACTGCTGATAGAATTTTTGATATAAAAAGGACTTTTAAAAATGCCGTTGAGCTTGGTAAGTATCGAGATATCGTATTCCCGGCAGCGTATTCAGTATGTTTTTTTTTATGCACAACGGGTTAGCACTTGCCTTCAATCACACCTGATGTTAAGTGAAGATGAGGCCGAAGGTGGTAGCATACTGACCCGGAAAACCGGAAATAATAAGTGAACAGCAGTGGACGTCCTATGGCTGGTATGATGATGATACAAGTTGTTGGTGACACAATAAATAAATAATGATATAATAGGTAATGACTATTTTATATGTATGTATAATAACCCCAATAAATTTTAAAAAAAACCTACCAAGTCCATCTTTAAACAAGGCTAAGTTTTTACTGGCAGGAGCTACCCGAGGCTACGTGTCGCGTCACTTTCAGCCTGACAGCGTTGAGAAGGTGACTCTGTGTGACACATCACAGACACACTTGGACAAGGCTATCGTCGGTGAGGGAGTTCAATTTGAAAAGGTGGTTATGGATGAGGAACATGTCGATGTAAGTAAGTAAACATGGTTCTGGATTATCTGTGTCTTCCTATGGGTGTTGCCACTGATAGATACTTGTGGTTTTTGAAGTACTTATTATGGAACTTGTGGTATTATGGTAGCAATATTTAGGCATAGTTTTTTGAGATACACATAATCATAGGTCTCAGCGTATGAGAAATGAGGATTCCAGCAACACCTGATGCCAGAATCCTTGCAAAATATTGAATAACTCTTAAACTAGAGTGACATCAAAATTTTGCTTTGGGCACTAAATTTTTTGGAATTACAAAGTATATTATGTTACACATCAATAGTGCTTAGGTTATTTTTGGCTTTATTTTTTTTTTATGCACAATGGGCCAACCCGTTACAATTACAAATGCAAACATGAGACTGTTTAAACATGAAATAAGTCCGACATTATTTTACTTAATAGTGCATTGTGTATATCACATATTATTCTAGTACAAAGTAACATAAGATCCAATGGCAACCTTTTCGCTCTATCTTCAGACGTCATCATGTGCAATGGAAAGTGCTCATGGCAACAAAACAAACTAGCCTGTCTTCCATTTGCCGTCAAGGAGATTTTTTTTATGCACAACGGGTTCGTACTTAACCTCAATCACACCTGATGTTAAGTGAAGATGAAGTCGAAGGTGGAACGTACTGACCCGGAAACTCTATCACATTTGGAACACTGGCTATTAACATTGCTGCTTGGCGGCAGATTTAGATAAGATGGTGGTAGCTAGCCCGGCGGACATTTAAAATGCCCTACCACCAACCAAACCAAGTACTTGAACATGTATCCCGCTGGGGATCAAATCGAATCGTAAGCCCAATGTTGTTTACATTGATCCACAGAGGCGGTTGATCAATTGAGTGACTCCATATTTGGATAAGCGACCGACTCCTTATTCGGATAAGTCGTGGGGTTACTGGGATGGGTTCCACTAATATTATAAACTGCTTTTGGCTTGGGGCTTCGCCCACTAATTTTTTTTCGCAATCACAAGTAGGCCATGTCCCTTCTACCCTCTGCCAAATTTCATTAGTTCAGTCATTTAGCGGTGAAAGGTAACAAGCTGACAGATAAAGTTACTTTGGTATGTTATTGTGCCTAAAGGTATGTGTGTGACTGGAGAAATAAATAAATGCCTTATCTTTCTTTTTTTATGATTGTCTGGATTCGCGCTTGACCCCAATCTCACCTGATGGAAAGTGACGATGTAGCCGAAGATGAAGCACGCGATCCCAGTAAATGCCTATTCACTCTGCTCTTGAAGATCCCAAGGTTGTAGGATTTAGGACAGACTGACGCCGGAAGGATATTATATATCTATCTATAATATAAATGAATTTGGATGGAATTTGGTACAGAGATGGCTTTGGTCAGGAAGTTCAAATGAACCAACGTGAAACTCAATTAAAATGGCCCGAGCCATGCACACAGTTAGTTGACCATATTTACAAAAACACGTATACTATATTATGTGATCCTTCTTCAGTTTCCAGAGAACAGTGTCGACCTGATGGTGTCATCGTTATCTCTACACTGGGTGAATGATCTACCTGGATGCTTCGATAGGATCATGAAGTGCTTGAAGCCTGATGGGGTAATAATTTTTTATTTAACACAAGATATGAACACGACATTGCAACATATGAAGTAGGTTTTATACATCTAGAATGTTCCTTTTATTGTAGACTCAGCATATTATAGACAAAAGTTATTCCTTACCCAACAGTATGAATTACTTGCATATTTTTTGAAGTCAAATCAAAATAGTTCGTTGGTGGTGATGATGGAACAGAGGCTAAATAGACTAGATGGGGGAATATGAGATCCTAGCTCATCCAAAATCTAATGCTGCCCGGAATCTATTTGCCTTTGTGAAGTCATCGGTGTCTTGCTAGATTAGATTTAAATAGATTTAGTCAGTAAGAGGTACAATGGGACGGACTCCCCAGAGAAGAACGAGCAAGAAACTCAGGGGTTGCTCTTTATAAATAAGCAGTGGGTTAGTATGTAGCTTGAAGAACTGATGGCTGATTGCATTAAAGTTCTCGAGTGAAGTAGGAAGTCCATTCACAAGGTGTATATGAGCTGATGAAAGTCGCGGGATGTTGTTGAATGCAGGTCGCTTCCAACCAGTGCAGTCGTTCCGGAAATCTACGTTTATTTTCGTCAGTCATCATCCTGTGGCTGATATGATGTATTGTTGTCTCTGCCCTCGTATACAGGTGTTCATGGCGTGCGTGTTCGGCGAGGATACCCTGATGGAGCTACGGCAGTCGCTGCAGCTGGCCGAGACTGAGCGGTTGGGGGGTGTAGCGCCCCACGTGTCTCCTTTCACGAGGGTACGGGATATAGGCGGCCTGCTTACTGCGTGAGTATGCTACGGTGATTTAAACTATTTTCTTTGTTAATTACTTGTTAAAATAGTTTTGTGGTGAATAAATACTTACCTTTCATTTATTTATACCGGATGGGGTTATTTACCGTTAGGAAAAAAGTAGGGCATATTAGGTAAGTGAAAAAGAAGTTATTGGCATAAGTAGTTTAGTTTTTTTTTTTCAAATCCATAATTGACATTTGGAACTCATATTTTCTCCAAATTCTCTTTATTTATTTAATTTAATTATGTAATTATGTGGAATACGCTACAAACGCGACTGTCAAATGACACAACGCTTTTATCGATTGTTTTGAGAGAAAAAAAGGAAAACTTAAAGGCTTTTTGGCGGGATCTCGGCGAGTGAAGTTGCATTTTTCTTTATAATTCTTATGATTTGTGCATTCTGACTTTTGAAGCTTAATATTCGCAGAATATCGTGCAGCAAACGTTAGTGATGGTGTACAAGTGAAGGGAAGTGTAAATTAATGTGCGTAACGAAGCTTTCGGGTTCCCACAAGAAGCCGTCAAAATCTTTTGTACAGCATTCTGCCACTTTACTGAAGAATGACTTGACCGTGACTAGACTCTGTATACGCTAAGTATATGACGAATTACTTGTTTTGACTGAGACCGACTTACAAACTGAAGAAATAAGAAAAATAAGACATGGCTGTTATGGGCTAGATCCCTTTGCCTTCTCCTAGAGGAGAGAATAAAACGAAAAAAAAAAAATATCTATGCCAAGGCTTTTTGGCGGGAACTCGACGAATGAAGTTGCATTTTTCTTTATAATTCTTATAATTTGTGCATTCTAACTTTTGAAGCTTAATAATGGCAGAATATTGTGCAGCAAACGTTAGTGATGGTGTACAAGTGAAGGGAGTGTAAATTAAAGTGCGTAACGGAGCTTCGGGTTCCCACAAGAAGTCGCCAAAATCTTTTGTAAAGAATAAGAATAAGAGAATATCATGAAATCAATAAATGAAAAACATCCATAACTCGGGAACACATGTCTGTATTCATCATACAATATCATATAAGATAAAGTAATAAAGAGTGTTTATTTATTGACCCAGTTCCGGTTTCACGTTGCAAACTGTGGACGTTGACTCCATGGTGGTGTGGTACCCTACCATATGGCATCTGATGCGTGACGTCAGAGTCCTGGGTGAGAACAACGCCGCCCACAATAGGCCCCTGCGGATCGCCAGGGAGACTCAGTTCGCAGCCGCTGCCTTGTGCGACGAAATGTATGGAAAGGTAATTGCTTTTGCGGACAAAGAGACAAACCTATATTTACCAAAAGATTAAATCTAATTAATTTGGTGTTTGGTGTAGTGGTTAGCAACTCTGACCACTATACCAAAAGGTTGCGGGTTTGAATCCCGCTAGGAGCATATGTTTGTGTTATGAATAAGGACATGTGTACCCGAGTTATGGATGTTTTCATTTATAATAAGTATTTACAAAAAAAAAATGTATTTATCTAGTATATCAATCATCTGGTATCCACAACACAAGCCTATAGTTGCTTACTGTGGAACTAGATGGCGCTGTGAGTAGGTGTAAGGATATTTATTTATTTATTATAAATGTAAAGGTTTCGATGCTTGTTTGTTGCTCATGTTATATTATGATACTTAAACTATACTCTTCAGGAAGCCAATCAACTTAAGGTTACTTGAGGTCATGTCAATCTTGAGAACGATTTATTAATGCCAAATGGGTTTTTTTTGTATGGTTAATCGAAATTTTTTAATTTTTAGTTTAGAAACCCTAGTGGAAAGTTGTTCGTAATCAGGAGTGGAGACACGAGTAAACAGGAATTACACGAATTAAATTTCACCCTGTATATTTAAATATACACATACATAAATATAGGTCATAACGGCATACAGGTACCTAACGAATATATAAGGTCTAACAAAATTAACCCGACAAACGTTGCAGAGTGTATGTATAGGTGTATCTATAACGAAAAAATAAAACATTAAAGTTAACAGATTTTATTCAAAAAATTAAATTTAGAAATGTAAATTTTGTGAGCTCTAAGTACTTTGCCACAACACACAAACACGTGCCGCGGTATCTTTAAAGACGTCTCTGGCGACCACTCGCCGCTCGCCGCCGGCGCTTGCCCCGGCGCCGCGACTTGCTGTGATTGGTTGCGCCCTGTGCCCCGCCACCCCCTTCGGCGTCTTCCATATGAACGTTGCCTTTTTTCTCATTGATAAAATAAGGTACAATCGAAATGAAGTAAGTCTGTTAATTTGTTTTTTCATTTGCACTTACATTTAATTTTTTTACTCTGAAACGAAATTTTTAAGGCTAGTTTTTTTAATGAATATATTATTTTATTGTCATGTACGTGCAGTTGCCAAAGTTTGTCGGGTTAATTTTGTTAGACCCTATATATTTCGAATAGGTAAATAATAATAATAAATAAATAAATATCTTTGGACATACACACAGCGCCATCTAGTTCCACTTTAAGCAACTATAGGCTTGTGTTGTGGGTACCAGATGGGTGATAATACTACATAAACACATTATTTTTTTGTAAATATATACTTATTATAAATGAAAACATCCATAACTCGGGTACACATGTCCATATTCATCATACAAACATTATGCCCCTTGCGGGATCGAACCGACGACCTTTTGGTATAGTGGTCAGAGTTTCTAACCACTACAAAATAGATGGGATGAAAGAAGGAATACTAACTTATTCCAGGATTTCCCAGAGCACAATTCCCGCGGCATACCAGCTACGTACCAGATCATCAACTTCCTGGGCTGGAAACCAGATCCATCTCAGCCACAGCCAAGGGAGCGAGGAACAGGCGAGATGTCTCTCAGAGACATACACAGGATCGACGAGATAATTGGTGATACGCACAAGGTGGCTCTTAACGAAGAGGATATGAAGTAGCGTTATTATGAAAAATAGATGCAGCAATGATGAATAAGGTGGTGTTACTAATAAACATAATTATGTGGGGACTTACTGGTAGGTAGGAGTTTCCCTGCGGACCGGTCCAGAGCTTGGATTTTATAGGGCCATGAAGTGCTAACCTATTGGACGGATAATAATAAAACTGCTTGGTGTGTCGGGGCCATAGGATCGGCCTCCAGATTTCATAATTTATTTTGTGGGTCTATAGTTTTTAGGTTATCAGCAAATGTTTTTGTTAAGCACGTAACTCAAAAACTAATAACTTTGTTAAGTCAATAAAATTGCATTTAGTTTAGCATTTTTGATTCAATCATACAATACCTACTTTCATGCAGTATTGCATGCAGAACATAAAAAAAAATTATATGCTATAGATATGCGGGAACAAATGTTTACCACGCTTTTTAAACGACTTCATCTTAGTAGATAAAACAGCGCCATCTCTTAGAATCCTCGAGAACTAAGTGCTGAGTATGGCCGAAACGAAAACCGCGCACAACCAAAATTTTTTAGTCTGCCTCAATTTAAAAAAGTGCAAGGAAAACATATGAGTACAATACAAATACAATTAAAAAAAAAATATGAGTTTTAGTAATATATTATGTTTGAAAGACTTGGTGTTAAACCGTGAGTTTGGAACCAATGGGAACTCAGTCACACGCCGACTTCGTTCGCGAGCTGTCGTATCAAATGCTGATTTATGTTGTAAAAAACTGTATCACGTAGCACAGAAGCGACTAAAAACATGCGAGTATTTAGTTTAAGCGCGTGCCAACCATAACGGCACCACTGTCTTCACCTCAAGAGTTTACTGTGTTTTAAATTGTTTGTTTGTTAATTTATTAAACGTTATTTTAAAAGATATACTGTATTTTTTTTCAAATACTTCCCTGATTATCATTTCATTTGTTGTCTGATGAACGAGACATAATTCTTGTGTTTTTGAACATTGGCGGATAAATATAATTCGATTAAGTGAACTGTATTGTGCGTGGTTGTCTGGAAGGACAATGGGGTCTGACTCACCTCAATCCTGATGAACGAAGGTTTTGTGATAAGTTGGTGATCAGCTCGTAGGTGTGTGCGTCCAGCTCCTCACGATTTGCCTTAAACATTTACCACTTGCCTTTCACCTTATCAAAAAAGGGTCTCATAACCGGTTTAATTGCTCTGTATTGGAAGCATGTAACATTATTTCAACGACGAAAAAACTTTCGATGCCCACGGATACCCGATGTTCAACTCTCGACTATAATGAATATAGAGTTCCAATTCCTTTGGACTGTGTACTTGTTCTCTATTATTTCCGCATCCAATGATGTGCGCCATGTTATGTTAGCTATGATATTTAAATGTAATTAAATTAGTAACGATGTGATCTCTACGATAGTTCAAGAGATGCGTAGTATCCCTATATAGTCTGAGGTTCAAGAGCCATAGAGCGCGGGAATTGTTTCCCGCTTCCACAGGAAAAAAAATTAAAAACGTGGATTGCCACATTCAAAAGTAAGTAAATTGACAAAAGTGAATATTTGTTAATTTTTGAATTATTTTATTGTCGACTATCCTGTCCTGACCTGTCTTATCTTAAAGTAACCAGGTCTTGTCCTCTTCTTCAAAAGAGAAAAGAGACAAACCCTCTGAGTTTCTCGCTAGCTCTTCTCAGTAGTGGTCGCGTTCCGAGCTAGTGGTAGTTTAAAAAACAAATGACGTTCATAGCATATTGTATTGCCTACATGAATAAATGATTTTCATTTCATTTCATTTCTTCTCCAGGTCCCAAGGTTACCTTTCTGACAAGTTTCAATACGATCAGTTTTTTGTATATACAAAAAAGCCCTTACCGACTCATAGTCACACCAAGTTATCACACCAGTGTTACAAACAGGATTCTTTTTCTTGTTGTCACACTACTAATTTTTCCACACCATTTATACTATAATTGCTAGTGCTGTACCTACCTGTTGAAAATTTTGGTTTAACAGGAACAAACTAATATACAGGGCGTCCCAAAGTTATGGGACATGAAGGGGAAGTACCTTAAATATCGTAGATAGTGAATTTTGCTCAAAGAAGACTTTATGTTATTTTTAAAAGTTAGTAATTCTGCATTCATAGATTTTCTAAAAATTACTTGCTTCGGCTGGGAATCGAACCGACTTAAATGTGAAAAAAAAAACACCCTACTTTTATGATGCCAATCGAAAGAATAGCTAAAAAATAATAACTCTGCCTAAGTAACATAGTATTTTAAAAGAAAGGAACAACATAAAATGATTGAGTCAAATTTCAAGAAAGTTATTTATTGCCGACGACGTTCGAAAAGTAGCGATATTATCATTCCAAAGATAGCATTGATTATTCGTAAATAAGTACCCACTTCATAAAATAGGTACTAACATAGTTTTCCTTATTATAAGTGCACGTGTAGATGAAATGATAAAACTTGTATTTCAATACGTCCTCTGTAAGCTAGACAGAAGGCAAATTAAATACCTACTTAATTGACTACGGCAGTTTCATGTATGTTTTTTATTTGATTAAAATGATTAATTTCACGTTGTTCCTTTCTTTTAAAATACTATGTTACTTAGGCAGAGTTATTATTTTTTAGCTATTCTTTCGATTGGCATCATAAAAGTAGGGTGTTTTTTTTTTCACATTTGAGTCGGTTCGATTCCCAGCCGAAGCAAATAATTTTTAGAAAATCTATGAATGCAGAATTACTAACTTTTAAAAATAACATAAAGTCTTCTTTGAGCAAAATTCACTATCTACGATATTTAAGGTACTTCCCCTTCATGTCCCATAACTTTGGGACGCCCTGTATAATAATGTCAACCTAACACGAAGGGTATGGCGGAAGCGAGCCGGGCGAGCAGAGCGAACCTAACCTATCCATGTCGGGGTGCCAAAAACTCCCGTGCTCGCTTCGCTCGCACTCGTCCGGCTCGCTTGCGCCAGTTAAATATAGATCACATCCCAGATGACATTCCATTTTACAGGACAGGACAGGCTAGGACAGCACTAGTTAGGGAATAAATACAATAAGTGGTGTGGAAAAATTAGTAGTGTGACTAACAAGAAAAAGAATCCTGTTTGTAACACTGGTGTGATAACTTGGTGTGACTATGAGTCGGTAACTAAAAAAGCTTTATTTATTAGAATATACCGGACGAGTTTTTAGAAGTGTGAAATAGAAGTTATTGGTGTCGATTCGGATGTACATCAACTAAACTAAAACCAGTTTTAAAGTAGTACTGCCTCTTTCTCCCTGGAACAGTGCGATGCGACGGCATCACTCCAAAACTGGTTTTAGTTTAGTTAGCGTACATCCGAATCGACACCAATGGCATAGGTTTTTTTTTTCAAACCATCATCGACCCACTCGTCGGCCGGAGATTGATATGCAACTGGCGGGATTCGTAGAATTCTTATCATGCGAAATTAATTTCGAAGTCATATTTTCTCCAAGTTTTTTTTTATATATTTAATTTAAGATGTAATTATGTGGAATGGGCTACAAACGCGACCGTCAAATGACAACGTTTTATTATATTTTATTATTTTGAAGAAAAAGAAATTAAACTAAGTACCTATACCAATACCTTCTATTTCACTAAGGTACCTAACATACTCTATTTTTTCCTTACGGTAAAAAGTTGCAGGGAGATATTAGTTGAATTAGTCACTTCATGTAATGCCTAGGCGGATCGTTATGTATGGCGGATATGGAATCACGGGATACAAATTGTATATGTCTATATAATTTCTACAGAAGCTATTATCTAAGAAATGTGTATTTTTGTCTTTTTAAAAAAAATGGAGCATGTAGATATACGAGCTACCCCTCTGGAACTATTTTTGAGTTATCTTTCCGACCGTATACCGTAAAATTGGTCAAACAATCAGTGGAGAATCAAATATTACGTTTGGGGTAACACAAGGAAGCGTACTCGGCCCCACCTTGTTTCTGATTTGCATAAATTACCTGTGTAAATTAGAGATAAAGGGTACCCAGATTTTTTCTTATGCTGATGATGATGACATTTACGTACGACGACGACAGTATTTATTTATTAATCTACGAAAAAACATATTTTGAATGCAAGAAAACTGTAACTACGTGGCTAAAGACTCTCACATATGAAGACATAGATAAACTTCTCCATTCGATAGTATAATGCCCATGCGCAGATCTACGCTTGAACAACATTGTGAAATTCGGGTCTAAAAAGTGTATGGTGGCATAAGTAAATAAATGGAATGAATTTGTCGTATTTATACTAAGTACTATATTACAGTATTATTTTATTGTTCTTTACTGGAGGCGCTTACCTAGGCCCATAACCTATTAGAATAAGCTCCTCCAGTAAGGAGTGGGAAGGCTCGACAGTAGAATGGCTTAGAAAAAAAACAAAAGAGATCACTAGTATAAACGTAATTTTATAAAATTTTCAAGTAACATATTACAGACACAGGGAAAACAAGAATGTCAACATGTAGTTGATTTAGGCCCGTATTAATAAACCGTTCTCAAGATTGACATCGCCTCAAGTTGACGCTTGAGAATCTGTTGCATATTAAAACAGCATCAGAAAAAATGGTCTTGAAACTGAGATGCGATCTTAATTAATAACCATTTATTAATACGGGCCTTAGATTCCGATGTTTTAAAGTACTGCAAACAGTTTTGTATTGCTCAAATTATCCGCAATCGTTAAGAGGCTGACAACAGCCAATTGCGTTGAAAGATTATCATTTTTTGTAAAGCCTATAGCTCGTATCATTATAAAAAAAATTATAGGTAAAATTGATCATATTTCTGACATGATTCATGTTTTCAAAACATAATTACACAATCTTCTCTCGATAGAATTTAATTGCAAAGTAGCATCTAAAAATGCATGAAATCTTATTCTTCTCAGATATGCATTCACTAACATAAATGATATTTTGTACAATATTGTGTCGTATATGTTCCTAAAACAAATTCATGTTTTAGATTTTCAATAATGCGTTTATTTTAATTGAAATAATTAATTTTGTGATTTGGCACTTACGCCCTATAATTCTAAGTAACGCTTTCTCTGTTACTCGTACTCAATTCGACAGTGATCGCTTAGGCGCGTTGCTGGATGGACCTGTGTTGTGCGCTGAGACGCTCTCCCAAATATTCGAACTTTTTTCATATTCATATCCAGGACTTTCTTTTTCTTGTTTTGTTTATTTAATTAGGGTAAAATTTTGTATGTGTGTAAATAATTTTATTTATTAGGTAGGTAGGTAATCACAGTTGTAAATAAATAAGTTGGTAAAGTTAATAATAGAAAATGGACTCGAAAAAAAAAACAAAATCGAAGAAACGGCAATATAAAAGAAATCAGAAACACATGATGGAGGTTGTAAAGTACCTAAGTATAATAACATATTATATCTCTTTTTAATTAATTAAGTAAGTACATGAAACACCAAATTTATAAAACACAACCATAATTATGTTTCACTATTTTGTAGTCGCGTTAATTCCTACTGTTAGGGGATGTATAGGTACCCTTTTTTCGTCACCACTTGTGTAAGACGTTTGGCTCAGCCGACTTGGGCTTGTCGCTTGAATTTCGTCGTGCTGGATCGATTCCAGTACTTTTCCGTTATCTTTTTTATTTTATTTGCTTTTATTTATTGTAGGTCTAAATAAATCCTGTAATCTTTTTTTACATGTCTAAGTGATATTTACCAAAAATTTCATTTTTGTGCATGGCTGTGTACTTTTCGGCTCAATGATTATAACATCATGTCAGAACAAAAGCGATGTCCGCATAAGTAGGTACCTATATCCACAACGATGGGTTCTAACGCTTGGTGCTGCATGATGTTATATACCTACTTCGTATAGGGTCTTTGATTTTCAGTTCTAAAAATCATTTGGGCCCTGAAGAGTCATCAACCGGACTTGTTTTGCAAGAGTGAGTAAAATTATTATTTTTACCAGTATCTAGGATTTCTGAAATAGATAATCCCACCAAAAACATTCTGTAAAAAACTAGCCAAGTCTCGATGGAGCTGCTTGATTATCTCTAAAAAGTAATGAAATCTATACAAAGTCGTGCCAAGTCTAAGGTTCCTTACTGCGATTTCTTTATTATTATAGTTAATGTTGTGTGACTTGGCCGTTGAAGGGTACACAGGGGTACAAAACCAGGTGATCCATGACACCATTGCACCAATCTGTCGCCAGAACCGCTATTAATGTTATTAATTATGTTATTAAGAATGTTCAACGGCAAACTATTAGCGAATAATCTGTGTGGCGTTTACATAACATTCTTTATACGTTAGTGGCTTTATCAAGCCTACAATTGACTGGTTATTGAATCAACGTTTTCCAAGTGGCAATTTTCCATCGTCAATGCGTAGCGGTTCTGGCGACAGATTGGTGCAATGGTGTCATGGAGCACCTGGTTTTGTACCCCTGTGTACCCTTCAACGGCCAAGTCACACAACATTAACTATAATAATAAAGAAATCGCAGTAAGGAACCTTAGACTTGGCACGACTTTGTATAGATTTCATTACTTTTTAGAGATAATCAAGCAGCTCCATCGAGACTTGGCTAGTTTTTTACAGAATGTTTTTGGTGGGATTTCACTTCTTTTTGTAGAAACGTGGGCATATTGATTTTCATTTTAGATTTTCTCAAAACGTAAACACTTTTTTTGGCCAGCATCGCCAAAGGAACCTCCTAGTACACCGTTCACATACACTTCAAAAGTGAAAGGATAGATTTTTCCAGCAGCCATAAGCTCAGAAGCTGAGCCGTAAGTAGTGGGTTTCATCATATCGCTCGTGTAGGATTGCGCGCTCATGTATACGTCACCATCAGCATCACACGTGTACACTTGCATTTCGTCCCAATGTTCAGCAACGTATGCAACTATAGCAGATCTGATACTGCAAGTTGAGTCAGTTCTACCATACACCAAGAAAGATATTGAATGGCTAGATTAAATTAGAAGATGTGTCCCACTACGCTGGATTTTTGCAATGACAGTCGATTTTTCTATGTACCAATAGTAGAAGGGGGCATTACCATATCTCTAATACAGCTGAGACCTGCTGAGGGTTCTTCATCAGATACTTCAGACCTTCGATTTTTGACATCAAATGAAGCGGCCCACCAAGTTGAATATTTTTTATAAAGGCGGTATATGTCGATCTCTAATAGTTTGGTTGGGCTCTTGTGTTTCCTAATCAGGGTCACCAGGTACTCCAGATCTTCGATTATCCTAGTTTTTATAGTTTTCCCTTTATGTGGCCATTAAACCATAACTCTGTACCAAATTTCAGCTCTCTGAGTTTATGGGAAGTACTAGTTCTATTTTGATGATCATGAGTGAGTGAGTGAGTGAGTGTCATAAATGCGAAACTTTGCTTTCGCTTAACTTCGGAACTAAATGACCTACAGACTTGAAATTTTGGATTTTAAGTATGTGATTATAGCTTAATGGATGACAAAAATTTCTGCGTTCTAGTCTATCCAGAGGTTCTAAAATAGGGGCCTGAAAATGCGGCGAAATGGTTCCAGTAAAGGATGGTACGGCAGTGTTTGCTTCGCGCTCGACTTGGCGGGGGCACTGCCGTGCCCCCCGATAGGCAATATTGTTATTTTTGACCAAAAACAAACCTTGTCGAAAGAAATATGTAAAGGTCATCATAAAACAAAAGCATAACTTTGAGATTTTTATAAAAATGATTACCAATGGGACATATAATAAAAATTATTAAAAAAAAACTGTTTGGTGACAATGCCAATGATGTAAATTAGTAACTCACTTCAAACTAACTTCAAAAATAACACTTTTTATTTATTTGTTTTGCCGTGTCTGAAACATTCTGGTCCCAAACTTATTTTTGAAAACATTCTATGAATACTTATACATTTATATTTCAATAAATCATCCATGTTCATCGTTCTTGTTCATGTGCATCATCATTATTATTTTGTGTTTTTTTTTATTTGCCCTGTCTCAGCGCCACCTGTTGCATTTAGGAGAGCTCTAACTCAAAGTTCAGTTCGCAAGAAGGTTTCCCGTAAGGTCGACTCGTCTGACGGTACGCATATTGACCGTGTCGCAGACGCAGCGCTGCTTTATCGAACATTAAGTGGGCGTATCCATTGCTCAAGGTCGTTGGCTCTATTCAGCGCCTTAAATAGTACTTTCAACATACTTGCTCGTAAAGTGGATCTAATTTCACCGGTTTTAGATATATCAAGCAGCTAATAAAACACGCGTGTGTTATAATCGCAAATAGTAAAGGTACCTATATTCTATAACCGCACATTTGCTAGAACACAAGTCTCATACAGCCAAGTGATAACACCATCAGTCCGGTGAATAAAATAACTCTGATCTCCATATGATAAGGAGATTAGTAATAATATAATATGCTTTTTTTTTAAGTTTCGAACTGGCCGCCGTGCGGCGCCAGCCAGTAGGCAGCGCGCCGCGTGATTGTTTATTCTGTTTCCTCGCAAGTATGTTGAAAAACGTCGTACGATACTGATGAGTTTTTTTACCGTAAGGAAAAAATAGGGCATGTTAGGTAAGTGAAATAGAAGGTGTTGGCATAGGTAGTTTAATATTTAATTTTTATTTTTTTTTCAAAACTATCATAGATTAAGGGTTAATTGTGTCATTTGACGGTCGCGTTTGTAGCTTAGTATTTCATCATTAAATAAAATATATAAGGAACACTTGGAGAAATTATGAGTTCCAAATAAATTTCGCATGATATGAACCCTATCTCACCAGTAGCATATCAATCAGCGTTCGTTTTTGAAAAAAAAAAATTAAATTACCTATGCCAATAACTTCTATTTCATTTACCTAATATGCCCTATTTTTACCTTGTGGTAAAAAAAACTCACCGGTATACGTGCGTATACACACTAGGCGGAATTTCAGCCCGAGCCGAAGGCCTAAGCCAACAGTGGCTTACTTATATCGTGGAGTGTTAAAATTAACCCGACAAACGTTGTATAGGTGTACCTATTACGAAAAAAATAAACAAAACATTTGTTCTAAATTGAAAAATGGAAATTTTGTGAGTTGGACATTAATACCACAACACACAAGCGCTTGCCCCGGCGCCGCGACTAGCTGTGATTGGCTGCGCCCTGTGCCACATGTGCCCCAATAGGGGTGGCCTTTGGCGTCTTCCATATCAATGGAACGTTGCCTGTTTTTTCTCATTGATAAAACAAGGTAGGTACAATCGAAATGAAGTAAGTCTGTTAATTTGTATTTTTATTTGCACTTACTTACATTTAATTTTTTTACTCGGAAACAAATAAGGCTAGTTTTTTTAATGAATATATTATTTTATTGTCATGTATGTGCAATTGCCAAAGTTTGTCGGGTTAATTGTGTTAGGCCTTATATATTATAAATGGGATATTTTTCCAATTCTTCGTATGTCCATTGTTCTTCATCCGTGTCGTCTGCATCGGAGGCTAGAAAAAATATATTTCAATTATCTTATTATTATATGTTTTTGTGCACAGCGGGTTAGCACTTAACCTCAATTACGTTATGTTAAGTGAAGATGAGGCCGAAGGTGGAAGATGGAAGTAAAAAAGTACTTCTTGAGAACCAGCATTCGACCACAGAGCGAAAATTATGCTCCATGGATCGAACTTAGATGCATACCTTGTTCTTTCCCCACAGGAGAAGGCATTGGTGGTTTGTTAAAAGTAGATACAGGCGATCCTGAAATTAAAATTACTTTTTTATGTCACGGTACAATGCGGGCGCAAATTTTGAGCGTTCATTCTAACTTGTAGGATTTATTTCAATGTACACATACCAACATACACAATGTCACGACCTATATCCCAAGTGGGGTGGTCAGAGATATCCCAAACAATAGTGTTTGCGTGTTCCAAACATGAGTTTAATGATTGAAGCAACATCCACGGTTCACCTTATGAAATATAGAGAAACGCACATGTGACAGGGGGTGAGCCTATCCCAATTGAAACGTGCAAATCTATAGATGTTTTTGGTGGAAAGTCCCTTAGTCGCCTTTTACGACACCCACGGTAACAACCCATTTGTTCTATTCTATTTGGGTGCCGAAACCACACAGTACTTATTTCAATGTAAGATATGAATTTAAATCTATGACACGGCTTCTAGGCGGGAACTAGCGAGTTACGTTGCATTTTTGTTTTTATTTCTTGATTTTGAAGTAAAATAACGGCAGAATATTGTACGGTAAATTCAGTGATGTAAAATGAAAAACGGTAAAGTCAGTGATGGTGCACAAGTGAAGGGAAGCATAAAGTAAAGTGTGTGACAAAGCTTTCGGGTTTCCCACAAGAAGCTGCCAAAATCTTTTGTAAAGAATTCCGTCACTTTACTGAAGAATGACTTGACTGTGACCACATAATTAATACAGTACTAACCCGTGACTAGACTCTGCATAAGCCAAGTAGGTAGGTATACGACGAATGACTTTACCATTTATTTCCACACACCGAAATAACAACAAACCACAACAATATACGAGAATCCAAACTGAAGACTTCACTAAACTGAAGAATTAAGAGAAATATGACATGGTTGTGTGAGCTTAGATCCCTTTGCCTTCTCCGAGAGGGGCGAAAACAAAACGAAAAAACAAACTGCGATGTTTGTTGTGATTTTCAAACTTGCGACTTATCTCAATTAGTGATATTCTTTCATCAGTAATTTCAAATGTACCTACTAGTGATATTCACATAGGACATAGGACAGTTCTGTTTATCCTTCAACCGGGATTAAACATCACTTTTTGGCTTACCTAGTTTCAAATGATTTGGTCTAGGCTTCTGCTCAGTAGTTACTTGAAGTACCGCAGGCGGTACTATCGGTGTCTTTGCCCTCGTCAACGATGACGTGTTGGTTACAGCTGACTGATTTGACATCAGTGACGGATTTGTCACCGGTGGCTTTGGTGGTAGGTTGGTAGCTGTCACATTTTTAGGATGCACCAATGGCTTTGTACCCGATGATGCTGTTGGAGAGAAAATAGTAGATTATCGAACGAAGGAGTTATATGGAACTCGACCTCTCACTTGAGCACTATGAATTAGGGATCCAACGAATACTATTATCTAACTAACATTATAAAAGCGAAAGTTTGGATGTTTGTTTGGTTGTTGCTCAATCACGGCGAAACTGATGAATGGATTTGGTATATAGGTAGAAAATAACCTTGTTCAAGGCCTTTGATTGTGTTCATCATGACCCTTTAATCAGGAAATTACCTCGTTATGGTGTAACCGGCCGTGCTCTCGACCTTCTGAATTCTTATTTGAGTAACCGAGTTCAGAGGGTTGATATCAGTGGCAATACATCGTCAGGGTCGACAGTCTGTATGGGCGTCCCACAAGGCTCCATTCTCAGACCATTTTTATTTTTGGTTTACATAGATGACTTGCCAAACCTTTTAAAGGATAAACATGAAATAATATTGCTTGCTGACGATACCTCTGTATTGTTTAAAGTAAATAGACTAAAATTAAATTATGACGACGTAAAGCATGCTATTTCCCAAATAGTAGAATGTTTTACGGCAAATAATTCGTTATTTAATGAGAAGAAAACTAAATGTGTTAAATTTGTACTGCCTAATGTCAGGGAGGTGCTCACAAATATAATGATAAAAAATGGTACTCTAGACTTTGTTGATTCCACTGTACTTTTGGGTGTTACTTTGGACGCCAAATTACAATGGGGTCCACATATCTATAAATTGGCGAAGAAGCTCAGCTCTGCAGCGTACGCAGTCAAAAAAAATAGACAAATATCGGACGTAAATACTGCTAGATTAGTATAGTTTAGTTATTTCCATAGCCTGATGTCTTACGGTTTCTTGCTGTGGGGAAATGCCGCGAAAATAAAAACAATCTTTGTTTTATAAAACGAGCCGTTCGCGAATGTATCGATTAAAAACCACTGTCCACCAAATGTCACTTAGATATAGATTTAAAGAGTATAATATTCTAACCTTTTCGTCACAGTGCATTTTTGAAAATCTAATATATGTAAAAAAATATATAGCATCATTTAGGAATAATAGTGATAAACATGATGTCAATACAAGAAATAAAGATGAACTTGCAGGGCACATGAGTCGCCTCCGAAAAGCCAGTAATTCATTCAAAGGGTATACGCTTTTTATAAGGTTCTGGTTGATATACAAAATCTTCCTTTCAATATATTTAAAGATACTATAAAACAGAAACTTATTAAGAAAGCATATTAGGTATAAAATATCAGATTATTTAGATGATAAACATTCATGGACATAACCAGCTCGTTTGCATAACCAGGCTATTTCACAATTAATAATGAAATGATATAGGTAATATAAAATAATAATTAATAATTTTGTAATATAAAAACTTTTTTTTAAAAGAGCGACCTCTCGAGTTTCTTGCTTGTTCTTCTCAGGGGAAAATTGCCTTTTGAACAAGCAGTAGCTTTAAAAATGTAAAATCTGACTATTTTAAGTGTACCCAGTGTACCTACAAAATAAAGCATTTTTGATTAGATTTGATTTGAAGTTTAATAACGTTGTACGGCGAAAGTTAGTGATGGTGTTACAGGTGAAGGTAAGTGTAAATTAAAGTGTGAACGAAGCTTTCGAGTTCCCTCAAGAAACTCTGTCACTTTACTGAACAATATCGACAGTTGACTAGGCTATATAGGCTCAGATCCCTTTGCCTTCCAACATTGTTGGAGAATAAACCAAAAACAAATGTCTGTGGTTTACCTATATTTTCAGTATTTCCTTCTCAGAAAACTACCTACTGTATACACTCGTACCAGAAAGTACAGTTTTCACTTACATTCAAAATTCCTTTTTTTCAAAAGGCTATTCAGTTCGTTGATAACAGGTGCTTGTCCTAAAAAGAAAATGATTGGTTAGTTTCGGATGTACCGCATTGCTAGCCTTCTTTATTTATTGAAAAAAAAAATCACTCTAGTTGATAGCATAGACTTAGTATATATACTGGCGTAGTTATGGAAGAGACAGTTTATTGTTAGGATTACTATATCCCAAAAAAGAAGAGTTAGGAGTAGATAGTACACATTTTTAATAGTATGATTTCAAAAAGACATATTTTTTTTGAACACGTATGTTTTTGTTTATGATTTTAGGGCAACCGTTCCAACCTCCATTAGTTTTTTACAAAAAATATTCAGAAATGGGCCCACATTGACTTTGCCTAGAGTTGGCCGCCTCAAAGTTATTCCATTCTTGGCACTATTCTTAGTAGTAAGTGGTTATTTAACGAATTAATTATGACGCAATTGCGAATTCATATCAGGATATTATGATTTTCTTATGTATCTACCTACCTAGCGTTCTATGGTGAAAATGATGGAAAAAAGCCGGGCTTTTTGGCGGGAATTCAGGGAGTGATGTTGCATTTTTGTTTTGATTTGAGCATTCTGAGTTTTGAAGCTTAATACGGCAGAATATTGTGCAGCAAAAGTCAATGATGGTGTACAAGTGAAGGGAAGTGTTAATTAAAGTGCGTAACAAAGCTTTCGGGTTCCCACAAGAAGCCGCCAAAATCTTTTGTAAAGCATTCTGCCACTTTACTAAAGAATGACTTGACCGTGACTAGACTCTGTATACGCCAAGTATACGACGAATTACTTGTTTTGACTGAGACTGACTTACAAACTGAAGAAATAAGATAAATAAGACATGGCTGTTATGGGCTAGATCCCTTTGCCTTCTCCTAGAGGAGAAAAAAAAACTAAAAAAAAAACAAAACGAAAAAACAAACTGCGATGTTTGTTGTGATTTTCAAACTTGCGACTTATCTAAATTAGTGATATTCTTTCATCAGTAATTTCAAATGTACCTTCTAGTGATATTTCATTTAACGGCCGTACTTTGTCGGTTATACATTACCTCGTTCGCCAGGCCTGGGATTAAACGCGGAAGTTTGAGATGCATTCACGGGAAACGGCTGTGGCGACTGAGTCATACCTAGGGATCCTGGAATGTCATTCAATCAATCAAATAATCAACTCATTATTTATCAGACTATGCCGACAATTTACCCACTTCCTTGGCTTCATGTCGCGGGGTATTTATATTTAGTACTCGGTTTGGTTGGTGATAGATAAGGCATTTTTAAAATTTCGCCTTGCTAGCTACCATCTTTTCTAAGACAAGCTGCCATGTTGATAGCATAGTTTGTATTCCTACTATTTCAGATAATAATAATAAATATCTTTGCACATACACACAGCGCCATTTAGTTCCACACTAAGGCCCGTATTAATAAACCAATCTCAATACAAGTCTTGAGGCTGTATCACCCGAGATGCGTCTTAAGAAGTTGACGCTATCTCAAGATCCGTGCTAATTTATAAAGCAATCTTGAGGTCTACTCAGCTGAGATCACTTCTCAAGTATTCGCCTCAGCGGCGAATTAATGATAATCTTGAGTTTCGTTTATTAATACGTGAAACTTGGCGCACCTCTCAAGTGAGTACTGCTTGAGTATCCACGTGCGTTTCCGGTCTCAAGTTAGGTTTATTAATCAACACGTTTACTTGAGACCGGTCACAAAACTATTCTCAATCTTGAGAACGGTTTATAATACGGGCCTAAGAGTCCCATTCACCCCGCGCAGTTGCGACACGTAATAATTATGGAAAAATGTAATAAGTCCTCTTTGTATTATGGTCCATGGTATGAATACGGTCCTCAAGCGTTTTAGGTTTGAATTGATGGCGTCACTCAACGCACAACGTGTCGTTCAGTCACGAACGTGGTTTGTTCCTAGTTTTACGGGACTTAAGACAGATACTTACGATTCGAAGCGTTTACTGACAGAGCCACGGGGGCATCCAATTTGTCGGTATAATCGTATTCTTCTTGTGGTACTGAAAATAAGAGAGTTGCTATGTAATTATAGGTGAAATCAAATCAATCAATGAAGGGCAGATCTTTTTATTATACAATGAGGTGGCCGAATTTAATTTATGTATCTATCATTATTAAGTCCTCCGGTTTGTTCTCCGTGCATGTGTACCTATTACATGAAAGGACGTACAATACAATACGATACGATACAATACAATACAAAACTCTTTATGCGCAAAATTATTTATAATAAATTCTTTCTTCTTTCTTTCAAATAATTATAGATAAGTATGCATAAATATAATAATAATATCATATTAATAGACATATATATATTCGACCTCATCTTAACTTAATATCAGGTGTGATTGAGGTGAAGTACGAAACCGTCGTGCATAAAATAAAAAAAAAAAGCACTATTTATGTGACTTTCATGCACAGTATTTTTCTGTTTCAACATTTGCGCCCCGACTGCAATAAACTACCCGTGTAAATAAATAACAATATAAGTTTAAAAACCACGAAAGCATATTTTACATTTTGATAGAAAGAAAGAAAAAGTATTTATTCGGTGTCACATATCGTAAACTAAACAATAATCTTAAATTCTAGCAAAATTCTATATATATATATATATATATATATATATATATATATATATATATATATATATAATATGTGGCACCGAAAAGGCATCCACTCAGCATATGCCGAGGTACCAGTTATATACCACGACGCTGGTCTTCCGTGGACTCCTTGAGCCTAGGGTTGCCAGATGAGAA
This sequence comes from Oegoconia quadripuncta, assembly GCA_949316235.1. Lineage (NCBI taxonomy): Eukaryota > Metazoa > Arthropoda > Insecta > Lepidoptera > Autostichidae > Oegoconia > Oegoconia quadripuncta. Next base: position 27,754,284 of record OX438749.1, read on the forward strand.
CTTGAAAAAGGAGGGCGGGCATGTTGGTCATAAAAGGATAATTTTCTGTAAAAAAGGAGGACATTTAACAATTATACGATTTTTTAATACTATTTTACTTTATTTTATTCATATTTAGCTGAACTGCCAATTTTTGCGAGAAGTTCTTGATTTTTTAACAAATAATCATGAAAATCTTCACATGTCATGGTTTTGAAGTTGTCAAACTTCAAGCAAACTTTCCAGCATTTATTTCAACGTAAGATACATGATATCATTTGTTGAATGTCAATTTAAATCTACTGGAAAGCTTTTGACTTCGCACGCATGCACGCTCGACACGAAATGTTGAACAATGTTTAGCGTTTAGCACAAAGGAGGACAAACAGTAGGTAAGGGAGGACGGGAGGACAAATCATGGAAAAGGAGGACATGTCCTCCTTTTGGATACCATCTGGCAAGCCTACTTGAGCCAGACAACGCAACCACGCGCAGCACCGTCATATTTGGACAAATTTATTTATTTATGCTACAATTTACATAATACATACAGAACATACATAAGTAAAATATTATAAAATATTAAATAAACAATAAATAATTCTCAATCACATTATAAAATAAAAATAATAATTTTGGCGACGCCATGTTGGATTTTTTACCATAAAAAGTATTCTACGACACTCCAGGTATCAAGACGAATCTAACGACACCATGCACTTCGAAATCGGTCAAGCCGTTTAGGTTACAGAATGCGTCAAAGGAAAAGACATACATACATACATAATACTCGAAAAACTTTATCCTCCTTTCTTCGGCAGTGGGGTAATAAAATACAATGGGCTTTTTGTCTCAGTGACAGTTCCGTTTTTCATTTCCTTTGGGCACTATTTGGCACTACTTTAGCAGAATTTTTTGACATTATTAAAATAGCTGCATTAGCTAATTTACATTGTGTATTCTGGCGTCACGTGCTGTATTGATCGGATTCCCGAATGATGTGTATTTTCAAAACGTGAACCTTTAAAATTCGAAAGTGAATCAAAATCGTACGACTTAAAATCTTTGATAGTTGCAGGATACTACTTACTTTCTTACTAAAGTGTTAGTAAAATACGAAGAGTCAGAGCTTGTGGACACTACTTTATTCCTAGGTATTACACTGGGTAAAGGACTGATTTGGGGTCCACATATAGATAAGTTAGCGAAGCGCATCAGTTAAAAAAATATGTTATTTAACCGATGTGGATAACACGAGGCTGGTTTATTTCAGTTATTTCCATAGCATACCTACTGACCTACGGCATTATCTTGTGGGGAAATGCCGCGGACATAATTGTATATTTTTGTTCTGCAGAAACGAGCGATTCGCGCGATTTACAAACTGGGCCCCAGAGTGTCTCTTAAGAATAAATTTAAAGAAATATATTAACATTAGCATCGCAATTTATGTTTACGAAAACTTAATGCATGTAAAAAAAATCTAGAATCGTGTAAGAAAAATAGTGATATACATAAGTTAATACTTACCAGATATAAAAATAAACTTGCCGTTCATGTCAGCCGTTTACACAAAGTCACTAAGTCATTTAAGGGGCAATGTATACGCTTTTATAATAAGGTTCCAGTGGACATTCAAAATTTACCTTGAAATAAATTCAAAACCATCATAAAACAAACATTATTTACCAAAGGCTATTATAAAATTTCTGAATATCTGGATGGTAAGCAAGCATGGACATAGACCGCTCAGCGATATTCAGTCTAATTATACAATATAATATAATTGTAACCCAAGAGCTACCCTTGAGTTTCCTGCTCGTTCTTCTCTGGGGAATCAGCTTTGTGAATAAGCAATAATGGCAGAGACCATTGCTTAGCAGTCGACGTCCTATAACTGATCTGATGATGATGAATGGAATGAAAAACATAGATGTATGTTTACGTACCAAATTTACTAGGTTTCTTGTGTATCGGAGGCGGTACTTTTGGCTTCTCAGTTTGATTTGGTGACTTCTGATCCACATGATTTCTATTCTTCCTCTTATCTGTAACATAATTATCAAATATGATCATTTAATTTTAGGATCAATATCGAGTGTTTCCGTACTTTGGACAGCATGATAAATTCCTTCCTTCTACAACAAAGTTCCCATGGATATACAGAATCTTCCGCTTATTAAATTTAAACTTATTATAAAACAAAAATTATGTAAAAAGGGTTATTACAAAATTTCAGACTACATTAATGATAGTAATCCATGGGATTAAACGGCTCCTCTACACGATATATAAAAATTGTTGTAACCTTTGTATAGATTGTAAATGACTGATTGAAAAGAGACAAACCCTCTGAGTATCTCGCTAGCTCTTCTCAGTAGTGGTCGCGTTCCGAGCTAGTGGTAGCTTAAAAAACAAGTGATTTTTCATTACATTTCATTTAAATAATCGGTCGCAGTTGTTTTCAATTGAAGCCTTTAACGATTTTTAGTCGAAGGCGTACCTACAGCAGCTTAACAACACTGACTGTCAGGTGGCCACAACCCCCATACAAATCCATCAATCCTGATGTACCATACCCTCACAACAGTGAGAGGAGTCTCTGCCCCATCAGTGGGAATGTGTAAGGCTGTTGATACAAATTAACATTAAGCGACAGAGCCTAATTGTTAAGGTCACCCACCCAAAGAGCAAAACAGATACTTGCTGTCACTCTGCTGACTTTCTGTCCGTATATCACGGGAACGAGTTTCAGATCTGATATTTGAAATTCAATGAAATAATATTTAGCTATTAACACACATAATTTTTCGCGGGTTTTCTATATTTTCAACATTTGGGGGACTGGCTATCTTATCTCTGACAACCGGATCACAACAATGCTATTAACATTGCTGCTTGGCGGCAGATTTAGATAAGATGGTGGTAGCTAGCCAGGCGGACATTTAAAATGCGCTACCACCAACCAAACCGAGTACTTAAACATGTTCGCTGGGGATCGAACCCGCGACCTCCGAGTCGTAAACCCAATATTGTGCGATTAATGATGTACGCTGTATTCTTCATGTAGCTTTTGTTAATTGTGCAATAAAGAGTAGGTATTTGATTGATTTATCGTTTACATTGAGCCACGGAGGCGGTTAAATGAGATGTGTTGAAAATGAAATAAAAAAATGAAAAATGATTTATTTCAAACATGGCATAAATGTTATAAACAATGCTAAAGACACATCTACAATTTACATGTTTGTAGTAGATTAGTTACCTGATTCTGTTATCTTTAACTCCACACTAGGCAAGCTTATGTCGAGGGAGTCAAATAAATAAACAGTTACCTGCCCCATGAATATCTGACTCGGTCAGTGATTAAAATTTTAATAAGTAGTAAATAAAGTGTCACAGTATTACAATGCGAATAATTAACGTATAAATTAATAAATCGCGGGTTTTCTAAATTTTTAATTCACATTTATCTAAACTACTTACGCGGTAGAGTATCTAAAGATGGTGGTTCTGGTGCAAAAATCCTTTGAAGTGTGAGGCCGTCTGAAATACACCGGAACACTGGTCATATATAAGGTCTGACAAAATTAACCCGACAAACTTTGGCAATTGCATGTATATGACAATAAAATAATATATTCATTAAAAAAAACTAGCCTTGTAAATTTTGTTTCGGAGAAATTAAATGTAAGTGCAAATGAAAATACAAATTAACTGACTTACTTCATTTCGATTGTACCTTATTTTATCAATGAGAAAAAACAGGCAACGTTCATTGGAAGACGCCAAAGGGGGTGGCGCCAAAATCACAGCAAGTCGCGGCGGTGCCGGGGCAAGCGCTGGCGGCGAGCGGCGAGTGGTCGCCTTACAGCGTCTTCAAAGATACCGCGACCCGTGTTTGTGTGTTGTGGCAAAGTACTTAAAGCGCGCGGCCATTAAGGTCCAACTCACAAAATTTACATTTCTACATTTTATTTTTTGAATAAAATCTGTTAACTTTAATGTTATATTTTTTATTTTTTTCGTAATAGGTACATCCTATACTCTGCAACGTTTGTCGGGTTAATTTTGTTAGACCTTATATATGTCACAGATAGCAATAAATTAGCGATGGAATTTATAATTTATATAGTCGTATGACTGTCATAATACGTGGTTTGCTAGAAAAAGTGAACCTGCTGGCTCTGGAAAGTGGCGCAGTGACGCTAACAGTAATATTATGGCTGTCGAAAGTGAACATTCATATTGCTACCAGCCCCCAAAGGAGACGCCAAAATCACAGCAAGTCGCGGCGGTGCCGGGGCAAGCGCTGGCGGCGAGCGGCGAGTGGTCGCCTTTCGGCGTCTTCAAAGATACCGCGACCCGTGTTTGTGTGTTGTGGCAAAGTACTTAGAGCGCGCGGCCATTAAGGTCCAACTCACAAAATTTACATTTCTACATTTTATTTTTTGAATAAAATCTGTTAACTTTAATGTTTTATTTTTTTCTTAATAGGTACATCCTATACATACACTTTGCAGCGTTTGTCGGGTTAATTTTGTTAGACCTCATATAGGTATTATTTTATTTATTTGGGATCAAAATAGGGCCCTCTCTGTAAAAACTTTATCTTGTTCTCTTGTAATACAACGTGTAACGAAAAGGGTATATCAAGTCGAAATGGTTTATAACTACCTGAAGCACATTTTAGTCGTCTATACTATACTTATTAATAATAAAAAAACCTATTTGAATATACTACACATGCATATACATATGTATGAATACATGTAACATTATCACTGACGCGCACAGTAAAATTTGCTTGTCTCTTCTTTCTTTTGTATCAATGTTTTATTTAGATAGATAGATAGATAAATCGTTTATTTGTATCTCCAGTCACACACATACCATAAGTTCCAAAGCAATTGGATAAACATATTTTATAACAATACATAAAAGTAACATCAGTTGTGTGTACTACAGCCGTACAAATGGGTCATAGCTCAGTGTCTATAATTGCTCAGAGAGCAAAACACTGATTTTCAGCTATTACCCACGAGGAGACACTGGTACAAAAGAGAACAACCAGACAAGCATATTTTATATAATGTCACGTAGGTATATGTGTATTCAAATGCAGTATAGGTACTCAATTACATAATTATTAATTTTTATATAATCTTATTCCACCGCCACCCTTCCATCTTCGGACCACTAGGTCTGGGGGGGGATTTCACCCGTATATAGTTAATATACCGAACATTTGCACTAAGAAGTTCGATTCTTCATTCATCATCCGAACAGCCAAGGCATGGAACTCCTTTCCGGCGTCAGTCTTTCCTGAATCCTACAACCTTGGGATCTTCAAAGCAGAATGAATAGGCATTTAATGGGATCGCGTGCTCCATCTTAGACCACATCGTCACTTTCCATCAGGTGAGATTGTGGTAAAGGCGAATCCAGTCAATCGAAAAAAAAAATGTCTCCTTGTGGGTAAGAGCTGAAACTCAGTGTTTTTTTTCCTGAGCTATGACGAATTTGTACGGCTGTCGCATACATATAGATGCTGTGGTGTATCCTGATGTTATTTTTATCGAATGCTGCAAAATATTTTTGTTAAATTGTGTTGTAACTTTTGTATGGGCGTGAGTGCATGGCGTTACAAAAACAACTTATCTATCTATTTATATTATATCGATATCTGCAAACCACTGATTAAATAGTACAAATTGACGACGACGCACTCTGTACCACTTTTAAGAATCTAGAAGGAATAATAAATATAATCGATGAAAAATAATAATTTTGATGTCGAACTAGATGAAAGCTTTCAGCTTGATATACCCTTTCGGTTACATGTTGTATAATCTACTAATTCTGACTTCTAATTATTTAAAACCTTCCTTACCTTCATATATTTGTTCCTCATCGGCGGGTAGTGGTAGGGGTGGCCGTTGGTAAGGTGCTGAAAATTGTCAAGAAAGTTTAAAAAACACATTCTGTAGTTAAACTATACTCAAATACAAATATCAACAGAGCGATTCTTTTATAGCTTTGGTAAGCGTTTGCGAAAATTACTTATTTACCTTTATAAATTCATAAATAAGTATAATGGTTTATTTATCTCAACAAACATTAAGCTTTACAAAGTAACTAAAACTAGCCAAGCTAGGTAATACATAGGACACATTTGTGGAGGCACTGGTGCCTGAAAAGATAGTTCCAGAAGTACAGGTCACCAGGCAACTAAACATTGTCGTATATTTCAATGAAGAAGGATTTATTGAGCATTGCTGGCCAAAATAGCAATGTTCCTCCCAATATTTTTTCATGATTGCAGAATTGATTCCAAAATTAGTCAGTCTTATGGTCCCGTCTAGCAAACTCGTCACGGTGTATATTATTTACTATTATTATTTTTATCTAATTGATATTATAAATGCGAATTTTTGGATGTTTGTTTGTTTGTTTGTTCCTCAATCAAGGCGGATCAGATGAACGGATTTGGATGAAATTTGGTATATAGATAGAACATACCCTGGATAAATAGAACATACCCTGGATAAATAGAACATACCCTGAAAAAATATCCTATGTTTTAATAGGATATTTTTTATCCCGATAAAGTGAGTAGTTCCCGCGGGATAAACAAATTTCCGCGATAAAGTTATTCCACGCAGGCGAAGCCGCGGACGAAGAAGCTAGTTTACCTGGGTGTAAATTCTCGATCCTCTCATAGATTCCAGTTTCATCTTTACGTGACTTGTTCTCTCGTCCCCGCATTAGGCTGTAGCGGACTTCAAAAAAATAATAAGTAGTATTTAATAAAAATATTCCATTAATTTTAGATAAAATTTAAATGACGTCATTCATCAGGCTCTTACCACTATCAATTCTCTTTATACTTTATTGCACAAGAAATACATATCCCGTCGATAGGAGCCCGAGGGAATCACCAGCTATCTTTTCTGCGACAACAAATCTTTAGAAAACAGTCGCGCTTCCGGACCTCACAAATCTATGGTTTCGATTCCAAAGGGAAAAATTCTCGGGCTGAACGATGGTAAAAAACAAGACGTATGAGGCACTCTGTGTGTGCATGACCAGAACCTTTTTCTAGGATGCCACCTAAGTAGACACACTAGTTCTGTCCCGGCGCCTACCACCCATGCCTCCAAGCAAGTGTGCAACGCTGGGTTCAGCTAAAAGTTTGTCCACTTTGGAGTGGAAACCATAGATTTGTGGGGTCCGGAAGCGCGACAGTTTTCTAAAGATTTGTTGTCGCGTTTTCTCATAAACGCGACAACAAATCTTAAATCTCAAATAAATTTTTACAGGAACGGAAAAACTGAGATCAATGCTCTCACTAAGATACACAGATTATAATCTGTGCTAAGATAGGATATTCCCACGAGAACGGGAAAAACAAGATGATGTTCATTTGAAATTCGAAGTCGCGAGCGAATAGTTCAGATTGACGATGCGATTGTACCATACAAAAAGAGCATAACATGATGTCAATACAAGAAATAAAGATAAACTTGCAGGTCACATACGTAGCCTCCGCCAAGTCAGTAATTCATTCAAAGGCTTATGTATAGGTAGGTACACTTTTTCAATAAGGTTCCTGTTGATATACAAAATCTTCCTTTCAATAAATTTAAAGATACTATAAAACAGAAACTTAGTAAGAAAGCATATTATAAAATATCAGCTTATTTAGATGATAAACATTCATGGACATGAGCAGCCCTTTCGCATAACCAAGCTATTTTACAATAACAATGAAATATAATATAAAATAATAATTAATAACTTTGTAACATAAAAACCTTTTTTTTAAAAGAGCAACCTCTCGAGTTTCTTGCTTGTTCTTCAGGGGAAAATTGGCTTTTGAACAACCAGTAGCTTAAAAAATGAAAAATCTGACTATTTTAAGTGTACCTTGTACCCTGTGTACCTACAAAATAAAGCATTTTTTGATTTTGATTTTTATATATTTACTACGCTGCTCCATGTAGTATAGGTAAGTATTAGTATAAAAAACTGATTTTATATAGTCTGTGGTAACTGGAAAATGTATATTGACAATACAAATACGTCACCTCCGTCATTCTGTCTTCGTGTGTCACTGCGCATAGTTGAGAGGCGACGATCTCTTGAGACCGCTTGAGCTGAAATAAATTTATAAGGGTTTTGAAAATTCTTATATGTTTTAATGAATTTATTTAGATACTGACATTTATTTAGGCGCCATTTCTGATTAGTAAACCCACGAGTCTATTAAATGCACGGAGCAAATACAGCGCAGACGGTGTATTATGTCATAGGCAGATCTGTGAATTCGCCATTTCATGAAATGCCTAGGCGGATCTTTATTTATGGTAGATATTTCCAACATTATTAGAATCTGCGCTAACTAGAGGAGAGATTCACTGCATGGGGCTCCTCGGTAGTGTTCAAAGCAACCTAACACATCCTAACCAACCCGCTCTGATCAGCAGTTTCCAATAATGTAGGAAATATCCGCCATAGCTAATTCAACGATCTGCCTGGTGTATTAACCGACTTTCGGGGAAAAGACCAATAAATAGCACCGTGTACTGCGCTAGTTGTAAATAAACACACGAACTAAGTATCTTATGCAATATTTAACGGTGCCAAATATAAACTTTTTCTTTCTTTCTTTCTTAAGCGCTTATTACGCTATCCTATTTGTAGGAAATCTAATTAAAAACACTCTAATTAGGAAACCCGAAACTAGGAAGCGCTTATATTAAAGGGATTGGTACCTAACATCAACATTCTTTAGATCAACTTTCATTATATCAACACCAATAGGTCAACAGTGTAACAGGTCAACCATTTATTGTATCAATAATTTGTTATATGAATGGTTCATTAGATCAACAGATTATTTTGTCAACAATTAACTACTTACATAACTGTTTACGAGTTCAAATAGGTGTCAATTAAGAGAATATGAGAAAAAAGAAACAGGTACTACATTTATTTAGAATGGTACGTATATCACATTTAGGTTAGGTTAACTTTGTTTGTTAATTAGGTTAGGTTATTACTTGGTGCATTAGGCCCCGCCCCAATCACCGCCTTAAGAGCCCCTCTCACCCCGCGTAGTTGCGACACGTAATAATATAGGAAAAAATGTAGGTATTGCGTTAAATCAAATTCAAACTCTTCCTCTTTATGGTCCGTGAGTTAGTCCCGTATTTCAGAATGCTGCTCAAACGTAGATCTGCGCTTGAGCATAGTTAGAACGAAATGCCGATATACAAGTTACATAAAGCTGACCTTTTTTAAATGTCCTCAAGCGGAGATCTCTGCTTGAGTAACATTCGGTAATACGGGCCTTAGACCGTTTCCTCTATTCGATTTGCTCCATGATTATAGTCTGTGCCTACTACCAAGCAGCGCTAACATGATTTTAAAAAAATATTGAAATATATATTTTTTTTTTTTTTTATTAAAAACTGGTTTCGCGTTTGACCACAATCTCACCTGATGGAAAGTGACGATGTAGCCAAGGATGTATCACGCGCACCCAGTAAATGCCTATTCACTCTAGACTTGAAGATCCCAAGGTTGTAAGTGTCGGGAAAAACCGACGCGGTCCGGGCAATGAGTTCCATACCTTAGCAGTCCGCATTATAAATGATGAAGCAAAGAGCTTAGTGCGGATGTTTGGTATGTTGACAACATATGTAAATGTAACAATGGTACCTTTTCGCTTGAAATGGAGTATAATACAAGTTTGCGATATGATCACTACGGCGACTATAGACACTCCTAAAGCAATCCATATCCAGATACCTGGAACAAAGTGTAAAGTAGGTATTAACAAAAATAAGGTTTAAGATTGAACCTACTGCGGAAATACATGCGTCAATATACACCTATCTACCTTTGCATATATAAGGTCTAACAAAATTAACCCGACAAACGTTGCAGAGTGAATGTATAGGATGTACCCATTAAGAAAAAAATAAAACATTAAAGTTAACAGATTTTATTCAAAAAATAAAATTTAGAAATGTGTGAGTTGGACCTTAATAGCCGCGCGCTCTAAGTACTTTGCCACAACACACAAACACGTGCCGCGGTATCTTTGAAGACGCCGAAAGGCGACCACTCGCCGCTCGCCGCCGGCGCTTGCCCCGGCCCTGTGATTGGTTGCGCCTTGAGCCCGGCCACACCGCCACCCCCTTTGGCGTCTTCCATATCAATGGAACGTTGCCTGTTTTTCTCATTGATAAAACAAGACGCAATCGAAACGAACTAAGTCAGTTAATGTGTATTTTCATTTGTACTTACATTTAACTTTATTATACTTTAGGCTAGTTTTTTTAATGAATATATTATTTTATTGTTATGTACGTGCAATTGCCAAAGTTTGTCGGGTTAATTTTGTTAGACCTTATATACCCGCTCTCCCAGAACTATGGTCAAGAAAGGAATGGATTTTTAGTAAAATCTGTGAAACAGAAGTGTTATAGGGAATTTCTCGGATTACCACATTATAAATACCATATTCAACTTGTTACGTACCTACATTACTCACGGTACCAACTTAACATTAATAATAACAAATTATTTTCATGCTTAAAAAAATAAAAAATCTGACTATATTCTAAAATAAGGCAATTTTGACTTTTACTTTGAATGGTATGTAGTATATAGTTTTACTTACTGATGGTGGTAGACGGTGTCGCAGATTCTTTATTAACTGTAAAAAAATTACTTATTTTATACTTGGGACTATAACCCGTTATGCATAAAAAAATATATTAATTCTGTGAATTTTTTTTTATGATTGACTGGATTCGCGTTTGACCACAATCTCACCTGATGGAAAGTGACGATGTGGTCGACGATGAAGCACGCGATCCCAGTAAATACGTATTCACTTTGCTCTTGAAGATCCCAAGGTTGTAGGATTCAGGAAAGACTGACGCCGGAAGGAGTTCCATGCCTTGACTGTGCGGATGATGAATGAAGAATCTAACTTCTTAGTGCGAATGTTCGGTATACTTAGGGACAGGTTCTTAGTTCTAACGGTGAGGTTACCCTTAACGTTCAAAATGATCGTGAGGATTAGTACTTTTCGATTATGCATAATTATTACAGTTTGTAGCGATATTTCGGGTTTGATTTTAATATCATTTTTTTTTTCATGTCTGGGGTGGTGTTATTCCTCTATGGTAATAGGCAGTTTTAGCGTCTTGCTGATAATTTTACGTTTTGGCTAACGAATAATAATAGTGAAAATGAAATATTTCATTATTCAGCATATTCATACACTTTTCTGGTAGAAATACATAGGATTTGATAAGGGATGCTATAAACTTCAATATGTTTCGCAGGTTCTATAGCGAGTTGAAGGCCGTGTCAAAATTATTGTGGAGTATGTACTTAGTTTGTTTCAATTTATTTTGCTACAAAAAATTAATCTAGATTTATATAGAAGTTACTAATTTCGTTATTATTCGTAATAGTTTTCACTAAGAGCAGAGTTAGAGAAAAGTTGCGGATTTTTTTTCCGGTATCGTACGTTAAGCGCAGTTTTTAGTACTGTAGAATAAGATTTTCTGTGTTTTATTTTACATTGTTTTAATCTGTAATCCTTCACATATACTTACGTATTTTTTTTGTCGCTATAGCTGTTGTAGTTTACCAGATATGAAGGTTTTTATTAATAAAGGTACCGTGCACAAAAGTGCGACCGCGAGGAGCGGACAGCTGACCGGAATTTGGCCGCGCGGACCGGACAGTTGAGTGGATAAAAGTAATACGTAGGTCACACTAAAGGTTTTGCATAACTTAAAAAAACAACATGTTATAACCAAAATATTATGTTTATTGCTTTTCAAAATACTCTCCTTTACATTTTCAACATTTTGTCATGCGATCGAACCATTTTTTAAAAAAGGAGGACCACAGATCTGAAGGCATGTTTTCTATGTGCTGATTGAATGCTATCACAATCTTCGGAGTTGGTAAAAGTGAAACCTCTTATGAAATCTTTGATTTTGGGGAAAATATAGAAATCACAGGGTGCTAGTTCGGGGCTATGTACAGAATGGGTGACTTGTACTTTTTCGGAAGCTAAAAATGACTTTGTTTTGTTGGCCGTGAGTGAAGAAGCGTTGTCATGATGTAGGAGAACGCGGTTTTTTGGTCGTCTTTCGCGAACTTTGACAAATGATTTCCCGCCATTTTTTTTTTTATTACTAAGAAGGCTGCAAGTCGTTTCAAAAAATATAACATTCGCAATTAAAATAGTTACGATTGGCTAGAAATGCAAATCTTTTAGTGTGACCCATGTACATCTAGCGAGCAATAGCGAAACTACAAAGTACAATCTACGCGACGTATTTAAGGAGCGCAATTTGCTTGTCTCCGTTAGATGGTGCTTTAGGCCCCGCCCCCATCTCCGGTGGGCCTCCCTCCGCGCAGTTGCGACACGTAATAGTATAGGAAATATGTATTGCGCCAAGTCCTCTTATGGTCCGTGGTATCATAGAGGAATAACACTACGTGGTATGGAGACTCGAACATGCGTCACACAACTCCTACTTACCCACTTTTATAGTCGCCTCACATGTAATGTCGACTGTGTTGTCATCACATGTAGTAAATACTGAAATAGGACATAACCAATCTCCGTTCATGGCTTGTGTTGCGGTCACCTGCAGTGCACAGAGGATTTAAAAATGAAAATAGTGGTCGCCATAGTTCGTCTCAGATAACTCTTAAAATTAAGTCGTCAGTGTAAATTACCACGAGTCTTAAGAGGGTTTATCCCACAAGGGATTCCATACAAACTTTCAAGTCCAAATTTTTCGAAATAAATAGACCGATTAATTTATGGCATTGTTTGTATGTCTAGGATATTTATTTATTTTATTGACTACAGCCTCCGCCAACCGCCTCCGTGGCTCAATGTAAACAACAATGGGTTTACGACTCGGAGGTCGCTGGTTCGATCCCCAGCGGCGTACATTTTTTTTTATATGAGAGGGCGGCAAACGAGCTTGCGGGTCACCTGATGGAAAGCAATCACCACCGCCTATGAACACCAAAAGGGTCACAGATGCGTTGCCGGCCTTTGAGGAAGGTATAGGCTCGTTTCTTGAAGGTTTACATGTTTAAGTACTCGGTTTGGTTGGTGGTAGGGCATTTTATATGTCCGCCTGGCTAGCTACCACCATCTTATCTAAATTTGCAGTCAAGCAGCAACGATGATAGCGTTGATGTGTTCCGGTGGTCAGAGATAAGATAGCTAGTCCCCCAAATGTGTTGGGGTTTCCGGGTCAGTACGCCTTCGACCTCATTTTCAGTTAACATCAGGTGTGATTGAGGACAAGTACCAACCCGTTGTGTATAAAAAAAACAATTATTGGATTATTTGTCTATTGTACCCTATATACAGGATGAATTTGAATTCTTGTAATTCCCATCTTGTCCTATACGCCACTCTTGATTACGAACAACTGTCCCCAAGGAACCATAGATTCAATAAAAAAATGTTCAATGACAACCATTCTGAAACCACCTTTAGTAGTAGTAGTAGTAGTAGTAGTAGTAGATGGCATGAGGGGCATGCAAATATTTACCCTTCACCGGTTCATCTCAGGTTATAATGGTGGGGTGGTTAAGGCCCATGGCCCCAACAGTGGGAACGTAAGGCTGTTGGTGTTAGGCAAAAAAATATCAAATGTGTGACGATCTACAAGAATATTAAGAGTTTACTTACCGTTAATATATAGCGGTACTGCGGCCTTGATTTATTATTTTCTGAATCAAAGCTATACGTCCGCGAGAAATCTAACACCTCGTCTCCCACTTTTAAGTGACAACTAAAATAAGAAAACGTAAATTGAACTCACGTTACCTATACTCATACATAATTTCACACTTTATTATTTTTTGTTCACATAATTCTAAAACAATGCCATCTAGCGACATTTATTTGAATTATACTCGTGTCGAATTACCGTTGACATTTCTCACTTCAGCGAAACAGTGTTAAGATTCTAATAACATTGTGACAAATTAGTTATTCTGGAAACTCATTATGATTTCGACAGTGTCAAACAAAGACATTCAAGTACTACTTGCGATAGACGGGACAGTTACAACAACAACACAATCGTAATTCACAACTTTGCCTGCAGGTAAAAAGTCGCCCTGTCTAGTGTACTACGCCCCACGGATGATATCGTACAAAGGGCGGTGTTCGTGAACACCTCGACGCAGTCCGCAATTAACACAACTTGCATTCAACTTAGTAATTCTTTATTTAGGATTTATTTATTGATAATATAAAATTTATTTATTTATTTACTTTAGGTACATTAACAGTAGTACATATATTATAATTAGATGTGACATGGTTTGTGGTACAGTTCTTATATGTCTACCAATTACAAATGTACTCAGCATTAATGATAGAAGACAACGTTTGATTTAGAAGATAAGTGAATAATGATGAATAATCAGTCAACATTATTTATTTATACTGGGAGAGCGAAGTGTGTAAATATATTATTTTTAAAAACTTTATGTGAACAGTGAAAAATATCATTATCGTTATTGTGTTTAACATTGTATTCGTTGTGAGTGGAACAGATTCTGGAAAGGGGACTATGCAGGGCAAGGTTAGTCCTGCAACGGGGTATACTAAATGTGCGGGTAATTGCCTGGCGAGGATATTTGCAAGGTACATTAATATTGATTTGGTTTAGGATATGAGAACATTTTATCGTATTATTCACAACTCCGTGCAGAAACAGCAGGTCAAATAATTTACGGCGATCACAAAGAGTGTACATTTTAAAGTACTGTAACCTCTGTATGTTATCAACATAACATCACACAGTTACTACTAGACAGCCCGCCGATCCAAAAGGGCGTCCTAGGGCTGTACCCGGCACTAGTGTTGTGCTAGTGTATTCCGCGGAGATTCTGCTCTATATTTATTTATTTTATTTATCATTTATTGCACACAAGAAAAAAACATACGATACAACATAATAGAGACGACACAACAGGTTCTGCTTATTTCTACAATGAAATTTCTTCCATCAGACCTACGAAAGAGAGATATATTGTGATTGAGATTGGTTTATTAATACGGGCCTAAGAGTGGCGTCACCAGTTAAAGGGGAATTACACGAATTCAAATTCACCCTGTATAATGTGTAAATAAAATATAATAATAATATGTATTGAAACAATTCCGAAAAGTACTGTAATGTCACTGATTCAAACTCATTTCACACGTTAGTAATTTTATTTTCAATAATTACTAGAGTAATCTTCTATTTAGCCTTCTATTTTGATCTAGTGAGCAGTAGCATAACTACAAAGTACTTAAGGAGCATATTTCACTAGTCTTCGCTAGATGGTGCATTAGACCCCGCCCCAATCTCCGCCTTAAGAGCCCCTCGTACCCCGCGCGGTTGCGACACGTAATCATCTCAGCTTGTAAACATCCCACTGCAGGGATATAGGCCTTCCCTCGTATAATGATGGAGTATGGGCCATAGTCCACCACGCTGGCCCAATGCGGGTTGGGGACTTCACATGCCTTTGATATTTTATTTCGTAGGCATTCTGGTTTCCTCACGATGTTTTCCATCACCGTTTAAGAGCAGTCGGATAAATGCACATAAGTAATTAAATTAAATTTAAAACCTCATTGGTAAATGGCCTGGGAATCGAACCCGGACTTTCCAAATTGGGAGACCGCGTCTTAACCGCTGAGCCACCGACATTCCTGAATGGACACACGTAATAATAATGGGAAAATGTATTGCGCCAAGTATTTGTATTATGGTCCGTGACTACGCCCACATGACAGGTTAATCGACTTTGCTGTAAAAATATATTTGCAAAGAAAATATGCCTAGTTGCGCACAACAGGAGACACGGAGACAAGACTGTATATGACTTCAGTTTATTTTCGTAAATATTTTGTATGTTTACTTTTTAATTCATATACAAAAACATTTTGCATGCACGATTTTAGATCATTGGTACTATAATAAACGCCCTCTGTTGCTCAGAAGCTTTACTACTGATTCGCTATTGAGATAGAGATGATCTTAGTGAACAATTTGCGGGATTACAAATTTTACAAAACACGTTTCCCAAATTATCATTTAGCAAAACACCTTTTCGCAATTTTACATTTAGCATTACTATTTTCGGCAATTTATTGTTTAACAAATAATTACATGGCAATGTTTCATTTTACCAAGTATTATTAGTCAAATATGGTCTGGCATAACATGCTCTTCCCAAAATATTGCATATCATATGATTTACTTAAGAGTCTAAATTCACTGCATTAAATATTTGTTTCACCTTGGATAAATAATTTACAGGTAAGAACTTCTATAATAATTATATTGTTATTACACAAATCAATTGCGGCTCGCTCGGCTCGCGCTCTGTTGGGGTCACAGTTCTAACCTAACCTAACCCACTTTTCTAGCAGTTCTAATCTAGCCAACGTAACCTATATGAAATATTTTTGGAATACAATTTTTTACTAAATAAAGCATTAAGTATATTTTACTTAATAAAACTTGAGCAAGTAAAACGTTGCCAAATTAATATTTGACCAAGTGATTAAAATGCGAAATATAGCTAAAGATTCTTTTTGGAAATGAAACTAGTGCGATAAGTTTTTTGGGAAGTAAAATTTGCCGAAAAATATTTTGCCAAACGGAAGGATACCCCATTTGTGTTATGCTACAGTACCGGGCGATAGCTGCAATCTCTAATTAATACTTGTTTTTACTAGATGGCATTACTGGCTCTCGAGATCGAAATATTTGCATGTCAAAGTCAAAGTCAAAGTCAAAAATGCTTTATTTTGTAGGTACACAGAGTACACTTAAAATAGTCAATTTTAATTAACATCATCATTAACATCGCGATCATTAACATGAAAATGTTAATGATCGCTCTAATTAAATTAATTAAATCTCATTAATGTCAATTTACCTAACCAAAGGTTTATTTATAATTTACATAAATAGCAGCTCGAAATTAAAGTCAATGATCAAAAATTACTTTCTCTTTGTGCTAAGTCGAGACCTGGTAACTAACGGAAGAGGCTGTGAGCGTCGGGTTGCCATGGCCCTATTATCTCCACACCAAAATGTAATCTCCACCTATGCAGACATATTTGAGTCATGAATGAGTTTCTCAGTATTTGGTTATAAATTCATCTCCCGTAGATAGTTCTCTACATGGATACCTTCAAACGACACTCAGTACCTAATGACAGAACGAAGCGTCCGTGGGCTAGGATCCTGATAGGGGAATCAGCTACTTTGATGTAAAAAAATTGTCAAACAGTACAAAATAGTGCCCAAAGCAAAATAAAAATTAATGCCACTGTAGTTTAATCAATCAATCAATCAATCAAATACGCTTTATTGTTTAAATAATATATGTGTATGAATTAATGCTTTTATTTTTTTATTATTATCACCATAGCTGCATCCCACTGCGAGGTTTCTAGCCAATTCTAGCATCACGGACGTTAGAACTGCTTGACTACTGTGTTTGTACGTTAATGTATATACTTACTTAAATTGGCTTATTATAGTATTCGAATCAAATAATACTGTTAAAATTTGACCCTCTGTTACAGTAAAATCATGTTTGAGATTGTTAGAGCACCCTTTTACCGTAGGGTCCACAACTTCAAACTGTAGAGCATTGTCTTTGAAATCGGGAACAACTGTAAAGAAAATATCTCAGTAGATATTGCATGAAGGCATGAAGGGTCGCAAGTTACGTTGGGGCAAAGGTTTTTTAGTCACGTGCGAATTTGAGTTTATAATGTTTTGTTTCCTTTTAATGGCAATTGTTTAAACATTACTGCCAGCGTCGGGTCTCGACATAAAAAAAAGCATTCCATTAAATCTGGTCTAAGTGTAAACGGATTATTTTGAAAAGGTATTTCTGAATACTACATTCCTTCTTCCTCTGTAAGTTTAATGGACAACGTAAAGAAATATTATGCAGATAAATATGTTATTTTTAATAGCTAGATTCTGAATAAAGCCGGATAAAATTTATATCCGGTTGTCAGAGATAAGATAGCCAGTCCCCTAAATAAGGTGGGGTTTTCAGTACGCTTCCACCTTCGGCCTCATCCTCACTTAACATCAGATGTGATTGAGGTCAAGTGCTAACCCGTTGTGCATAAAAAATATTGTTGATACCATTTTTCTACATTTTTGAAGCATACGACAGTGTGTTGCCATTTTCTTTAAAAAATCTTTACCATACGCAAAATATGATGTACACGAATTTGAGTAACGTCAAAAAATTAGTAACTTGTATAACAGTTCAGTGTATATACTCGTAGGGGGAAAACGTATTTGTTCCAAGTAACTAAATTGGCGTAAGTCGCTTGAAAGAACCATTAGAATCAGAAAAAAATATTCCGTCGAATACCTAGTCTGTATCCAAAGTTGCAACGATGGAGAAAAATATACTATTACACGTCCAAAATGCTGCAAGTTTATGTTGTTGTTACATTGTTTTTTTTATAAATTTCTACCTACAGCAAAAGCAAACTTGACGTTTTACATTCATAAGAACTTACGCGGTAGGGATATGTGAACGTAACGTTATTTACAGCGTTTTTATTAACAGCATATATTTTTTTTATGCTAAACGGGTTGGTACTTGACCTCAATCACACCTGATGTTAAGTGAAGATGAGCGTACTGACCCATAAACTACAACACATTTGGGAGACTGGCTATCTTATCTCTGACAACCGGAACACAACATTTCTATTAACATTGCTGCTTGGCGGCAGATTTAGATAAGATGGTGGTAGCTAGCCAGGCGGACATTTAAAATGCCCTGCCGCCAACCAAACCGAGTACTTAAATATGTACCCCGCTGGGGATCGAACCCGCGACCTCCGAATTTTACGTTAAATTACTTACAGCATTTTCACAGGCTCAACTTTTTATGATACAATTAACTACTTACAGTATTTTATAAGTTAGTCATTTAGACACATCAAATGAGAAATAAACCTCGAGTTGCGAGCTTGAGCCCCGAGTCATGTGACCGATTTATAGGTTGTGAGCACAGACAAAAAAATTGGTTATGCGCAGTGGTGTATCCTGCCTTTTCGCCGAAAATTGTTTGGCATATTATCACTTGCCAACCAACGTTTCGCCGATGTTTCACTTTGACAACTAACGATTAGCAAATTTTTGTATGACAACGTTTCATTTGATAGAATAATTGCTAAGCTGATTATTATAATGATACAAAACGTTTGGGACATTTATCATTTGTCAAACATTTCACTAGGCCACACAACTATTAGACGAATGACGTTTTGTAAGTGTAAGTGAAAATCTGGCAAACAATTTTCGGCGAGAGGGCAGAGAACCGCGCGGTGGTTTTGGCAATTTTTCTCAGCAGTCCTATTAGTTCTGGAGGCTTGTTGAAGATGGCGCTGTTTTATCTACTAAGAAAAGCGCGAGAAAGATTGGTTCGCACGACCAGAGATGTACAAAATACCCTGTACAAAGTATCTGCAATACAAAATGCAAGATACTTTTAAATAAAGTATTTCAGATACCAGATACAAAATACTTTCGAGAATAGTATCTGAAATACTAAATACCAAATACGTATCTTCTAAATACTTCTTAAGATACAAATACTTTTGTAAGAAAACAAGATTTTATTTTAATGAATTCTAAGTTTATTTTTCTTAATTGACATAACACGAGCATAACACGATAACATAACACACACGTTACATAACATAACACGATTTATTCGTAAATAACTTAATGTTATTTACGTATGTAAATAACTTAACATTAAGTTATTTACGAATTATTCGTAAATAACTTAATGTAATGTAATATATACAAAAAGGCGGTCATCTTCTCAAATGAAATTACATTTCAGTTTTTTTTTTTTAATTGTTTGGCTCGCACGACTTGTGCATTTGCCACATCTTGTATAGATACAGGCCAGTGCAGTGCAAAGAAAGAGTCGCCATCTACCAATGTGATGTTGGACTAATAATGACATGCTCAATTTTACGCATTTATTTTATATATTTCTACTAATATATTACTAAAAGTATTTTATCAGAAAAAGTATTTATAAAATACTAAGATACCAAACAAAATATATTTAAATACAAGATACAAAATGATTTTTTAAAAAGTATTTTAGATACAAAATGAAAATACGTATCTTGCATCTTGTATCTGTATTTCAGATACTTGTATCTTAGATAAGTCACACCTCTGCGCACGACCATATTATACCTTTCTATATCAATAATGAGCTTTCGAGGTCCCGATACATCGAGCACATTATAACCGCCTCCGCTAGGCTTACGAATCGGAGGTCGCGGGTTCGATCTTCAGCGGGTTACTTTTGAGGTACCTCCCCTACACGTAAGCCCGTATTAATAAACTATTCTCAAGATTGAGAACAGTCTTCGGACCGGTCTCAAGTAAACGTAAAGTAAAGATTAATAAACCTAACTTGAGACCTGAAAAGCGCGTGCATACTCAAGCAGTAGGTACTCACTTGAGAGGTGCGCGTATTTATAAACGAAACTCAAGACTATCATTCATTCGCCGCTGAGGCGAATACTTGAAAAGTGATCTCAGCTGAGTAGATCTCAAGATTGGTTTATAAATTACCACGAACCTTAGATAGCATCAACTGCTTAAGACGCATCTCGGTTGATACAGCCTCAAGACTTGTATTGAGATTGGTTTGTTAATACGTGCCGTAAAGTCCCCACTCTACGTGTATGATTTTTTTTTATTTCTCTACCCTATTTGGGAGGGACGATGTCGTCGGATAGGTCTTTCAAAATTATTAGAGGTTATCTTAAACAGATTATCCATGTAGGGTTCCGTTTAAGACAAATTTTTATTAGAGTCTAGTGTCGTTTTAGTTAAAAAAAATCGGTTGAAGTCGGCTATGGTTCCTAGTGGAAAATTTTGCAGTCGAACGCAAATTTTTTTACGTGATAACGCTGTAGATATCAACTACTATGTCTACTACAGGCGTCACACAAGTGCCATGTACGGAGTGAGGTTACTTACTATCAAGGACTTTAGAACACTGAATAAAGATTTTCCTTACTTGCACCAATAGTAATAACCACACGGCTCCAAATAAATAACACTTTACCAAACATTATTCACGATTTTTCTAATGGTCATCACATTAAAGAAAGTTCATTATGGTATTGTTTATCACATAGCCTACTAAAAATGCACTATAATTATGTCTGACACACAACCACTTAGGATGACCAAATGGCCAAAGCGAATAGGGTGTCCACGGATTTTCGGAACGTTACTCAAATAACTTCTCTAAATCCTCAATATAACTAAACAAACATGATTCGAAATATACTGCGCTAATGTAAGATGGTTATGGTGGAATGGACGGAGGGTTCCGTAAATAAGACTCGTTGTCTATAGTGATGTTGCACGAACAAGGCCCTTTAATTATGATCAAGCGTATATATAATATTTATTTTTATTTTATTTATAATTTGTTGCACACGAGTACACATAAAAGTCAAATACATACTCGATACAGGATGTACAAAAGGCACTAGCTTATCTTTAATAAGAGTTTTGTTCCAGCAAGACTCTGTAAATGTGAAGGAAACAGGTTCGATAGGATAGGCATACATACGTGCACTGAGAAAAAAGTGAAAATAATCAACTTAAAATCAAAAGACTATAATAATAATACTTCAAATATATTGACATAAATACCTATTTAATATTAAATAAAATACGTACCTAAGTTTTACATAATAAATGAGGAATGTCTGTGTCTTTTTAAGAAATAAATATATACTTACATATAAATATATACATACACTGTAGTGGTAGAGCCACACTGTAAGCTAGTTTATCTTTTAGCTTGCAGCATGAATGGGCCGGCTCGACCGGGGAAGTACCACCCTCTCGCAGAAGACCGACGTCTGAGTAGTGGCATTTTGCCACTGCGCTTCGTCCGGTGAGCGAGGGCGCCGGAGGCCCAATCTCCCAGTCTCTCTCCAGCATAACACCTTCCTCAAAGGCCGGCAACGCATCTGTGACCCTTTTGGTGTTGCGGGTGTCCATGGGCGGCGGTGATTGCTTTCCATCAAGTGACCCGCATGCTCGTTTGCCGCCCTCTCATAAAAAAAAAACCCTAAACATACAAGTCGGTCATGTAAACCTACATAATATTATTATGCATAAGAAAAAAAATTCTATTTCTAAATGCATACACCCAGGACTTTTAGTTAAAAGCCAAGGTCAAATAGTGCTTTCTCAGACGTTCTTTGAAGATGGCGGTCGACGCACTATCGCTATAATATTGGTAGCGGCGCTGACTAAGCGAAATGCGTTTATGTTGCAGTAAACCATTACGCTACGGTTAAACACCGAAATAAGGCAAGGTTATTAATACCTACACAACAATACAAATAATACAAATAATACAAATCTTCAAAAATTGAGGAAAACCAATCAACAAAAAGAATCATGACATGTTTTCGGCCCCGAAATCTAAACAAGGTGGAACTATCAATCAATCAATCAAGTACACTTTATTGCACAAAATTTTACAATACACTTCTTAAATATCGCTTCAAAAGAAAATAATAATTGTACAACCAGGCGGTCTTAAGCGATTTCTACCAGATATATATATATATCTATATAACAATAGATACTAAACAATAGATATAAACATACATACGTTAGATATGAACATGAACTATCATGAGAGTGACCAGAATGCTAGTAGCATTACCTCGTTAAATGGCAATACTGATGCACTGGCCAAAGACCTCGCCGGTTACCTCAATACGGCGAGTGGATAAATCCGTAAATAGCTTCCGAGCTGCAGGTCCCGCAAACCCAATCTCCCCTCACCAAACGGCGCACCAAAAAACATTAATAAATTTGCACGTTTTAACGTTAATTTACCCCCTTTTACGTGTGCATTTCCGTATATTTGGAAAGGTGAATCGGGGATATTATTTCAAGCGTTAAACTTTTTGGAACACCCAAATGATTTTGTTTGGATTATCTATGACCACTCTATCTGGGATAAAGGTTGTGACTTGTATATATATATATATATATGTCGGAGATGGGGGTGGGCGTTGCAAGCGGCTGGGACGGTGCCAGTCTCGTGGTAAAGGGTTGCTCGGGAAATTTCGATATTTTGTGAAGCTTTTAAAGGCTAATAGGATATCAGAATGACAATAGGAAATTTAACAGAACGAGGTAATCATCTGCGACTGATGGAACACGAGCCCGTTTATCTTAAATCTTTAAGGTGGCAATTACAGACCAATTACCCACAGACAACGTATTCACATTCAATTATAATCATGAAACCTGAGATGCTTACCGGTGAACGATAAACATTTGAAACTTGGCCCTCGCGTGCAGTCTGTGAAATTCAGGCGGGGTAGTCTACAATTCCTCCTTGCTCAAAGTCCATGATCAACTTCTTATTAAGGAACGACCCACCGGATTCTTCCAAGCATTGATGATAGTAGGTAATCAGAGTCACTCACGGTCGTTGATGTGTTCAGTTGTGGTCCGATTCCTTTGACGGCTCGTAGCAAAGTCTGTCTCATTTTTGATGTGCAGACAGATAACTGTTAACGTCGTCGCCGCGCCATTTCCAGCGATACCAGCGCCACCAGGCCCACCTCTGGCAGCAAACCGCGCATTATGATAATAGTCATTGGTCTACTGTCACTAATTAATCACTATCTACGACATATACAATGGCGTGCCCTCCATACAGGCAGACAGGCAGTGCCTACCCTAGCAAATTGTCGAGACAGCTGACCCATACTGATGCGAACAGAAGTATTCTAAATAGTTGCGAGGATTGCTATAAGTGTAAGTTTTGATTTTGTAGTTATATTTTTTCTTATTTAATAGCAAGTTTTATCATTCAGCCTACTTACTTACTATCAGTATGAGTCAGCTGTAGTAGTTAGTAAGTAGGCAGAATGATTAAATTTTAACCCTTAAATCGAGTAGTTCAATTTTAAATAAATTTAACCCAGCTATATCCACACACAGACATAGGCTCAAAACGCCCCTCTTTTTGCGTCGGAGGCAAAAAAATATGAATATTGCTTGGTCACCCTACTCGCTTATTATAGTCACAAAGGTCCAGTAATTGTTGATTTGATGTCCTGCAGTGACCAATCGGTTGACGAGTACAATAATAGTAGAAGGATAAACGGGCAATTATCCTGATCAAATTGTATAAATTATTCGCAAAATGTCGTCTTTGATGAAATATATACGTAACTATAAATTGAAATAGAAAGGCCCCGAGGAATCAAAATGATTATTTCATTAGAATGAACCAAATGTGTTAAAAAACTTAAAAAAAAAACAAAAATAACAACCGACTTCCACTTGAAAGAATGTTGGACAGTGAACATGCGTTTTAGTAAAATTATATTTAGACACATAGAAACTTGAAAAAAATTGTGAAAAAATATACTGTCGTCATTATTATTATTATAATTATTACGACAGTGAACTAGAAAATATCTGAAGTGACACGACCAATTAAGTAAAATTCTTTTTCACTTTGTAATAACTGAAGCCGGGTGTTTTTTTTTTTCTTGTTAAAAAGTGTTTATTTTACGCCACCTGTGTGGATACCGTAGCCCGGTCCCACTTGCAAGTAACTTCCGGTTGCGCTGGAGCGGCTGGGGCTACAGCTGAGAGCACCAAACGTCGCAAATATGCAACTCTGAGTACAGGTTTCATATTTGTGACCTTTGGTGTGGAAACCTTAGGCCCGTGGGGTCCGGAAGCGCGAAGATTCTTCCAGGATCTGTCTTCGCGCTTGATTGAGACCTCTGGGGACAAAAAGGCTGGCAGGTATCTCGGACAGCGTATTAGTATAGCTATCCAACGAGGTAATGCTGCCAGTCTTTGGGTACCCTTCCTTACGGCACGGACCTCGAGCACGTTTTCTACCTTTCTTAATTTTGAAAGATAGAGATCGTGTTCTTGTCTGCTCCCGTGTTTTTCTTTTTCCCTTTTTTTTCTGTAGGTAGCTAGCTCCTTTTTTCTGTAGGTAGTTAGCTCCTTTTTTCTGTAGGTAGTTAGCTCGTTTTTTCGTAAAATACAAATAAGTACTCTTTATTTTATGCTTTTCAGTTTACCATGCTTGCCAGTCTTCCTGATCATTTTTCTACCCTTCTAACTCCTACAGTTTAGATGGGCATTTTGGGTATACATGCCTTAGCTGATGATCTTAAACGTGTCACATTCATTGATAATTCTCTACACTTTTCCATACAAATCTTTATACTATAGTCACCCTGCGAGTGAATATGCAAAAACTAGTTAATCGTTTAAAATAATACTTATGTTTCTTTTTTAATGCACAACGGGTTGGTACTTGACCTCAATCACACCAGAGGGCGAAGTGTAAGATTTGTTTCGACTTAACTTTACTACCGCGTTCACGTTTACGTGAAGATTTGTATGGAGAAATGTGCAGCGCCTCTAGCGGGTAGTTTGCAAAACGATTTTTTTCATAGGGACTTTTTTCGTAAACGCGATCGCGATGGTAAAGTTAAAAACGAGACAAAACTTACACTTCGCACACTGATGTTAAGTGACAATGAGGTCAAAGGTGGAAGCGTACTGACCCGGAAACCCCAACACATTTGGGGGACTGGCAATCTTATCTCTGACAACCGGAACATAACAATGCTATTAACATTGCTGCTTGGCGGCACATTTAGATAATATGGTGGTAGCTAGCCAGGTGGACATTTAAAATGCGGTGGTAACCAAACCAAGTACTTAAACATGTACCCCGCTGGGGATTGAACCCGCCACCTCCGAATCGCAAACCCAATGTTGTTTACATTGAGCCACGGAGGCGGTTAAACTATTCTGCTATTTACCTTTATTACACAAAAACTACTGAACCGAGTATAGTGAAATTACAATGAGACCAACTTGACGCTAACATCATCAGCTATCATTTACAAATCAAGAATCACGCAAATCAGCCGCCAAGCCTCGAAGTTATTGGTGAACATACATAAACGACATGTTTGGTGTAGTGGTTAGAAATGACCACTACTTATACCAAAAGGTAGCGGGTCCGAATCCCGCTAGGCGCATGTGTGTGCATCAGAATGACGGGTGTACGTCAAAAAACAGTAATTCTATACGCATGAAAGCAATGTGAGGAATGTGCGTTTTAAAGCAATGTGCTTTTATAAAAGTAGAGTTATTTTAAAAAGTTAGTGACCCGCCAACCTGATATCAGAATGACGGGTGTATTTTAAATCTGAGCAAATTACTTACTTTCTAAATATGAAAACCTTAGCGTATGGACATGTGTACCCGAGTTATGGATGTTTGTAGTTATATCAACCATCTGGTATCCAAAACACAACCCGGTATTGTATGTCCAAGGATATTTATTTATTTATACTTAAAAAAATACATAGAGCCGAACATAGAACTTCGTCCTTTTTTGATTTTTGATGTCTTCGAAACGGTGTAACCGATTTTCACCAAACATGGTTAAGTACAAAGACAGGACACACATAACGTCATCGGGGATTCTTCGAGACAGAGTCTTCTGTGCAGGACAAGAGCGGTTCGCCAAGACGAAATTTAAAAGCAGTGGGGTGTAGTCCAGTAAGGATACATTTTTAACTTCCTATAATTTTAAAGGCCGTGATTTTTTGCACATGGATAGAGTACCTGTCAGTGTTAGAAAATAAAAATCTCACAGCTCCACATACGAATACCGGTCGTGCAGCGCCATCTATGAGTTATCTGTGTTAAGTTGCCTTCCCATGTCTGCCATCTTGGATGCAGAGTTTCCTAAATTGGCGAATAGGTGTCGCCACAAGATCATTTAACTCATTTGGACGTAACTGAATTGCCTATTTATTTTTCGTTACTAGAAAAGTGGACAAAAGCCCACAAAATATCTGGTGTATTCAGTCAGACACCTGATATTTTGTGGGCGACTATCCTCCTAAGCCAAATTGTTTTATTAAATACGTTTTTGGAAAATCTAATAACTTGATTGATTATCTTAATCTAACTTATTTATTATATTATTTATTTGTAAACGCTTTATTGTACTTTATAAAATTGTCAAAATTATTATGTCTACCTAAATTAAAACTAAGTACAAAGGCCGAATTATTCTAAGTAGGGATCTCTTTCAGCTAGGTACCTAAATGCCAAAGTACAGATTGACTGGGCGTACACAAAGCAAATCAACATTCACAATTTTGGGAAAATTGTGAGTAAGTATTGATTTTATTATTTATAGAAGACCATGATCAAACAGAATTGTTAATGCGAATCGATAATCAGGGGAAAAGCGGTCTTATCACGCCGACAAAGTGGTAAAATAAAATCTTTTATTTTTGTATCCAATCATCTCGGGTGTCATTTGACGTTCAAAATTTTAGAGGTTATTTTGAAATTTTTTTCGATTCAGGGATCCGTGTTTCATGAAAATCGGTTCAACCGTATTTAGCTTTTATCACAGTTGGTTTGATTAACTTTTATAAATCTAACTAATATTATAAACTAGCTTCCCGCCCGCGGCTTCGCCTGCGTGGATTATCTTTATCGCGGTAGTGTTTCATTGGTTTACCTCGCGGGAACTAGGTACCTACTATGGTGCTAAAGCCAGCTAGCCCAGGGAAAATACGGTAAAACATTAGCTTAGCATAATGCAGAACCGACTTATACAGGGCGTCCCAAAGTTATGGGACATGAAGGGGAAGTACCTTAAATATCGTAGATAGTGAATTTTGCTCAAAGAAGACTTTATGTTATTTTTAAAAGTTAGTAATTCTGCATTCATAGATTTTCTAAAAATTATTTGCTTCGGCTGGGAATCGAACCGACTCAAATGTGAAAAAAAAAACACCCTACTTTTATGATGCCAATCGAAAGAATAGCTAAAAAATAATAACTCTGCCTAAGTAACATAGTATTTTAAAAGAAAGGAACAACGTGAAATTAATCATTTTAATCAAATAAAAAACATACATGAAACTGCCGTAGTCAATTAAGTAGGTATTTTTTTGTAAATTAATTAATTAAATGCTCAAAATGTGATCCCTCTTGTCTTACGCAAATCGCCAATCTTTTAATGAGCCCGCTGCCTGTTGATTTTCTAATCATTTTATGGTGAACACTCGATGTGATATGGCACAATTCTGTTTGCAACTCGCCTACGTTCTCGTATCGCTTTTTGTATAGCATATCTTTCACGTATCCCCAAAAGAAGAAATCTAATGGTGTGAGGTCCGGGGATCTGGCCGGCCATCTAATCGGTCCATTTACTTAGGCAGAGTTATTATTTTTTAGCTATTCTTTCGATTGGCATCATAAAAGTAGGGTGTTTTTTTTTTTTACATTTAAGTCGGTTCGATTCCCAGCCGAAGCAAGTAATTTTTAGAAAATCTATGAATGCAGAATTACTAACTTTTAAAAATAACATAAAGTCTTCTTTGAGCAAAATTCACTATCTACGATATTTAAGGTAGTTCCCCTTCATGTCCCATAACTTTGGGACGCCCTGTATAATTGCTATCTTATAGAGGTATATTAGAGATGTAATTTTGAATAATTATATCTAAAAAAACGAGCGCTTAGTCTAGATTTTTTTTAAAACCCTATTTTTAATTTGTATCTTAATAACAATAAATACTAACTGATATTTAATTAGGTAGACTTTTGTTAAACACAGTTAACTTATTGATGGATAAAAAACTAAGCTTATAGTTAGGCATGCATGTGTTTTAGCTGAAAATGTCGTCGAGCTGCCTAAAGATGAGAACTAATATTTTGTAACGATCATTTCCCTAAATGGTTTGCATTTAAAGGAATACCCATCAATTGAGCATTTTTTAAAAAGAAACACATTTTTCAACATTAGCTTATTTAGTTACTTACTAGTAACTACTTGCGTTTCTTACAAATGCTTAATTTTTACTACAATTGTTACTACATTTACAACACTTCATTAAATGTTTCAAGAAAATCGCGGTTATTCGTTTTTCCGAGGTCAAACCGTATTTTCTCTGGGCTATTCAGCCTATTTAGTAATTCTTCAGTAAAGTGAGAGAATGGTTTACGGAACATTTGGCGTCTTCTTGTGGGAACCCAAAAGCTTTGTTACGCATTTTAATTTACACTTATCTATGTATGAACGATTCGTGACATTGCAATCACTACATAGAATCGCGGTTAGCATCAAAATATTTTTAGGACTCCGTAGTCAAGAAGGAATCCTTATAATTATTACTATACAAATACACTTTATTGTACAACAGAAAAGAAAATACAGTTTCAGAAAAGTGGTAAGAATAGAATGAACAATTTGGCGACCTTATCACTAAAAGCGATCTCTACCAGGCAACCTTTCAGAATAAGGACAGTACATTTCAAATAGCTAGGTTGTGCGATATTAAAATAGGGATGCAGATACAAACTACGTGAATACATTTCATATATGTATTTACATACACATACATACATAGATCAATAGACAAATATACCTATTTAAATATAACATCTATAAAATGGAAACAAAATACAAACGTAAATATATAAGTGTACTAAATAAGTATTTATTGATATATAAAATAATATCTAATAATTAGCGACAACAGGATTGTGCTAAGGCTATACCTTGAAGAAGCTAAGAAGAGAACACAGATTAAAGCACCAGGAAATGCTCCTTGACGGCGACTTTGAAAGCATTCAAAGTTTGAGCTCGTCTGTCTGTAATTTCGCAATGTCTGTCTGTCTGTCCGTCCGAGGCTTAGCTCAGAGGTTCTTGAGTAATAGAGCGCTGTAATCTGGCATGGGTAAGTGGTAAAATAATGT
Organism: Oegoconia quadripuncta; assembly: GCA_949316235.1. Taxonomy (NCBI): domain Eukaryota; kingdom Metazoa; phylum Arthropoda; class Insecta; order Lepidoptera; family Autostichidae; genus Oegoconia; species Oegoconia quadripuncta. The sequence continues at coordinate 27,784,247 of OX438749.1, forward strand.
CTTGAAAAATTATTTTATTCGGGTAGTACCCTCCGCCTTCAAATAAAGTGGGGATGAATTTTCTTTTATTTTTGTATCCCATTCGTATGGGGTATCGTTGGATAGGTTGTCCAAAATATTATATAGAGGTTATCTTAAACAGTTTTTCAATTTAGAGTACCATCTGAATTGTGAAGAGCGCTGACTCCTATAATACGGGGCATCCTAGTTTAGGAGTCAAGAGTTCGGGTACTTAAGTTTCTTTAAATTGTACAAGGTAGTGACTATTCATTACCTCATAAATAGTTCTATAACTATTTCTATTTAAGAAATATTAAATTACCCGACAGCCTCAAAAAGGAGGGTAACGATTTGCGAGTTTAGTAATGTAATGTGTCGTAGTGTATAATGTGTAACATGGCGCCTGAAAAATGCTACCGCGAGTATTAGTGCCAGTAATACGAAAGGCAAAAACGCTTGAAAGCTCGGAAATTGTGTCTGTTTAAAACCAGATTTCTGAATTTAGGTCGTCAAGCATGAGTTCGCGCTCCATACTTTAGGTTTCAGGCAGCTGACAATCAGCCAAGGTCGGCAGGAGAGTAACTGTGGGATGCAAAATGCGCAGCTCCTCGCGAGTTTCTAAAACCATGAGACCCCTACGACCTGGCCACAAGCAGCGGTGGTCGATCTGGATGACGTTAAATCGCCTGAGGGCCGGAGTTGGTCGCTGCAGAGGAAACTAGGCGAAGTGGGGATTCATTGACCAGTCACGAACCCACTGGAAATTGGAACCCCATCTCAAAACATGGCGCACTTGCTCTCGTCCTCTGTACCCCTCCTGTGGCATGGAGGTACTTAAATAACTACAGGATCAAATATGATTGGACGCATTGACACGAATTATGTTAGAGAGGGAGAGCTGATGCCTTTCCTCCGCTCACTACAGCATCTACAGATTGCAGTCAGCCCATAAGCAAACTCGGTTCATATGCTTGTTTAACCTCTGAGCCACCGACGCTACTTATCGTTACTCAACTTGAGTATGTAGTTGGTTAACCAAAATACTTTCAATAATAGACGCTGGCGTTTCATCCGGCGCGGCGTCCCTATTGCCTTGGGGCACTTCGCACACAGGGGAGGCGTGGCCCTGCTCGGCACCCTTCCTGACTAGTTCGTCAGCAGCTGCATTACTGATTCCCCAATGTCCAGTTCAACCGAGCTTTACAGTAGTTGAACCCAGAAGTTGCCTTGAGGGCAGTCTGGCCATCTGATAGAAACACAATTTTATAACCAAAATATGACCTGTATAATACAATTGTATGGGAATGACATAATCCTTTGTTTTTTAAATTTAGGTGAAAATTTAAGTATTTTTAAGTCATTTGTGCTATGCGCTAAATTAATTAAATACATTAAAAGAACTTTTGTAGGATAGCTTGATCCTTGCACAAGGTTATGGCCTTGATGAAATTTGAAACAAATACATTTAAAATTTATGAATAATAAATAATATGTAATATAATAAATAATATTATTTTTATTATATATATATATATATATATATATATATATATATATATATATATATATACAAATGTCATACAGGAAACCTTGAAATTGTCAAATTATTTAATTTTAAATGTCATATTCATTATGTACTTATTTAATATAATTTAAAGATACATATTTTTTATTGTTATATAATTCTGTCAGATTCTGAAGTCTAATTTTCAAAAATGTCAAAAATCCATAACACCTATTGCTTCTCCTATTATATAGTTGTCAAAGAACTTTAATACTCACTCTTAAACTAAGAGTGATGATACGACTTAAGATTTGAAATACGCCCGCCCAAACTTCTGCCAGCGGTATAGACAATTGGGCGGATCGCCGCACGCATGCGCGGGAGCCCTGCTAACCCAGCCAGAGGCAAGATGGCTACCCGCTAAAGCGTCTTCAATTGATTTTTTTTTCACCATTCCGTTCTAACCGGCCGCAACTAAAAACACAGTGTGCCCACCTAGAGAACACTCTAAATACAACGTGCGGGCAGTAAACATAGCATTGTGTAAAAATAGCCACCTATTCATAACCTGTGAGCCGCTTAGTGAGTGATACAGATAATTTTTTCTAAGTTTTTTTAATAGTACAATTGTACCAAATGGTTTGTCGATTTGTGTGTTCGGTAAGCGAGCTGTGCAGAGAGGGACTCAACGTGGGATCGTCTAAGAACAGTGAGTATTACGTACACGCCTTGAATCAATTTAGTATGTCAAGTTTGAGTGACCTAAAATCTTGAGTTAATGCAGTTAGTGTTATAAGCTGTGCGCTTATCACGCCACATTCACAGCTCGGCGATTGCAGGGTTAAAAAAAAAGTTATTATTTAATTTACTACCTAAATTTAAAAAGTATCGTAACATATTCGAAAAAAAAGACGAAATCTCCCGTTCGTTGATTTAAAAATGGAATTTTCGAAGATGACATAATATGACATTTTATGTAATATATTAATTCAGTTTAAGTCACTGATTGCCGAGCGAAGTGGTTTTTCTAAGAATTTCGGGAATCCTATTCGCTACCTCTGTCACTCCCGCGTTATCTGTCCCGTTCTTGGGACTTTCCTCAATGGACCATTGTCATGCGCCGTACGGACTCTGGATTTTGGATAATGCCCGGTAATTAGGGTGATAGATATAGTCTATGGCAATTAGTTCTTTAGCTGTCAATTAAAGAACTGACTTTTACTAGTCTATATAAAACTTTTTTTAGTTTACCTCTTTCTTCATTCGCTAATGCAAATACCAATGAATATGTCATGTCGTAATACACGCTCGGTATTTGAAATTTATCGTAATTGGTACGTACGGCTTTTTTTTTTTCCTTTTATATTTAAGATAACCGACAATACATACGCTGTAACAAAGCTCTTGTGATGTGTCACAGATTCTGTGCTGTACATAATTATAGAATACCACGAAATTTGAGTAGTATTAAAGACCTAAGAAAAAATTAAATATAAAAATTTCTTAGAAATATATTACGGAAATTGACAATAAAAGACTAGAGCTTATTAGGTATAGGTTTTAATCTTAATCTTTAGTTGACAGAAATTATGTCATAATTTCTGTCAACTAAAGATTATAGGTAGGTACCTAAATAAAATATTTATTTATTTATATTTATATTATTAAGCCTATTAATATTATATTATTATTATATTTATGCATACTTATCTATAATTATTTATTTAGTTGGTAGTATCGTGCACCCTACCTGTTTTTCTACCTACAAATGTCCCATAGCTGTGGGTTGTCTGGAAGAGATCGCTCTTAGTGATAAGACCGCCTAATTGTGTTCAATTGTTACCATCAAAAATTATTGTAAATTATTTTGCGCAATAAAGAGTATTTGTATTGTATTGTATAAAATTATAAAAATTAAACACCTTCTAGTTTTACTATTAAAAACAAACTTAAAATGCTCCATCATACTTATCACATATTATTTTAGTACAAAGTCAAGTAACATAAAGGCTATCAAGGAGTTCCAGTCCCTACATCACGGCTCCATCGTCAGATCAGCTCGATGGTACCATAATATTGCATTGTCATCGAGCTTACACAAATTCGCCAGATTTTACGTCGATCAGATAAGAACAAGTGGTTGAAATAGGCTTTTTCATTAAGGTTCCTATTGATATACAAAATCTTCCTTTCAATAAATTTAAAGATACTATAAAACGGAAACTTATAAAGAAAATAAATAAATAAATAAATATTCTTAGACATACACACAGCGCCATCTAGTTCCACAGTAAGCAACTATAGGCTTGTGTTGTGGATACCAAATGGTTGATATACTACATAAATACATTTTTTTTTGTAAATAAATACTTATTACAAATGAAAAACATCCATAACTCAGGTACACATGTCCGTATTCATCACACAAACATATGCCCCTAGCGGGATTCGAACCCGCAACCTTTTGGTATAGTGGTCACAGTTGCTAACCACTACACCAAACAGGTCGTACACAAATAGGTTTGCCTGGAAGAGATCGCTGTTAGCGATAAGGCCGCCTAATTTGTAGTTTCTATAGGATATTTAAATGTACCTTCCTTATTTATACAATAAAGCGTATTTGATTGATTGATTGATTGATTGATTGAAAACGTATTGTAAAATATCGGACTATTTAGATGAAACATAAGCAGCTCGTTCGCATGCCATGCTATTTCACAATTATTAATAAAATATGAAAACCTTTTTGCAATCTAAAAACCTGTTTTTAAAAGAGCAATCTCTCGAATTGCATTTTGAACAAGCAGTAGCTTTAAAAATTTTAAATCTGACTATTATAAGTGTACCCTGTACCACAGATTACTAATAAGTTACTAAAGTAACCTGTACCTTCAAAATAAAGGATTGAGTACAAAAAATGCTTTGCTAATTTTGAATCGTACCTACAACTTACATATGAACATTGCAAACTAAATAAAAGCTTGTATAAATAAAACGTTGGAAACTTAATATTGGGTCTTTACCTATGAAATTGGAGTTTTTTTTCTTCGTTAATCATATGTACCAACTCCTGCGATTTTCAAAGCTATATCATAAATTTATTTTTTATTTGGAAAATGAAATATTATTTCAAGGTTTCACATGAAATATTTTTTAATTTCTGGGCTAAATGACATAATAAAAAAAATTGAACAGAGCTCTTTTCATGTGCTTCCCATAATCATTTCTTAGATTGGCTGAAACTTTTATAAAGCGGTTACTTTTAAAAATTAACGCTGCCTATACTTAACTAAATGTTATCCGATAATACACACAAGGTTTAGCTAAATTTGGATTTGCCATTCCCGAAAAAAAAACAAAAATGTTTGTATGGAGAAAACAGTCCTAATGAAATTCTTCATACAAAACGCCAATTTCATAGGTAAGGACCTGATACATCCCTCTTTGCTTTCAGAGTAAAAGAGAGCCGTGTATGAGCTTTCATTCACAAATGTGTGTCCGATCGATTAAACTGAGCTGGCCTTTTTGGCACCAACACCCGACCCCGATTATCAGAAGTTTTTAACCTCCAAAGCAAATACAGGTCTATCGGTGTATATGGTATTTACATTTAAATATATGTCAAAAAAAATATAGCATCATTTAGGAAAAATAGTGATAAACATGATGTCAATACAAGAAATAAAGATAAACTTGCAGGTCACATAAGTCGCCTCCGCAAAGTCAGTAATTCATTCAAAGGGTTATGTACATATACTTACACTTTTTCAATAAAGTTCCTGTTGATATACAAAATCTTCCTTTCAATAAATTTAAAGATACTATAAAGCAGAAACTTATTAAGAAAGCATATTAAAAGTATCAGATTATTTAGATGATAAACATTCATGGACATGAACAGCCCGTTCGCATAACCAGGCTATTTCACAATTAATAATGAAATATTATGATATAAAATAATAATTAATAATTTTGTAACATAAAAACCTTTTTTTTTTAAAGAGCAACCTCTCGGATTTCTTGCTTGTTCTTCTCAAGGGAAAATTGCCTTTTGAACAAGCAGTAGCTTTAAAAATGTAAAATCTGACTATTTTAAGTGTACCCTGTATACCTACAAAATAAAGCATTTTTTGATTTTGAATTCCTATTTTCAAAAGAAATCTAAAAGAGCCGTTACCCATCTCATGTGACATGAATAATTATACAGGATGAAAAATTCATGTAATTCCTGTTTATTGGTGACTCTACTCCTGATTACGAATAACTTTCCGCCGGAAATGCCGCGGATATAAATACAATCTTTATTATTATTATTATTATTAAATTCTTTATTGCACACAAAAATAAAATACAAAGAACATTTGTTTTACAAAAACGAGCCGTTCGCGCAAATTATCAATTGAGACCTGCAGTGTCACTTAGAGATAGGTTTAAAGTGTATAACATTCTAACCTTTTCGTCACAGTACATTTTTGAAAATCTAATGTATGTCAAAAAAAATATAGCATCATTTAGGAAAAATAGTGATAAACATGATGTCAATACAAGAAATAAAGATGAACTTGCAGGTCACATAAGTCGCCTCCGCAGAGGCCAGAACTAATATGGTTGAGAGATCGTGGGCGGGCCCATAGTCTCTACAGCATAGCCCCACAAACTCATGGTTACCGAGCAACATATCATGTTTTGTAGTTTATAAATAAACAAATATCTTTACTTTGCACATACACACAGCGCCATCTAGTTCCACACTAAGCAACTAGGCTTGTATTATAGATACCAGATGGTTGATAAACTACACGAATACATTTTTTTTGTAAATAAATACATATACAAATGAAAAACATCCATAACTCGGAGAGCACATGTCTCTGTGTGCCCCTAGCGAGATTCGAACCCGCGACCTTTTGGTATAGCAGCAGAGCTTCTAACCACTACACCAAACAGGTCGTCATAATGTTATATGTGTGGTTTACCGTCCCTATGTATATCTAAGTAAGTTTATATAGTCTAATAATAAATTATAAATAAATATTTTGGACAATTACACCAATCATCTAGTCCCAATCTGAGCAAAGCTATGGATACTAGATAACGGATAGTCTTACATAAACATCCTTTTTATGGTAAAGTCGCGAGAGTTGGCCTGATTTTTTTATACATTAAATGTTTTTGATGGGATTACAAATGTCACTCCCTACTCAAATTATAAAACGAGCATCCATCGACTGAGTAGTCAAACTTAATGTCAAACTCTAAGAAATGCGAGTCGTAACTTTCATAACAGCAGTTATTATATTTAATTCACCATTTAAATTCAATACCCCCGATCAATAGGCCGGCGGGCCAGGCACCACGAACTGTGCCATAGGGTTTATAGTCCTACTTATGGATAGGATATCCTCAATTTAGCTACAACTGAATCAGTAGTATGTATGTTGTAGGTAGATCGTTGAATTAGCCATTTTATGAAATGCCTATAGGCGGATCGGTATGTATGTCAGATATTTCCTACATTATTGGAAACTGCACTAACTGGAGGGGAGCCAAATATATAAGGTCTAACCTAAAATTAACCCGACAAACGTTGGCAAATTGCACGTACATGATAATAAATAATATTCATCAAAAAAACTAGCCTTAAAAATTTTGATTCCGAGTAAAAAATTAAATGTAAGTGCAAATGAAAATACACATTAACAGACTTACTTCATTTCGATTGTACCTTATTTTATCAATGGGAAAAAACAGGTAATGTTTCATTGATATGGAAGACGCCAAAGGCCACCCCTTGGGGCACACGTGGCACAGGGCGCAACCAATCACGGCAAGTCGAGGCGCCCCGGGGCAAGCGCTTGTCTTGTGGTTTTAAGGTCCAACTCACAAAATTTACATTTCTAAATTTTATTTTTTGAATAAAATCTGGTAACTTGAATGTTTTTTTTTTTTCGTGATAGGTACATCCTACTCATTCACTCTGCAACGTTTGTCGGGTTAGTTTTGTTAGACCTTATATTCGAGGTTACCTCAGTTTCTTGATATAGGTTTCCGTTTAGGAAATATTAAACCTCAAAGTGCAAATTTTTCTAGTACAGTCTGCCCCCTCCCCAACCCTCACTAAAATTCACGGTTGTAGTATTCTATAATGAAGTTAAAAGCAAAAGTATTACGGTTAAGTACGAGTAAATTTTACAAGTTATTGAATAATAGTTGAAACGCTTATAAAATGTATTTTATTGTATGTGTGTGTGGCTGTTGCAGGTCATCGGAGACCTGTATCACTGCGACCGTTGCCGATCTATTGTGATCGCCACTAACCTACAGTTCGTTGCTCAGGTTTGCCTCTTTGAGGAATTGGATAATTTTCCTGGCACCGATGGTTTTTATCTCATCCGGGTGTAATAAGTGGCTGCCCAGGTGGATATTACGTTTACGCATTAGCGGGCCACATTATAAAATGTGCTATGCGTTGAAAATTATTTGTCAAACAACGAAAAGTCCCCTTCTAATTCTGCATATTGTACGTACGGAATCCTACGCTGCGCGCGGCCCAACACGCACTTGACCGGTTTTTTCGGCCGCAATCTGTAAGTATGAGAAATGAGGATCCCAGCAACAGAATACCCACTTAGTAACTCTTCAAAAAAAGTTCACTTCACCAGTTAATGGGAATTACAATACACCCTGTATTACATCACATTCGTATTTTATTTAACTTTTGAGATACGCAATCCAATAAAGGTCGTTGCGTTGGCTTAGGACTGACATTGGATGCTAAGCTTCAGTGGGGGCCTCATATTGAGAAACTAGCGAAAAAGCTTGCTTCTGCAGCGTATACAGTCAAAAAAATCAGATATTTAACAGACGTTCATACCACAAGACTGGTTTACTTTAGACATTTCCACATTTTGTTGTCATATGGTATATTGTTGTGGGGAAACGCTGCTGACATACATAACATTTTTGTTCTGCAGAAGCGTGCTATTCGTGCCATTTATAAATTAGGACCTAGAGTGTCTCTTAGAGATAAGTTTAAGGAAATTAATATCTTAACAATGACTTCTCAATACATTTATGAGAATTTGTTATATGCAAAAAGAAATGTAACCTTATTCGCTAAAAATAGTGATAGGTACAATGCTAATACAAGGAATAAGAACCAGTTATTTGTTTATGTTAGCCGACTTCACAAAGTTAGTAAATCCTTCAAAGGGCAATGTATACGCTTTTATAATAAGGTTCCAGTAGACATTCAAAATTTGCCTTAAAATAAATTTAAAGCAATCATAAAACTGAAATTATTAGCAAAAGGCTATTATAAAATCAATGACTATTTGAATGATAAGCAAGCATGGACATAGCTGTCTTATTATTCATATAATTATCAAATCACAAATTGTAACCCATAATCTGTTTAAAAGAGCAACCCTAGAGTTTCTTGCTCGTTCTTCTCTGGGGAGTCAGCTTTGTGAATGAGCCGTAAATTTTAATGTAATATTAATAGTGACGTTTTCAAGTGATAATTTTATCCTATGAAATAAAATATTTTGATTTGATTTGATTTGCTTAGGTTTCCACAGACGCTCGTGTGAACAAGTGCTTATTCTACCCACGTGGCAGGATACAAGCCACGTTATCTAAAGTGTTGATTAATATTTTAATATAAGCTATCTATTCTTATCAGTTATTAACGATAAATTGTACCTGTATATCTGTCCCGGATAACGTATGGGGCAAAGGGTACATAGGAAGGTAATTCTCAAATGTAGATCTATGCTTGTTTTCAAAAACTGTCTTCAGAAAAAAACCCATCTAAAATCATCTTAACCATGCCAATGTATAATCAATTCATATATAAAGCTTACTTACGTGAGGTAGTTACCCGACATGTATTTATTTATTTATGGAATCTGCTTCATACACACAACATTTAATTTTGTATTACTGTATTTTTTGTATATCAATAAACAAAGTATTTATCCTTACTTCTCACTATTATTCATTTAACCATATCCTATTATTTATATTATTTAGATACAGTAAATAACCTTTTCGTCACAGTACATTTTTGAAAATCTAATGTACTTATGTCAAAAAATATTATATTGAACCATCATTTAGGAAAAATAGTGATAAACATGATGTCAATACAAGAAATAAAGATAAACTTGCAGGTCACATAAGTCATTCAAAGGGTTAAGTATACGCTTTTTTAATAACGTTCCAGTTGATATACAATACCCAATTCCAATACAAAGTCTTCCTCACAATAAATTTTAAGATACTATAAAACAGAAACTTATTAACAAAGCATATTTTAAAATATCAGACTATTTAGATGATGATCATCCCTGGACATAAACCAGATCGTTCGCATGCCAGGCAATTTCACAATTAATAATGAAATATACATTACAAAATTACCTTTATGTAAAATCAAAATACAATATACAAAATAACCTTTATATAAAATCAAAGCCTGATTTTAAAAGAGCAACCCTTCGAGTTTCTTGCTTGTTCTTCAGTAGTACGTATTCGAGAGTTCTGGACCAGCCCCGGGCCCTCCCCCTAAAAAAAGGTCACCACGGTGTGTTCCCCCTTTCACGGTCTCATTGGCGGCTTTAATTGGGTCGTTATTGACGGATTTGCCAGGTAGTAGTACGTATTCGAGAGTTCTGGACCAGCCCCGGGCCCTCCCCCTAAAAAAAGGTCACCACGGTGTGTTCCCCCTTTCACGGTCTCATTGGCGGCTTTAATTGGGTCGTTATTGACGGATTTGCCAGGTAGTAGTACGTATTCGAGAGTTCTGGACCAGCCCCGGGCCCTCCCCCTAAAAAAAGGTCACCACGGTGTGTTCCCCCTTTCACGGTCTCATTGGCGGCTTTAATTGGGTCGTTATTGACGGATTTGCCAGTTAACTTTGTTTGCTAATTATAATGGCTAGTAAAAAATTGTCCTTATCTAACCTAATAATAGGTTCACACATAAATCAAGTGGACGATAACTCCTCGGCTTTTGGCGCTTTTGTGTACCTACAACTGATACAAGTCTGAACTTGTTCATGGTAAGCATAGCGATTACAGCAGGTGTATGTTTTTAATATGGAAAAAAATTAAATTTATTGTCAGCAATGAAACTGCCTTTCCATTATTCTTTTATTTAGTTTTCTAATTTATGATCAATTTATATTTATGGCAGTAGTCGACAAAAAACATGCACCTTTTACGGTGAATAGAAACTTCGTAATTTAAGTTATTTCATTATAGTATACCATTTTTTCCTAGTAAGATTTGGAAACAGGTGAGACTTTTTTGCTCGTCACGTTGGAATGTGTACGCCTTTAGATGAAATGATAACGATCACCCACTGTCAAATTTATTTATGTTAGTTATTCTTTAGATCGCCATCTGCGGCATACGCAGTATTTTTTCTTAATTTTTTAATTCGATTCAATAATAAATATGTAGGGTTAATTCTTAATAGCTACTACGTATGTGGTATCACCACTCTACCTGGATAGGGTATTTAAAGCGAGACGGCTTGTACAGCACCACAGTCCAAATTCGATCGCCCGCCTCGCCTCGAGACACAGTCGTACATTTCATAGTGAAAAGTGTTAAACTACGCTTTCTGTCATGTCGGTAAGTTTTTGTCTGTAACTACATTGTTTATGTGTTGTCTACTTTACCTGGACGATCTGTTTCGATGCAATTGCTTGACCTAACCTTCGTTTTCTGCTCGTTTCAGACGTCGATTCCTGACAGTGATTACACCTTTAAGAACTATTACTTTCCTACTGCCGATCTAAGCGACGATGATGAAACTCAAGATCCTCCTGCCTTGAAGGTCAAGCAAAACATTGCTAAGAGAAACATTGATTGTTTCTTTGAGAAGCCCAAGAAAAAGAGGGTCCGACTACAGTCTTCCAATATTGCCCAAGCTAACGGAGAAGGAACTTCATACATTTCATCGAATAATGATGACGGATCCTCAGCGAGTCATCTCATTAAAATAGAAGTGTATGAGATGAAAAAGTTGAAAGATGTTCAACCAATTGATTACTGGAAATATGCAGATGTTCGTGTTAAATATTACGCCTCAGAAGACGACAAGCATTACCGAAATGTAAGAGATTTAATTTACAATATAACAAAACAGGTGGCAACGAAGACCGACTGCACAAAGTACTACATAACAGCGGATAAGAAATAATTCCTGGAATAGCCCGTTTCTTGCGACTCCCAATAGAGCAACGTTATAATTTATGGGTTTCTTCTTAGCACATTAACTGTCGCGACGCAGACTCTACTGAAAAACAGCAATAAATTTTTCGTTCCCCACCGTTTTATACCTGTCTATAAGATACACCTCATATAAGCCACATGCCACCGAGAGATACATTTGTCTAACGCAGGCAGAAGGATGGCACACTTCGAAACTCAATACGATGACCAACTGGTACGACTGTGTCTCGAAGCCGAACAAGACGAAATCGACCGACAACTCTATGAACTCTACGATGATGTCGCAAACCAAGGACCAACAAAATCGTAAGTTTTTTTTTCCCTTGTTTTTATTGTTATGATTCTATACCCGAACGAGTAACTTGTATGAACATGTACCAAACTAATGTAGAGGGGGCGAGTATGGGTCGGTATATAAACGAGTTGTTCTGGGGTATTGGTATCACTAACAATTAATTCGTAGTTTTGAATTTAGAACAATGTTGTCTTTGTCGACTGATGAAATACTATCATTAAATAAATTACTTATAATAAGTAAATTTCATCGTTGTATTAGAATGTGGTATATTAGTCACAAACTGCCTAATGCCATGTTGGAGGACTTAGAGATTATGCCCTATTATACACCTTGTCGTGGTCATTCAAAAAAAAATTATGTGACTACTGGAGAGACCGATGAAATTGATGGTGTTATGCTAATGCAAGCATATTGCAAGCTGTGCAATGTGAGTATTATAATCGAGTTCTCGATTGTAATATTAATTTTGAATGTTTACTTTAACCTATACTTATTAACCTATGCACCTCTTTACAGATCGAGTTCTCAAGTTGGCGGGAAAAGAAAATCGGAATCATGTGAAGGAACTGCTTCGAAGACTCGTCGAACACTAGAATGTCAAGATTATCAAGAACCATCAACATCAAGAATAGTGCCCCCAACTGTGAGTTACTTAGATAAACTAATAGTAGAATGTACCATATGTAAAGTGTCAGTCAGCAAGCGATATTTTTCTAGCCATTTAAAGAGTAATTTACATAAAAATAATTTAATTACTGTTCACGATAACTTAGCAAATGTTCAGGTTATTGAGAGTGCATTTGGACAAAGGGTAAAAACTTACCGAATAACTTCAGACTCCAATATATTACATTTAGAAGTCGAAACGCCTGAATCATTTCTATTAGGAATAAAATCCACTTTATTACAACTGATGAGCAAATGCATTAGTGATTTAACCCTCATCAAGGTAAATTTTATTTTACATGCCGATTTTGTGCAACAAACAAAAGATTTACACAATTCTTTTGACTTTCAAACTTTTAATTATAGCTATTGCGTGGGGGATGATCCTGATAGCATAATTTCATTAATTTTTAAAGAAATTTCTGAAAAAGTTAGTAATTTTGAAAAGAAAGACAGCGGTTGGAGTTTGGAGAAAATCATATATCTTGATATGAATGTTAATAAATTTAACCCTTTACGCGGTTCCTCCTATATAGACTTGCCTCTTGATATAAAACACAAAAAAGCCATCGTAAATGTTAAAAATAATGACCAACAATGTTTTCAATGGGCTGTACTTTCCGCACTATATCCAGCTGCTCAACATTCTGACAGAGTAACGTCATATTTAAGTCATAAAAACAAATTAAATTTCACAAACATTCCTTTCCCGATGAAACTTAAAGATATTCATAAATTTGAACAGCTAAATAATATCAGCTTAAACGTTTTCGGTTTAGAATATGTTGCTAAAGAGAAAAAAAACCAAATCATTGGGCCTTTATACTTCACGAAACATCGAAAAGAAACTCACATTAATTTATTATATTTGAAAAATGGTGCTAGTAACTGTGGCCATTACTGCTACATAAAGAATTTATCTAGATTAGTTAGTAATCAAATCACTGCGAGACACGGCGCTGTTTATATCTGTGACGGCTGTTTGCTGTATTTTCCAACACAGGAACAGTTAAACAATCACTATCAGTTCGATTGTAATCATATAAAAACTGATTTACCAAATGACAAGCCGAGGAAAACCATATGGTGTGGAGAACCGCTACCTAATAACAGATTAGCCTTCAACAATTATGAGAAAAAATTAAAAATTCCGTTTGTAGTGTACGCAGATTTCGAATCATTTTTAAAGCCCATACAAACATGTAAAAACGACCCATCTAAATCCTTCACAGCCAATATACAAAAACACGAAGTGTATAGTTTCGGCTATTATATTAAATGTTCATACAATGATCAACTTTCTGTTTATAGAAAGTATACGGGTGAAGATTGTGCCCAGGTTTTTATGAAATTTCTTAAAAATGATTTAATTAACATCTGTCGAAAAAACTCCTTTCAGATATGTCCAGTGCCATTGACCACCGAAAATAATCGGGATGTGTTACAAAGTAGGGTATGTTTTATTTGTGAAAGTGAATTGAAAAATGATTCCACGGTATATTGTGATTGGTATACTGGCTTGTACAAAGGAGTTGCTCACTCGATGTGTGCTTCTAATTATAGAGCTCCCCGGTTTGTTCCTGTCTTTTTGCACAACTTAAATAATTATGATGCACATTTCATTGTTCACGCGCTGAATTTTGATGAGGGAGATATTGAAATAATTCCCCAAAACAAGGAAAAGTATATATCATTTTCAAAAAAAATTAATGTTTTAAATAATACTATGACCTTGAGATTTTTAGATTCTTTTAAATTCATGTCGTGTAGTTTGGAAAAGTTAGCACAAAATCTTAAAACCGACAAATTTCATGAACTCCATAAAAATTTTCCGGATCAAGAAGATTTTAAGCGTTTGACTAGGAAAGGCATTTTCCCTTATGAATATATGACTTCATTTAATATATTAAAACAAGATTATCTTCCAGCCCAAGATAAATTTTATAACTCGCTGGTAAATGAGCATGTTTCACTGGAAAGTTATAAACACGCAGAAGACGTATGGAATCATTTTAATTGTAAAAATATGTCTGATTACTCAGATTTATATTTAAAAACCGACGTCTTATTACTAACTGACATATTTGAGAATTTCAGAAGTTTATGTTTATCTACTTATGATTTAGACCCTGCTCATTATTTTACTGCGCCCGGTCTGAGTTGGGATGCCATGTTGAAGTATACAAAAGTAAACCTAGAACTTCTGACCGATTTTGCCAAAATTGCGTTCATAAAAAAAGGTATTAGAGGCGGTATTTCTCAATGTAGCAATAGACACGCGAAAGCTAATAATATGTTCATGGAAGACTACAATAATGAATTACCTTCATCCTATTTGATCTACCTAGATGCAAATAACCTGTACGGTTGGGCTATGTCACAATATCTCCCCATCGGTGAGTTTGAATGGGTTGATGTAAATACTAATTTCAACGTTTCAGATGATTCAGAATATGGATTCGTGTTAGAAGTTGATTTACAATATCCTGATAATTTACACGATTCTCATTCCGATCTACCTTTCTGTCCGGATAATTTATGCTCTGAAAATAGCAAAGAAAAAAAATTAATACTAAATTTAAACAATAAAACTAAATACATCATCCATTATAGGAATCTAAAACAATGTTTAAAATATGGTTTACAATTAACGAAAGTACACCGAGTACTTAAATTTAAACAAAGTATATGGCTGAAAAAATACATCGATTTAAACACAAATATGCGTACTTTAGCGGTCTCAGACTTTGAAAAGGATTTTTATAAACTAATGAATAACTCTGTCTTTGGAAAAACTATGGAAAATATCGAAAAACGGGTTAATGTAAAACTACTCACACATTGGGAGAATCGAGGTAAAGTTGAAGGTGCTCAATCATTAATATCGAGGCCTGAATTTCACAGTCTTTCAATTTTCTCAGAATCGTTGGTAGCTATACAATTAAGAAAAACTAAATTGCTGTATAACAAGCCTATATATTTAGGTTTTTGCATATTAGATATTTCGAAAACATTAATGTATGACTTTCACTATGACTATATGAAAATTAAATTTCAAAAGAATTTAAAACTACTTTATACTGATACCGATAGTCTTATCTATCAGATATATAGTAAAAATATATATTATGACATAAAGCCCGATTTATTGACTTACTTTGATACATCTGATTATCCCATGGATAATAAGTATGGGTTACCGCTAGTTAATAGGAAGAAACTAGGTCTCTTTAAAGATGAAAATAATGGAAAAATATTTAGAGAGTTTGTTGGATTGAGATCAAAAATGTATGCGATTGATGTAGACCACAAATTTACAGCAAAAGCAAAAGGTGTCAATAAAAATGTGACAAAGAATTTTAATATGGAGCAATATAAAAGTTGCTTATTCCAAAAAAAGATTCACATTTCTGAGATGTTGCGATTCAAATCTATTAAACATGTAATTTATACCCAAAAAATTAATAAGATTTCTTTATCGCATAATGACACCAAAAGGCATTTACTGGAAAATTGTACTGATACTCTAGCTTGGGGACACTATAAATTAAGAAAAAGTGAACACTTTTAAGTTATTTTTTACGTCAGGAACATTTTTTAGTTTTATATAAAAAAGTTATTATTCACACGTCGTAGCCTTATATAATTAATTAACCTATTGTGTCAAATTTTTATTACATGCGTATGTAGCGTGTAGCACTATTTTTGCAATTTGTTTCGCTTCATTGTATGAAAATAGTTTTGTAGTCGTAGTATAACGTATATAGTATTTTGTGGGGGTCCTAGAACTCAGGTTGTTGAGCAACTAATGTGTATAGAAAATCTAAAAATGTATAAGTAAATTAAACATAGTTAATTATTATTTTTGTAATTTTAAAATGAAAGATAATACTAATTGAGATGTTAAATTGATTTTATTGTTTTTTTTTTTTTACTTTGATAATATGCTGATATATGAGGGAGAGGAGGCCTTTGTCCAGCAGTGGGACATTGGGAGCTTATAATAATAATATATGCTGATAAAATCAAAGTAAAAATTAAATGAAATTTCTGTGTATATGTGGGAAGTATATGAATATATTTATCGACACTCATATAATAATAATACTGTATGATGACTAATTTTAAAAGATGTGTTGTTGTGGAGTTTCTTAGGTCGCTTCTTCTCCATAGCCATAACACCTTTTTGAAGCGATATAGTAAAAAATTTAAAGTTTATAATAAGTGTTTTATTGTTTTTATTCCATTCCCCCATTCTACAGCCTGCAAGTAACACGCTCAATAATGAAAAATGATTCATTTCATACACCCCTTCACAGCTATAGTAGCAGGTCCTAGTGGGTGTGGTAAATCAAACTTTGTCACTAATTTTCTTAAATTTATGAAAGAAATATGTAACACTAATTTTTCACGAGTAGTATGGTGTTACGATGAAATGCAACCTTTATATAATTTGAACAACGTCGACTACAGTCAAGGTATACCGGATTTAAACATGTTTGATGGGAAGCAACCACAATTACTTATAATAGATGATCTTATGAGAGAATCCGATGGTCGTATAGTGGACATTTTTACTAAAGGTAGTCATCATAGAAACCTTAGCGTGTTTTATATAACACAAAATTTATTTCATCAAGGCAGAGGACAACGTGACATTTCTTTAAATTCAAGTTACATAGTATATTTTAAAAATCCCCGGGATAGAACACAAATACGCCATTTAGCGCGCCAAGTGTTCCCAGATAACTCTAAGTTCGTAGAAGAAGCTTATAAAGATGCTACGTCAGAAGCACATGGCTATCTAATGATTGATTTAAAGCAAAATACAGACGATATGTGTCGTTTTAAGACTAAGATATTTCCCCTCAATAGCAATTGTGTAGTTTATGTATCGAAAAAGGGTTATAAATATAATACGTATCGTGATAAAATTACAGTTAACAGTAGATAATGTCTGAAGAAGCAGTGACACGAGATCGAGAGTTAGTTTTACAAGTACTAACACCTAAATATCGCAAAGCTCTATTAAAAGAATGTACTGATGACAAAATAAATCGTATCTGTGAAAGTATTTTAGATACTTTGGATGAAATCCCCATAAAGGAAGTCCGGGAATCAAAATTTAGCTTCTTAAATCTACATTGTTTCTTTTCAACAAACATTGCTTAGTATTTGCTTCTAATATTAACAACATTGTAAAAATATTATCAGTCGTTTACAATGGTTGGTAGAGTGACGACGCATCTAGACTTATTAAAAGCATTACATACACTCAAACCTAAGTATTGTACAGCTTTATTGAAGGTTTGTAAGGATGAAGAAATAAATTGTTTATGTGAATGCATTTATAATATTTTAAATGGTAAAATTCCTCTGAAGAATCAAGATAAATCCAAGTTGAATAAATACAAAACTATATTGAGAAAATTGGTGTCTAAAGGTAAAAGTAACTCTCGAAAACGAATTATTATACAGAAAGGTGGAGCATTCCTACCCATTATTTTAGGTTCCGTTCTCAGTGGATTACTAAGTTCGTTTCTAAATAAGTAAAAATTACAATGGAACATACAAAGAAAATGATACTTGTGGAACCCCACATCCTAGAAAGGATTAGAGACAGTAACCATGTTCATGAAAAGCCCTTATCCCGTCTTGATGAGGAAATGAGTAAAATCTTACACAGTAAAATTGATGATCGTGAGAAGTGGACACAGTACTCGCAAATTTTACAAAGATATTTACATTTTGCTAATAAAGAACGTCATCCCATTAAATTACCAATAGTTACAGATGACTCTATGTATGATGTTTTTAAGACTATTAAAAAGGAAGAAAGTGATGTTAAAACAATAGTTCCAGAATTGCCAAGAATAGAGGAAGACGTAGCAGCGGAAAAACATATCTCATCACGTTACACTCCAAATTATTTATTTAAGTATATACCAAAAACATATAAAAAGAAGGGCGAGTTGTTATTGGAAGGTATATTGGATCATGAAAATATTATTAAATGGGATACCAATGGTCATGTTGTAATCAATGACGAAGTTATTGATAACAGTAATATTGTGGATTTAGTGAACGATGCCCTAAGACCATTACGACGCCCAAAACCATTAGGCTGGGAGAAGTTTGCTTCAGCTTTAAGGGATATAAAAATACCGTTATCTTGTATAGGTAACCCAGAAACGCTTGAATATATTAATAATATTCATTCATCTGATTTAGAGAAAGACGATCCAGCTCAAATTAAAACGCCAAAGCAAAAACCTGGTGGCTTGTTTCACAAAAGAAAACTTGACTGGGAGAAATGGACTCCCATATAGATAATATAAATAAAATTTATTATGATGTCTCTCATCCAGCTGGATACAGTAGCATTGAAAAATTGACGAAAGCTATGCAAGGGAAAATGAATGAAAAGGATGTAAAGAAGTGGTTACAATCCCAAGAAACTTATACTTTACATAAACCTGTCAATAGGCGATTTCCTAGAAATAAATATATTTTATCTAATTTTAATGAACTCTGGCAAGCAGATTTAAGTGACATGCGAACATACAATCAATATAATGATGGATTTAATTATATTCTCTGTGTTATTGATGTGTTTAGTAAGTATGCATTTGCGAGACCTATGAAAAAGAAAAATTCTAAAACTGTAAAGATATGTTTTGAAAGCATATTTATTGAAGCGAAAGCTACTCCTAGACATATACAATCTGATAAAGGTACAGAATTTGTTTCAAGAGATGTAAACCAGTACTTCAAAAAGAAAAATATTAATTACTATACAACTAACAATCCGGACATAAAGGCCAGTATTGTGGAAAGATTTCAAAGAACCCTAAAAATGAAAATGTGGCGATATTTCACACATAATAATACGTATAGGTATGTTGATATTTTACAAGATTTATTATATTCTTATAATCACAGTGTCCATTCAAGTATAAAAATGTGTCCAAGTGATGTGAATTCCAGTAATATAATGACAGTATGGTCTAATTTATATGATAGGTACAACTTAAACACTTCAGACCGATTACCATTTAAAGTAGGTGATTATGTTAGAATAACGAAATATAAACACATTTTCCAGAAAGGTTATGAAACAAATTGGTCCGATGAAATATTTGTAATAGAATCCATTGTAAAAAGACTTCCTTGGTTGGTTTACAAATTAAAAGATCTACAAAATGAATCAATAATTGGTACATTTTATGGAAGGGAATTACAAAAAGTAATCTATGACCCCACTATTACCTACAAAATAGATAAAATAATACGCACTCGCTATTCTGGCAACAGAAAGGAAGTGCTAGTCAAATGGAAAGGATATCCTAATAAATTTAATAGTTGGATATCCGCATTAAACTTAGAAACAATATGACGGAAGATAGTTTTTATCTTACTTTGCCAAGCAATAGTTCAACTGCATATTTCCCCCAAAATACAACCGCCAACTTTGTAACAAAGTTACCTAAAACTGTTCAATTGGAAGGAGAATGGGTTGTAGGATTAGCTGAATTTCATTATCCCTGTGCTATATTTAACGTCCAAGAAAATGAGAATATTCTTTTCGTCAAGAAGAAAGTAATAGTCGAAGGAGATGACGAATCATTAATATCAGTGGAATATAAATCCCAAATTCCTTCATTTCCTTATGATAACATCAACAATTTTCTAAAAGTATTTAATGAAAATAGCCTCCTACAAAATCAAGTGGCATTCCAAATTGATAACGACTCGAAACTTATCACTGTTACGAACTTAACTCGCAGTGTATCATCGTTGATTTTGTCACCTACATTAAATCTTCAACTCGGTTTCGAGCCATATACAAATTTAATTGCGGATCCATACGCTAAATACCCAGCGAACTTACAATTAGGATTACCATCACAGCTATTTATTTACTCTGATATTATTCATCCTCAAATAGTTGGAGATGTAATGACCTCATTATTTAGAATCATACCGCTAGATCCATCAAAATACAACTATGGTGCTTATAAAATGCACGTATTATCTCCAATTCATTATCTTCCAGTAATGCGCAGAGAATTTGACATAATCGAAATAGATATAAGAACAAGCATTGGTAATAGAGTTCCATTCCAGTTTGGAACTGCATGTGTTAAACTACATTTTAAACGAATAAAATGAATTATAAGCGTGATAATATCGTTTGTCCTTATCATCATTATTATTCTAATCAAGCTGGATCAGGTGTAGGTATCATATACAGAGGTGTACCGCATCAACGTGGTCACGGCCTTGGAAGTTTTTTGGGCGGACTATTTAGATCTGTATTTCCACTCATAGCAAGTGGTGCCAAGACAGTCGGGAAAGAGGCATTAAGCGCAGGAGTAGGTTTATTATCAGATATGGTCAGGGCACAACCAATGGGGGAATCAATTAAGTCTCGACTCAAAGAAGCAAGTGCTAATTTAAAACGAAAAGCGGATAACAAAATTGATTCGCTTATGTCTGGCTCAGGGTATAAAATCAAGAGACTTCGAAAGAAACCTACCATTTCATTGAAACCATCTAAGCGAAGAGGAGTTGACAGGAAGAAAAAAAGTAATATAAAAGATATATTTTCAAATTAACTATGTCGTTTCTTCATAATAATTCTTGTGAGTGTGTTAAATCAGAGTTAGATCTTTTTGCTATACCATCAACACAGACAAGTATTGAGAGTGGGCAATGGATTCATTGTACACCGATATCATCGCTAAGTGATGAAGGACCAATTGAATTTGTTATGCCAGGAAGTGGAGATGACTACATTGATTTGTCACACACCCTCCTTCATGTTAAAGCTAAAATTATAAACCTAGATTCTACCACTCCTCCCCCTGATGAGAAGACAGCACCTGTTAATAATTGGTTGCATTCACTTTTCAACCAATTAGATGTTTATCTAAATCAAAAACTTGTATCACCTCCTAATAACACATATGCTTATCGGGCTTATATTGAGACTCTACTTAATTATGGACCAGCGGCAAAACAATCACACTTGACTTGTGGTATGTGGTACGAAGATACAGCTTCAAAGATGGATTCATGTGATGACAACAACAAGGGCTTTCACAAAAGACATCAACGGGTAAAAGACGGCAAATCAGTTGAAATGATTGGACATTTGCACGGTGATCTATTTAATCAAGAAAAGTTCTTAATAAATGGGGTAGAAATACGTGTTAAATTAGTACGTAACAAAGACACTTTTAATTTAATGTCATCATCAGTGAATTCAAAATATAAAGTTCAAATTGATAGCGCTACTCTTATATTGCGAAAGGCAAGAATAAATCCATCCGTTTTACTCGCTCATCAAAAAGTTTTAACCACTACAACTGCAAAATATCCAATTACTCGCGCTGAAGTTAAAGTTTTAACTATTCCATCAGGAGTCCGTGGAAAAACAATTGACAATGTATTTCTTGGTCAGGTGCCGAAAAGATGTATTATCGGATTTGTTGATAATGTTGCTTTTAATGGTACTTTCAATACCAATCCATTTAACTTCGATAATCATGATATAAATGTATTTAGCTTGTATGTAGATGGGCAACAAATTCCTTCTAAAACCCTAATGCCATCATACCGTAGCGGTGTGTTTACGAGTAGTTACCATACGTTATATACTGGAACAGGTATTCACTTTTTGAATGAAGGCAATTCCATATCGATTGAGGACTATGCAAATGGATACTGCTTAATGGCATTTGATTTAACTCCTGATCTATCTGCTAACTCAAGTTCCCACTGGAATTTGATAAAACATGGGTGTGTTAGAATAGAAGTCCAATTTGAATCAGCTCTTGCAAAAACTCTTAACTGCATTGTGTACGCAGAGTTTGACAATGTTATAGAAATTAATAAAAATAGAGATGTGAGTGTAGATTATAATAGTTAAGTATTCAGCATTTTTGTATCTATTATAGTATATAAGATTTCCATATAATATTTTTCATCATTATCCGTTAAACTACCTTAATGTATGTATTTAAGAAAGTATTTCAATAATGGATACACACGAAATTAGACTATTTATGAAAAAGATAAATCACAGTCTAGAATTTAACGTGTTCCCTGCTAACAGAATACCAATGTACATAGAAGCACCCACTTACTTTATTTCTAACTTGGATCCTGATACAAAATCGGGATCACATTGGGTAGCCATTCATATCAATGCTAATGGTATCGGTGAATATTTTGATTCATATGGTAGAAAGCCTACCGGCCACCATAAATCGTTTTTGAAAAGAAATACTCGGAAATGGTTTTACAATAATAAAATTCTTCAAAGTCACTTAACTTCTGTTTGTGGTGAATACTGTTTAGTGTATCTGTACTTTAAGTTTATGAATATGAGCATGTCAGAGTTTTTAAGAGATTTTTGCGATATTCCTTTGTATAACGATATATTCATAAATAAAATATTTAAAACCATTTTTTGAAATAAATTTATTTTACCAATTATCTGTTTTTTATTTACATTATCCTATTTTGATATAGAAGAGTGAAGATAATGAAACATCAGAATTACAGTTTTACTTTATTTATTTTCTAATTAAACATTATAATACAATATTGTAGCTAACTAATCTATCTGCGGGGTTGGACTATAGACACCCGGTGATAATGAAAACAATTTTTCAGACGCCCACGACGTTTCATAAACTTCTTCTTCCTGTTCCAATGACATGAGTGGGTTCGCTGGCCGCTGCAGAAATGTTAGTATAGGGGGAGGTGAGGGTCTTGAATACCCACCATAATCGTAATTGGCCCACTGGCGGAGATTATTTAGGTTTTCTTCATGGAATTCATAGAGTTGTCGGTCGATTTCGTCTTGTTCGGCTTCGAGACACAGTCGTACCAGTTGGTCATCGTATTGAGTTTCGAAGTGTGCCATCCTTCTGCCTGCGTTAGACAAATGTATCTCTCGGTGGCATGTGGCTTATATGAGGTGTATCTTATAGACAGGTATAAAACGGTGGGGAACGAAAAATTTATTGCTGTTTTTCAGTAGAGTCTGCGTCGCGACAGTTAATGTGCTAAGAAGAAACCCATAAATTATAACGTTGCTCTATTGGGAGTCGCAAGAAACGGGCTATTCCAGGAATTATTTCTTATCCGCTGTTATGTAGTACTTTGTGCAGTCGGTCTTCGTTGCCACCTGTTTTGTTATATTGTAAATTAAATCTCTTACATTTCGGTAATGCTTGTCGTCTTCTGAGGCGTAATATTTAACACGAACATCTGCATATTTCCAGTAATCAATTGGTTGAACATCTTTCAACTTTTTCATCTCATACACTTCTATTTTAATGAGATGACTCGCTGAGGATCCGTCATCATTATTCGATGAAATGTATGAAGTTCCTTCTCCGTTAGCTTGGGCAATATTGGAAGACTGTAGTCGGACCCTCTTTTTCTTGGGCTTCTCAAAGAAACAATCAATGTTTCTCTTAGCAATGTTTTGCTTGACCTTCAAGGCAGGAGGATCTTGAGTTTCATCATCGTCGCTTAGATCGGCAGTAGGAAAGTAATAGTTCTTAAAGGTGTAATCACTGTCAGGAATCGACGTCTGAAACGAGCAGAAAACGAAGGTTAGGTCAAGCAATTGCATCGAAACAGATCGTCCAGGTAAAGTAGACAACACATAAACAATGTAGTTACAGACAAAAACTTACCGACATGACAGAAAGCGTAGTTTAACACTTTTCACTATGAAATGTACGACTGTGTCTCGAGGCGAGGCGGGCGATCGAATTTGGACTGTGGTGCTGTACAAGCCGTCTCGCTTTAAATACCCTATCCAGGTAGAGTGGTGATACCACATACGTAGTAGCTATTAAGAATTAACCCTACATATTTATTATTGAATCGAATTAAAAAATTAAGAAAAAATACTGCGTATGCCGCAGATGGCGATCTAAAGAATAACTAACATAAATAAATTTGACAGTGGGTGATCGTTATCATTTCATCTAAAGGCGTACACATTCCAACGTGACGAGCAAAAAAGTCTCACCTGTTTCCAAATCTTACTAGGAAAAAATGGTATACTATAATGAAATAACTTAAATTACGAAGTTTCTATTCACCGTAAAAGGTGCATGTTTTTTGTCGACTACTGCCATAAATATAAATTGATCATAAATTAGAAAACTAAATAAAAGAATAATGGAAAGGCAGTTTCATTGCTGACAATAAATTTAATTTTTTTCCATATTAAAAACATACACCTGCTGTAATCGCTATGCTTACCATGAACAAGTTCAGACTTGTATCAGTTGTAGGTACACAAAAGCGCCAAAAGCCGAGGAGTTATCGTCCACTTGATTTATGTGTGAACCTATTATTAGGTTAGATAAGGACAATTTTTTACTAGCCATTATAATTAGCAAACAAAGTTAACTGGCAAATCCGTCAATAACGACCCAATTAAAGCCGCCAATGAGACCGTGAAAGGGGGAACACACCGTGGTGACCTTTTTTTAGGGGGAGGGCCCGGGGCTGGTCCAGAACTCTCGAATACGTACTACTACCTGGCAAATCCGTCAATAACGACCCAATTAAAGCCGCCAATGAGACCGTGAAAGGGGGAACACACCGTGGTGACCTTTTTTTAGGGGGAGGGCCCGGGGCTGGTCCAGAACTCTCGAATACGTACTACTACCTGGCAAATCCGTCAATAACGACCCAATTAAAGCCGCCAATGAGACCGTGAAAGGGGGAACACACCGTGGTGACCTTTTTTTAGGGGGAGGGCCCGGGGTTGGTCCAGAACTCTCGAATACGTACTACTTTCTTCTCAGGGGAAAATTGCATTTTGAACAAGCAGTAGCTTAAAAAATGTAAAATTGACTATTTTAAGTGTACTCTGGGTACCTACAAAATAAAGCATTATTGACTTTGACTGACTTTGAGTAACAAATAAAAAGATGAAATTTAAATATAAATAGGTATATTTGTCTATCGATCTATGTAAGTACCTATGTGTATGTAAATATATAAAATCTATTTACGTAGTTTGTATCCGCATCCCTATTTAAAACCGCACAACCTACCTATTTCAGATGTACTGTCCTTATACCCAAAGGTTGACTGGAAGAGATCGCTTAAGTGATAAGGTCGCCAAATTGTACATTCTTATCACTTTTCTGAAACTGTATTTTCTTTTCTGTTGTGCAATAAAGTGTATTTATATTTGTATAAGCTAAGACAAATGTATAAAAATTCGGACCTCGTGTCAAGATACCCAAAACGCTAGCAGCGTTTGCTCGCTGGATGCAGATACTTAAGCGTTGAGCGAGGAAACAAGCCAGCTCTCGGGTCACCAGTGACATCGACAAAGCGCCTTGAAATACTATTAAAGAAAAATTGAAGAGCGCCCGCCCACCATGGACCTAAGGTTTCGACTCCGAAAGCAAACGTAATAAATAATAAAAGGTATTTATTCAACACAAAAACATAAGCATAAGCAAGCAATCGGTACTTACAGTATTGTGTTGAATGGGTAGGGCTGACTCGTTGTTCTTGCCGTCGAGTGTAGCTGGTGTTCAGTCCGTCCCCCCCCCCAGCAGAGTAGTTGCTTCTACCGAAGAAAGAATGGGCAAGTTTCCAATCACTATCAATTTTTTTTGTATAATGCATGCTTCTGAATCATGTAGAAATTAAATGAAAATGTAAAAACCAACATGTCCCGTCTTTCAGTGGCATCTATCGAGCTACTCTGCGTCTTTAGTTCGCGATCAGAAAATCGCCAATTTGAGCAAAAATTTTAAGCATTATTAACACAAAGGAAATATACAAAGAGTTTCAGAGCCAGAGACGAACGGGATAACGTGACGACGAGTATACATAACATTACAGAATGTTACTTAAGCAGAGATCTCCGCTTGAGGACATTTAAAATGGGACAGGTTTATGCAACCTGTACAGCGGCATCTTACTAACTATGCTCAAGCGCAGATCTACGCGCGAGTAACATTCTGACATACAGGCCTTAGCCCCCTTGTGAATGTCAGTGTGTCACACCCCTAACGTATTATATATATTACGTATATTTCAAAGCGCTTAGTCGATGTCACTGGTGAC
Organism: Oegoconia quadripuncta; assembly: GCA_949316235.1. Lineage (NCBI taxonomy): Eukaryota > Metazoa > Arthropoda > Insecta > Lepidoptera > Autostichidae > Oegoconia > Oegoconia quadripuncta. The sequence continues at coordinate 27,811,086 of OX438749.1, forward strand.
CCGAGAACTGGTTGTTTCCTCGCTCACCGCTTAAGTATCTTCATCCAGCGAGGAAACGCTGCCAGCGTTTTGTGTACCTTGCCACGCGGCCCCAATTTTTAAAATTTGTTCTAGTTTATATTTAAATTCCATCTCTTTATTTGTTACTGTTTATAAATGAATAAATTGTTACATAACGTATAAACACTTCATTTTGGCGCGTGCTGCGAAATGAGTAAGTCATTAAAATATCATTAACATCTACGCAGTGGCGCAGACTAAAGATGGTAACAGCGCTAAGGTCCGACGCTAAGTTGTCTCCTGATCGTTCATTTTTGGCTACCATGAACACGCCTTTGAACTGGTGTACCTACCCCAACTTCATACGAGCAGACTGGTCTCCATCCCCATCACAGAAATAATAAATAAATAAATATATAAATATATTTCGGACACTTACACCAATCATCTAGTCCCAAACTAAGCAAAGCTTGTGCTATGGATACTAGATAATGGATAAACATACATAAATATGTATATAAACATCCATGACTCGGAAATAAATGTTCGTATTCATCACACAAACATTTACCCCTTCGAACCCGCAACCGTTGGTTTCGCTGACAGGGTCACTATCCACTACACCAGCCGGTCGTCTAATGGTTTAGGACAATGCCGATCTCAAAGCGATACACTTCAATAATTTTGTAAATACTACCTATTGACCGCGACTTCGTTCGCGTGGGACATTTCATCAAGATCAGTTCAGCAAAATAAGTAGCCTATATGTTTATCCAGGTCCTAATCTGTCTATAGACCCACCAAATTTCATCCAAGTCCGTCCAGCCGTTTAGACGTGAAGAGGTAACAAACATACATACATAACACACACAAACTATCGCATTTATAATATTAGTTGTGAATGGGATAGTTGGAATTAGTTGGGATAATAATTTTTATTTCATTATCAATAAGAAGTTTGTAAGATTAGTATTGAAATAAGTATTATTTTGTATCTATTAACTCTACTTTATCTAATTTAAATCGGAAAATAATACATACATAACCGCCTCCGTGGCTCAATGTAAACAACATTGGGTTTAAGTACTCGGTTTGGTTGGTGGTAGGGCATTTTAAATTTCCGCCTAGCTAGCTACCACCATCTTATCTAAATCTGCCGCCAAGCAACAATGTTAATAGCATTGTTGTGTTCCGGTTGTCAGAGATAAGATAGCCAGTCCCCCAAACGTGTTAGGGTTTCGGGTCAGTACGCTTCCACCTTCGACCTCATCTTCACTTAACATCAAGTGTGATTGAGGTCAAGAACCAAGCCGTTGTGTATAAAAAAACATACATAAAGTCACAACCTTCATCCCAAATGGGGTGGTCAGTGATATCCCAAACTGAAGCGTTTGGGTGTTCCAAAGACTAATACTTGAACCAACATCTACGGTTCATTCGATATATACTGAAAGGAAATTTGTGACAAGGGTTGAGCCCATCACCGTTAAGTCTTTAGATGTTTATTCGTGGAAAGTCCCTTAGTCGCCTCGACACCCACGGGAAGAGATGGGCTGGTTCTATTGCTTTTAAATGCCGAAAGCACACAGCGCATACGCAAATAATGCTTCTATGGTACGAATCGTCGTTTACATAGAGTCGTCGAAAACCGTTTAGTGTTTAATATTTTTTGTCTCGTTAAAAAAATATGTGATAGCCTTTTATCTGATATAAATCGCTATCAACTTATGCCTCGTGTCACACTTTCTCTATGGCCTTATCTGTGCCTGTCTCCTACCAGTCCGCGCCTAACCATCGCCCCGAACGCACTACCGGGCTCCATTTTTTTTTTCATTTCATTTTATTAACCTAATTTTAGTTCAAACAGTGCTTTTTTATTATTTTTTTCGGTAGTGAATCATAGTGGTAGTGATTGTTAATTTCGCGTTTAATGTAAGTTTTGTATTATTTTTATTTATGTAGTGTTTCTTATAATCGATGAGAGAGATTTAAATTTGACCGGTGTGGTTGGAACGGTGTTAGAGAAAGTCATTTTTAAGTCATATGATTATTATGTATTTAAGACGGGATGATTCAACCAGTTGCATAATGAAAGTAAAAGTTATCTATACTACTGACATAGTCGTAGCAATTAAGTTATCCACTGCTGGACTTATATCGAGAAAGGCCCGTATTAATAAACCGTTCTCAAGATTGACATGGCCTCATGTTGACGCTTGAAAATTTGCTGCATATTAAAACAGCACCAGAAAAAATGGTCTTGAGACTGAGCCGCGATCTCAAGAACCTACTAAATATAATATATAGCATTAATTAATATATTTTTAGGGTAAATTATTTTGTAATGCTGCTAACTATATTTAGATACTTATTGTAATAACTGTAGGTAATATTGTTAAACTTAGTTTAGGTACATTCAAGTTTTGGTGTAAAATTAAACCAATGTTGTACTACTGTCTATATCTTCGAAATAGTAACCTGTGGATAACGTCGCTGGTTGTACAATGATCCACATCATTTTGAAAAATTAGATTAAGTATATAAATTGTGCAGAGCTGTTTGTTGTCCATAATAAAATAAAATAAAGAAAAAAAATAAGAAAGAACGATTTATTAATACGGGCCTAAGAAAGTCCGGACGGCTTTCTCAGGTGCGCGTGCGCCGGGTGCTTTATGGTCTGTGTTACTTTCTTTTATCCACAGGATAAGATATATTTTGCTAAATAGAAAATAATTATTATATGAAGGCGAAAATTGGTGTCACTGTTATAACACCTTGTAGTTCAATATGATCGACATTATGTTTACTAAAGGGAGGTCGCGGATTTGATTCACAGTGGGGTAAATGTTTAGTACTCTGTTTGGTTGGTAGTAGGACATTTTTCATCTTATCTAAGTTTGCCGTCAAACAGCAATGTTGATAGCATGGTACTGTTTCGATTGCATGAGATATGATATAAATATATAAATAAATATTTCGGACACTTACACCAATCATATAGTCCCAAACTAAGCAAAACTTGTGCTATGGATACTAGATAACGGATAAACATACATAAATATTTATATAAACATCCAAGACTCGGGAGTAAATGTTCGTATTCATCACACAAACATTTACCCCTCGCGGGATTCGAACCCGCAACCGTTGGTTTCGCTGATAGGGTCACTATCCACTACACCAAACGGTCGTCAATGATAGCCAGTCTTCTAATTAAATTGGGGGTTCCGAGCGCCTCATCTTCACTTAACATCAGGTGAGATTGAGGAGCACTAAACCGATGTGCATACAGAAATGACAAATAGATGTTACTGACGTATTTATTATATTAGTCTGCATAATAACCACTCGAGTATCGATACAAAGATTCCACAATTTCAGATCGGGTCTGTAGAAAAAATAAAGTTGCTCTTTACACATGTATACAGTGAAATTTGTCAATTTTGACAATGTCCAAAAACAAGCTGAAATAGTTATCGGAGGAAAAAATGGCAGTTTGTTTAAGGCCCATATTAATACACAGTTCTCAAGATTGAGAAATGTGATGCTGGCTAGGTACCACCATCTTATCTAAATCTGCCGCCATGCAGCAGTGTTAATAGCATTGTTGTGTTCCGGTTGTCAGAGATAAGATAGCCAGTCTCCCAAATGTGTTGGGGTTTCCGGGTCAGTACGCTTCCACCTTCGACCTCATCTTCACTTAACATCAGGTGTGATTGAGGTCAAGTACCAACCTGTTGTGCATAAAAAAAATAATAATTTAAAACAGTATTATAAGAAGTAGTATTGAGATTGAAACATACTCTAGTGTATTCTGATGTTACTTATATGGATTGTTATAAAATATGTTTATTCATTGCTTTGGAACTTATGGTATGTGTGTGTGTATGGTATATTTTAATGATAATGACATATACACGTCTCATAAATAGTTCTTCAAAAACAACGAAGTTATTTAGATGTTGGCGGCAGATTTAGATAAGATGGTGATAGCTAGCCAGGCGGCCATTTAAAATGCCCTACCACCAACCAAACCGAGTACTTAAAAATGTACCCCGCTGGGGATCGAAACCGCGACCTCCGAATCGTAAACCCAATGTTGTTTACATTGAGCCATGGAGGCGGTTAAACTTTGTGTGTATTATCGGATAACATTAAGTTAAGTATAGGCAGCGTTAATTTTTAAAAGTAACCGCTTTATAAAAGTTTCAGCGAATCTAAGAAATGATTATGGGAGACACATGAAAAGAGCTCAGAAGGACAATTCTCGTAATATCTCGTATTACAATTACAGTCAAAATTCAGTTCGGATCCAGTCTCGATCTCCTAAATGTCAAATACGACATTAAATATAAAGATTCGTAATGTAATTATATCGAAATGTGATCGAAAGTTGAACAAAGCTCTCACGATTAATTGTTCAGTATTGCCCAGCTGAAGTGATTATAAGTAGTTTTTTGACAAATGTGAAAGAGAATAAATAGAAGGAAGCAAGCGCATATTTGACGAACTGTCAATTTTTTTAATCTCGAACTTGATGTTAAAAGCTTTGTTCAACTTTCGATCACATTTCGATATAATCACATTACAAACCTTTATATTGTAGTACGAGAATGACGTATTTGACATTTGGAGACCGAGACTAGATCCGAACTGAATTTTGACAGTAATTCTAATAAGAGATATTACGAGAATTGCCCTTCAGTTCAAATTTGTTTTTTTTTTATTTGATTTAGCCCAGAAATTAAAAGATATTTAATACGAACAATTCCGTGCTTCGGAAAGCACGTTAAATTGTCAGTCCCGGTTGTCAATTGAAGGCAGTCGTTGAGTTAGTGGCACTGACTGTCATGTGGCCACCAGTCTGACACAAACATAACAATCCGCACTGGGCCCGCGTGGTGGACTATGGTCCAAACCCTCTCACAGTGGTGCCGCCTCCGTGGCTCAATGTAAACAACATTGGGTTTATGATTCGGAGGTCGCGGGTTCGATCCCCAGCGGGGACATATTTAAGATTTAGATAAAATGGTGGTAGCTAGCCAGGCGGACATTTAAAATGCTCTACCACCAACCAAACCGAGTACTTAAACATGTACCCCGCTGGGGATCGAACTCGCGACCACCGATTCGTAAACCTAATGTTATTTACATTGAGCCACAGAAGCGGTTAAAAATTTGCACGCAAGTTGAATACAATTTCTGAAGACACTTTTAAGATCCATATGTATTGACGATATTCTTGCAAATAAATGATTTATTGATTGGGTTATATTACATTGAAATTAGGTAAAGAATTCTATGGCGGCGAGTTATGTTCAGCAGTGAAGGTCATGATGACGATGACATCTTAATATCTTTATTGTACACAAAATTTTTACAGAAATATGCATTGTATATAAAATGTGCAAAGGCGAGCTTAACTCCGATAGAGTTTTCTAACAGCAAACCTTGGAGATACATAGTGTTTATTAGATGTTAACATCGTAGACACTATTAAATGTTAACATTATTTTGACACTGACTGTACCATCGGTTGTCGTCTTTTGTCATACAAAAATTAAACTTTCCCCACCATTTATGTATCGTGTTTACACTAAACCAATATTAATGTAGGTAAAGAAAGTTTCTCATGCTTTTTGTCATTATGATTCATGGAAGGTGAACCGATTACATTAAAAAAAGCTTCACGTTTTAAACGTATTTCTCTCTTACACACAACACAATCACATTTCTAATTAATCGTTTGTTTCATTCACATCAACAGCATTTTTCACCAATCACTATTGTTGCACAGCACGGCCCCACGTGGGGCACAGCCTCCTCTCACTGTTATTTTTTTTTTGCGTTTTTTATGCACGACGTGTTCTTACTTGACCTTAATCACACTTGATGTTAAGTGAAGATGAGGTCGATGTTTACTTACATTATGTTATATTTACTTGGGTACTTAAGTGCACCGGAGTATTAAGAAATCGAGTATATAATATCGGGTGGAAAAGACGGTCGGAATGGGGAAAGCACTTCAAATATTCGAGAATAGCAAATTTTACACACAAGAATTCTTATTCCAATTTCAAAGATAAGAAAAAGTGTTCATATATTTCTATTAATTCCCCTATAATTTCAAAGTTGACATTAAATGTATGCAAAATAAAGAAAAGTAATTTTCTTTTATTCTTATATTCTTATTAAGTTTACAAACGCTCGTTATGTCTTTTAGATGCAGCACAACATTACGTATCGTCTAATAAATGCACAAACAATTAGTCAATAGTCAAAAATATCATACAATAAAATGACTTTTTTTTATGCACAACAGGTTGGTACTTGACCTCAATCACACCTGATGTTAAGTGAAGATGAGGTCAAGGTGGAAGCGTACTGACCCGGAAACCCAAACACATTTGGGGGACTGGCTCTCTTATTTCTGACAACCGGAACAAAACAATGCTATTAACATTGCTGCTTGGCGGCAGATTTAGATAAGATGGTGGTTGCTAGCCAGGCGGACATTTAAAATGCCCTACCACCAACCAAACCGAGTACTTAAACATGTACCCCGCTAAACCAAATCTATATTATATTAGTTAGTGATCTATATTGGTGTAGTGGATAGTGACCCTATCTGCGAAACCAACGGTTGCGGGTTCGAATCCCGCGAGGGGTAAATGTTTGTGTGATGAATACGAACATTTATTCCCGAGTCTTGGATGTTTATATAAATATTTATGTATGTTTATCCGTTATCTAGTATCCATAGCACAAGCTTTACTTAGTTTGGGACTAGATGATTGGTGTAAGTGTCCGAAATATTTATTATTATTATTATTATATTACAAGTATTTTAACTTAATTTAGAATCCAGACTCTCACAAGGGATTACTTGTGAATAAGTACTATTGATTGTGAGTTTTCAAATAGTAACCACAATCACACAAGGGTGTGAGTAAATAAAGATCAATGTATTGTATTGTCACACAACAACAAAACGATAGAATTGTATTTTATCACTAAAATGTTTTGTTTGACTGGTCAATTGTTATAATGTAGGTAAATAGGTACCTACTCTTTCTCTTGTTAGCGTAATTTTTGATAATGTAATAAAATGTAATCACTGTTGTGTATACGAGTATATCGCCCTTCGGCAATATTCAGTATAACTAAATGTTTTCCTCATTTCATCGAATTACACATTTTATTTAATGATTTATTTGAAATCACAGCCATAATTACAAATTTAAAATATAAGTTATACATTTAGAAGCCAAAATAGATCTCAGTAAGTTTATACATAGCTTATTATGTTACCTTATCTCCTCCTCTTCCCCCGGACCTCGGCGACGAGTAGACGTGCGAACAGTTGTACTTCTTTGTTTAAGCCGATTTTAATATAATTTAACAACAAAAATCCATCATAAAAAAATAGGAGCGCATAAGACGGAGGAGTTTTTATTACCACCGCAATCGACCGCGAAAGCTGTAAACAGATCCAGATCAGTGTGTACGTGAACTGTCAAAATACTGGTTCCTGTGACATCGGGTACAACTTACCTTTTCACACGTGCGACGGCTGGCCTGAGTGAGTGAGACAAGTCTATATATGTACTTACATACAATAGAACAATTCTGGTGCGTGTGAGCAGTACCTCCATGAGTGCGTTCAATCACTAACCGGCCCATCTCCAGTTACCTTATGTTTACCTGGTACTATGAACCTCTAACTACGATACGTACCGCTTTACTTTTCCAATACCTGGAAACTACTGGAACTTTCTGGTAAATCGGATACATTATTGGCATTGAAAAAGACACTGTCTTCACCTACTTATGTTGTCCTGGTACTTCAAATAAGCACAGGTTAATTGCGCCCCGTGTGGAGACTGTTCACGAAGCAGCACGCCTACTATTTATGAGGTAGAGATTACATATACTGTCAGCATCCACCCACATTATGTTTGCCTGATACTCAGACCACAGTTTTGTGAAGTGAGTATATCGATTTACGAACAAACAGGTAAAGGAGTAATTAAAGGAATACCTGACGGCATACTAGAACTTGTAGTGAACTTTATATAATTTTTACTACTCAACTTTTCTGCACTCCTAGTACTATTAATCCGGTTGACTACAACGAACACCATGTCAACTTTGCGCACACCTCCACCTACACCAACCAAAGATACATCTGTGGCAGTTACCGCAAACAGCTCCCACTTATCTGCCCTAAACCATTCGGCCTCTTTACCTGATCTTAATGCTATGATGTCCAATATTACGGAACGCAATAAAAACAAAAAAAGGAAGCATGAGGGTGGGGAGAGTGATTTGATGTCTTCAATTAAGGCCATGTTTGCTGAGTTTTCCCTGCAGCAAGAGCGGCGTTTCAGCGAGCTTCAATCCACAACCAACTCAATAAAAGAGCAAAACACAGAGCTTAAGAATAGCGTAACCTATATGTCTGGCATGTATGACCAATTTTTGTCGCGTATTGATTCACTTGAAGCTGAAAGAAAAAAAGACAAAAAACAAATTCAACTTCTTGACGACAAAATTGAGAACCTTGAACGCAAGCTGCGTGGGTCGGGAATTGAACTACGAAATGTTCCTAAAATTACTGAAGAAGGGAAAATTGAAACTAAGGATGATCTCTTCAAGATTGTCACTAACTTGGGAAAGACTCTTAACATTGATATACATAAGTCCGATATCAGGGACATTTATAGAATCAATTCTAAGGATAACTCGAAACCGATTATAACTGAATTTACATCTGTGCTGATGAAAGAAAAAATCGTAGCTTCGACTAAAAATTTTAATAAAGACAAGTCAAAAGAGAATAAGCTTAATACCTCACATTTACTACTCCAACTGACATCTGCAAGCAAACCAGTTTACATATCAGAAACCCTAACACAGAGATCACAAAAATTATACTACCTGGCAAGGAACTTCCAGAAAGAATATGGTTATTCCTACTGCTGGACAACACATGGCGCCGTGTACCTACGTAAAGCAGAAAACCTGCCTCGTATATTAATTAATAGAGAAAGTGATCTTGAAAATCTACTCAAAAAGGAATGACTATCTTTGCATCCCATTATCTTTTTCTTTTTTATAAATATTACTTTCTATAGTTTATTTTTAAATATAGTAATAAGTGTACTTATTTACATTAACACTAACATATTACACATATACACAAGCCATAGTAATTTAGTTATAACAATTACACTCCATATTTTTTCTCTAAATAGAACAATAAGCGTACTTGTTTACATGAATACTAACATATTACATAAACACATACACATAAGTCATATTATTTTAATGTACTACGAATTCCTAAGTATTTCCAATTGGAAGCGTTCCGACAGTAATTTTCTTACAATACAACAAAATGAAGTCTTATATGCGATATGCTATGCTATCTTAATATGTTCTGATTTTTGCTACTTATTCGTAACCATATCTTTCCTTCTACAGCGAATAGATCTCTGTCCTATAAAAAATATATACAAAATTCGGTAACATGAGAAATATCTCTGAGGAGCTAGACATCAATTTACAATTTAAATCATTAGCTTGTAAAGTAGAAGACGTTTGTTATTTGGCATTGACACCTAAATCATGCTTATCTGTTCTTACCCAAAATATACGTAGTATAAATTCAAATTTCCCTGGACTTGAAATTTTAATGACTAGACTTAAAATTGAATGTGACATACTGGTACTAACCGAATGTTGGCTGTCATGTACATCAACGATCCCACAATTGACTGAATATAACTGTTTCACAACTAAAAATAACCCAATTCAAAATGACGGGGTTGTTGTCTATATTAAAAATAGTCTTGCATGTTCGGTAGAAGAACCAGTATTCCAAGAGGGTAACTGCTTAATTATAAAACTGGGATTAGACACTGCTATTGTTGCCATTTACCGCTCTCCGTCATATGATAACGTTAATCCTTTTCTCACAAGTCTAGGGGAACAATTACATAAACTCTCTCATATACAAAATGTTATGGTGATTGGTGATATTAATATACCAATCAATTCTGATAAGCTGGATTCTAACTCTGAACATTATCTAAATTTAGCGGCTTACAATGGTCTTCTACCTGCTCATACACTGATAACTCGCGACCAAAGTGGTAGATGTCTTGACCATGTTTTGATAAAAACAAGAAACACAGCTTTTACACTCGTTCCTCAAAGTACTCTCACAGATCATAAATCGGTAATCGTGTTCTTACAAAATAAACCGGTACGTAATTATGCGACTACTAATTTTAATAAAGTAGATGCTACAAGGCTTGCATTAGATATCGGGAATATAGATTTAAAACCTATTTATGAATCTCATGACCCGGACTTTTCAATGAACTATCTTACTCAAGCTATCGCAATAGCTCTAATTAACAACACCCAGACGACTACTCTACCAAGACGCAAAAAAATAATCAAACAATGGATCACACCAGGCCTATTGCGCTGCATACAAAATAGAGATACATTACATCTTAAGGTCAGGCAAACTCCAGATGATGAAGTCTTAAAGATAACGTATACGCGTTATAGAAATTTCTGCAACACGTTGTTAAAAAAACTCAAGAGATCTTTCGAGAAGGAGCAAATTGACAGAGCTGGGAAAAATAATAAAAAGTTATGGGAAGCCATTAAAAATATCACGAATACCTCAAAAGTTAAAAACTACCCTAAAGAACTATTATCGATTGCCGACTCTGCCCAATTGTCAGTAAACTCCGTCAACAATTTTTTTGTAAATGTAGGTAAATCCCTCGCGAAAAATATTCAAAAAGATAAGCATACTCACCAAATATTTAGCAATGACCCAGTAGTCAGCAAGATTGACTCTTTTGTATTGTTGGACACAGATGAGCAAGAAGTGGAACGTTTAATACTAGGGTTGAGAGATAATTGTTCAATTGGATGGGATAAAATCTCAAATAGGTTCCTTAAAGAGCATAAAGACTTTCTTGTACCTCCTTTGACATTTATTTTTAATCACTGTTTTCAAACGGGTATTTTCCCCAAGGCCTTGAAAAAATCAGTAATTCTCCCAATTCACAAGGGTGGTGACAGAGACAACATCAGTAATTATAGACCAATTTCCATCTTGCCCTCGATTTCAAAAATATTAGAGAAATTAATAAATACTAGACTTGTTAAGTACTTGAACGCTAATAACATTTTGTCCGAGAATCAGTTTGGCTTCCGTAGTGGTAAATCTACGTCGGATGCAGTACATGCACTTACGGATTTTATCACTATGAATCTTGACAAAGGTAAGAAATGTATTGGTATTTTCTTGGACTTGGCAAAGGCTTTTGATACTGTCTCTGTCCCCATCCTGCTGGGAAAATTAAATGGGATTGGAATCAGGAATAATCAGTTTAAGCTTTTTGAGAGTTACCTGTCTGACCGTGTCCAATGTGTTGAAATCGGGAATTTTACTAGTACTGATCTTCAAGTAACACATGGTGTTCCACAGGGTAGTATCCTAGGCCCAACCCTCTTTCTTGTTTATATCAATGAACTATGTAATTGTAAGCTATTTCAAGGTAAACTACTATCATATGCAGATGACACAGTTCTTCTTTTTGCCTCCAACTCATGGAAGGAGGCGTATGATGCGGCCCAAACTGGATTTAACGCTGTCTTACACTGGTTATTTAGCAATGTTTTAACCTTAAACACTGATAAAACAAAATATATCTCCTTCTCCATTCGAGGCTCTCAATCATTTTGTAAGGAATATCATATTTTAGCCCATAAATGTTTTCAGCAAAACAGGAACACCTGTTCTTGCAAACCTGTTGAACAGGTAAATGATATAAAATATCTAGGTATTATAATAGATTCAAACCTTGGTTTTAAACAACATCTGGTATCTTTAAGTGGAAGAGTGCGCAGATTGATTGTGATTTTTAAAAATCTTCGTTATGTTGTTGAACCCACAATATTAAGACGAATATATTTTGCTCTTTGTCAGTCTTTGATTACTTACTGCATCGTGGTTTGGGGAGGAGCCCCGAAAACGACTCTAAAAAGTCTCGAAATAGCCCAAAGAGCAATTCTTAAAATCAGCACTTTTCACCCTTTTCTATACCCAACCAACTTACTTTATCAATCATGTAAGGTGCTGAGTGTTCGGCAGTTATTTCTTCTTAGCATCACTCTTAAACAGCATAGTGAATTAGCTTATGACCCTCAATTAAAACAAAATCGTAGGAATCATCTAGTCTGTAAACACTCTGCACAGTTTCGCACTTCATTCTCGCATAGATTTTTTAGATTCTTGGGACCGTTTATTTACAACAAAATAAATAAGATTGTTCCAATTTATTCACTTAACACGGTGCTCTGCAAAAACAAAATCACTACTTGGCTCCTATCACTTTCTTATGACCAAACGGAGGAGTTTCTTACTGTTGTATCTTAACATTACTTATATTAAGTTGCTGTGTCTTATGTACACTCCTATATTATATCTTATGTACACAAACACGCCCAAACACACACACATGCAGGCACACACGCATGCACACAAGCACACACGCACACACACACACACACACACACACACACACACACACACACACACACACACACACACACACACACACACACACGCACGCACACACGCACATCACCATCCACACGCACATCATCATACACATGAACATCCCCACGCACACAAACACACCCCACACACACGAACACACCCCACACAAACCAACACACATATAAACACAATTACATAACTCATAATACACTTCGCCTATACTTACCAATTTTGTTACACATATACTGTTAATTCTTTAGTTTATGTTAGTTTTTAAGTTAATCGATATTTGTGACACGTTTTGGGATACTGCATCAGACACAATATGCTTTTTATTGTTTTATATGTCGAGAGTCAAGTTGTATCCCTACACGTGTCAATAATGTTATTATTATGTTTTTGGTTATGATGACTATAAGGCTAGTGATACTGTCCTATGGGGAAGGGCACTGTATGCTGAAATACAGGTTTTTTCAACCTAGTTCGGCAACAGGGGCTATATTATTGGAATACAAAATTACTAGCTTAATATAGATTGTAAGATGGACTGTAAACTTTTTTGGAATAAAGTTATTATTATTATTATTATTATTATTATCTATCGAGTCATCAAATTGTTGTGTTTGTGGGAGTGAGAGATGTGCGAGTGTGTGTGTGTGCATGAGTTGAGTGTATGTGTACACAATTACCTAATCTATGTCAGTGCTTTCAATACTGCTGATTTGAACTGCTTACGACTCAGATGAAAAATGTCCAAATCCGAAAATTCTTCATTGTATTATCGCAAACATCGAATCATAGTGGAGTGGTGAGCATAGTTCTTGTTCTGGGGATGTGAAATAAGCTAACATGGTAATCTTGTTAACAGTTAGTTAAGAGTTTCTTGCTCGTTCTTCTCTGGGGCATCAGTTTTGTGAATGAGTAGTTAACCGCCTCCGTGGCTCGATGTAAACAACATTGGGTTTACGATTCGGAGGTCGCGGTTTCGGTTTGGTCGGTGGTAGGGCATTTTAAATGTCCGACTGGCTAGATACCACCGTATTATCTAAATCTGCCGCCAAGCTGCAATGTTAATAGCATTGTTGTGTTCCGGTTGTCAGCGATATGATAGCCAGTCCCCCAAATGTGTTGGGGTTTCAGGGTCAGTACGCTTCCACCTTCCACCTCATCTTCACTTAACATCAGGTGTGATTGAGGTTAAGTACCAACCCGTAGTGCATAAAATAAAAGTCATTTTATCTTATGATATTTTTAAATGGTTATTTTGACTATTGACTAATTGTTTGTGCATTTATTAGTCGATAGGTAATGTTGTGCTGCATCTAATAGACGTAACGAGCTTTTTTAAACGTATTAATAATAAAAGAAAATTAAGACTATTGCATACATTTAATGTCAAGTTTGAAATTATATGGCAATTAATAAAAATGTATAAATACAGTTTTTCTTATCTTTGAAATTGGAATAAGAATTATTGTGTGTAAAATTTGCTATTCTCGAATATTTAAAGTGCTTTCCCCATGCCGACCGCCTTTTCCACCCTGTATTATATACTTGATTTCTTAATAATCAGGTGCACTTAAGTACCCAAGTAAATATAACATAATGTAAGTAAAATGAGTAGGTAAAGGTAAGTACATACTGTACTCACATTGCTGTCGCGTGATTCAAACTTTCTCTTTCTCTCAGCGTGGAATGACGCGCATGCGTAGTACGATCATGCATGTCATTTGCGATTTCATTCTATAAGTATAATCAACTACATTTAAAATGCAACTTTAATCAAGAGCCATATCAAAAAACAATATCTGTCCTAACTTTCTGGGTTTTATTAATTTATTTATTTTAACACTTTATTGCATATAAGTATATAAACATACATTGAACAAACATATAGGACAGATATTACAATACACAAAAGGCGAGCTTATGACTGTATGCGATTTCTTCCAGCACACCCTCGGAATTTTAATTCAAAATTAAATAGCTGTTCAATGTGGTTTCGGCATGTAAAAAGAATAGTACCCACCCGTTTCTCCTCGTGGGTGTCGTTAAAAGCGACTAAGGGACTTTCCACCAAAAAATACCTATAGATTTGCACGTTTTAACACGTGCGTGATTTTAGAATTCACACAGTGGTATTCAGGTATTTTGAGAATGTCATAAAACTGTGCTGAAATAGTGACCAAACGAAAAATTTAGTGCCATTGTTTTGCGAGGACCTGTTTGGTGTAGTAGTTAGAAACTACTATACCAAATGGTCGCGGGTTCGAATCCCGCTAGAGGCATGTAGTTGTATGATGAATACAGGCATGTGTTCCCGAGTTATTGATGTTTTTCATTTATACATGTATTTATTTACAAAAAAATGTATTTGTGTAGTTTATCAACCATCTGGTATCCATAACACAAGCCTAGAGGCTTACTGTGGATCCAGATGGGGCTGTGTGTTTGTGCAAAGACATTTATTATTATTATTATAATAGAATAAACCTCGTCAAACGAGGTTTCAAGTTCATATTTGAGATACTACTTTATATGAAAACAGCATCTCAAAATGTCTACTCAAGTTCAATATAACACACCCCTCCACACACACACACACACACTTGCTTTAGTCCACTATCCACATGCCTCAACATATATGCTTTAAGCATCATACTGCATCACTTAGATAATGTATTCTCAGTGTTCTTGTTCTTGTTGTAATGTCTAATATTAAGGGAGTGAGAGTCTGGAGATGGAGATCTGTAGCACAGGTTTCGAATCTATTTCAGACTCCAATCTCTCACAAAGGAATTTGTTTTTGTATTTAAATACCTAACATTACTATTTCATCAATGTACCTATTTCTTTGCGGTGAGATAATATATATTTATTATTATTATATTATTAATATCAATCAATTGTAGTTTCAACATTTTAAGTGAGCATTCTGGCGTTACGTGTTGATTAAATCCTCATTCTCATACGCAGAGACTGATTTACCTGTGATTATAATGTATATCCCAAAAAGAAAATACATAAACAGTGCCACCGAAATATATAAGATAGATAGATAGATAGATAGATAAAGCGTTTATTTGCATATTACAGAAACACATACAAAAATATTCGACGCAACAATCATTCTGCTTGGTGTTATTCTTACACAAATAAAATATTTCACAGTAATAAAAATAAAAACTAAAATTAAATACAACTGTTACAACTTATAATAGAGTTGTATGTGTATCTGTACCACAAACGGGCCATCGCTCAGTGTGGATCCTCACCTATATCGGTAAGACACTGATTTTCAGCTAGTGCCCTGCGAGAGAAAGCGAGGGTAGGGTACTAGTGCAAAAATTTTCAATAACAACCATAAGTGTGTATTCTATAAAGATCATATTGTACGGTGGTGTATAGTAATTGTATGGATCACAATGATACTCGTTTAAAATAAAAAGTGGACTTAACATAATTAACTAAATACCTACAACGCGAACGAGTCAATTTGTCTGTGAGCAGCTACCGCTAAGCTATTCGAATTGTTGCAAATGCTTTCGGAATATTCTTCTTTTGTATTTCTAGCAGATGTGCTTTAATTCGCTTCTAGAAAGAAAACTTAGATGTCCATAAATAAGTAGCATAAGTAGTTATTCAAAAACAACGATATTATTTAGATATCTGAAAAGGGGCAGCGCATCCGTCGGTCTTCGTCTACCTATCAATTTTGGGCTCCCGTGGTAAATTATGGCCCAAACTCTTGTTGATGATGAACGCTAACATTGTATCCACATGTATGAATGCCTCCTGTGTATTGACATAGTAATGTAGCTGACTGTACCTATTATATTTTTTGTAAACACTTATTGTGTGATTGTATTGATGTAGTTTGTTTATTTTTCAATACAGGGTGTAATTGAAGTTGTGCAAGCGCAGTGTAAGACGTCCATCTAACTGTCGGGGAGTCGACGTCCTGTGACTGGTAACATTGAAATTGAATCCACTGGTTTACAAACTTTCCTCAAGGAACGGTATGCAAATTCCAGTGAAAATTTTTCGGCCTTTACAAAGTGCACTGTTCTCTAAGATCTCCTAACCACCTAACCATCATAAAACAGACATTATTTACCAAAGGCTATTATAAAATTTCTGACTATCTGGATGATAAGCAAGCATGGACATAGACCGCTTGGCGATATTCAGTCTAATTATACAATATAATATAATTGTAACCCAAACTTATTTAAAAGAGCAACCCTTGAGTTTCTTGGTCGTTTTTCTCTGAGGAATCAGCTTTGTGCACGAACAATAATGTCAAAAACTTTAATAATAAGATAAAAAATGTGACGTATTCAAGTGATAATTTTTATCCTACGAAATTAATATTTTTTTGATTTGATTTGCACTCACAGGCATAGGTCCGTTTTGTATGGACATTTACTCTTTGTAACCTTATGTAATCTGGTGCCTATTTTATACAAAATATAGTCCCACGGACAAGTTAACCTAATCTATTCGTTTATTTTCTAATCCCGCAATACTGGAGTCTAGAAGACGCATACCATATAATGATGGAGTGTGTCCGGAACGAGTCCTACATATTCCAAATATACGTAGAGTATAATACTATTAAGGAGGTCGGAGGATGTAATACGGCGCTGGCGTCGCCGCTATCGACAGCGGCACCTGCGCTGTATAAATTGGTTAGGTTAGGATTGAAATTAAGATACTTATAAGTATTCCATGTTGTCTTAATTTCAACCTTAAGGTAGGCAAGGGTAGTGTTAGGATAGACCAAAGTGACCAAGTTCTTTAAATAAAGGGCTTTTTGGCGGGATCTCGGCGAGTGAAGTTGCATTTTTCTTTATAATTCTTATAATTTGTGCATTTTAACTTTTGAATCTTAATAATGGCAGAATAATGTGCAGCAAACGTTAGTGGTGGTGTACAAGTGAAGGAAAGTGTAAATTAAAGTGCGTAACGGAGCTTTCAGGTTCCGACAAGAAGCCGCCAAAATCTTGTGTAAAGCATTCTGTCAATTTACTAAAGAATGACTTGACCGTGACTAGACTCTGTATACGCCAAGTATACGACGAATTACTTGTTTTGACTGAGACTGACTTATAAACTGAAGAAAAAAGAAAAATAAGACATGGCTGTTATGGGCTTAGATCCCTTTGCCTTCTCCGAGAGGAGAGAATAAAACGAAAAAAAAATAATCTTTAAATAAAGATTAAAAAATACTGGAGTCAAGGACTATCGCAACCTTACCTTAGGGTTCCGTAGTGTTAAAAATAGACATTCATTAATGAACACATGAACAGTAGTCGTATAGTTAGCGATAAAGATTAGAATTTAACTTTATGAGATAGTTATTAAGTTCCATGTATATTCTATAGTTCAGTAAATAATTTGTAGTTTTAATGTCTATTGTAACTTCTTTACAAAACCTTTGGGTACCTATTATCAGTACGCTTAGTAGTGAGTATAAGTCAATCAGTTCCACGACCAACAATTCGTCACAAGTAGGCCGGAGACGACCGCGACAGTACTTTCTCCGGAAGGTCAATGGCAATGCTGTACAGGGACGAAGTGAGTCACTACGGAGTTTGCCAGATCAAAAAATATAAAAAGTGACACAGTAGCAAAATCATTTAAGTTCAAATTAACCTAAATAGTCGCTAAATGGATCAAATAACGTTTTCTTATTCTTATAATACCCATGACAGATTACAGCTTTCTAGTACTAACAGTCTCTGAGCTAAGCTGCGGACAGACAGACCGAGGGACATGGTGAAAGTAGGAGATAACCCTAAAAACTAAACTGAAGTGACTGGACTTATCCCAGGGAAAATACGGTTTGACCTCGGAAAAACGAATAACCGCGAATTTCTTGAAACATTTAAAAAAATGTTGTAAATGTAGTAACAATTGCTAAACATTAAGCATTTGTAAGAAACGCAAAAGTACTAAGTAACTAAATAAGCTAAAATTGAAAATGTGTTTCTTTTAAATAAAAATTCAAAACATTTAGGGAAATTATTGTTACAAAATCATTGTTCTCATTTTTATTTCTTAAGCAATACAGCTCGACAACATTTTCAGCTAAAACACATGCATGCCTAACTATAACATGCTTAGTTTTTTATCCATCAATAATTTAACTGTGTTTAACAAAAGTCTACCTATTTAAATATCAGTTATCATTTATTGTTATTAAGATACAAATTAAAAATAGGGGTTCTGGACTAAGCGCTCGTTTTTTTTTAGATAAATTATACAAAATTACATCCCTAATATACCTCTATAACATAGCAATTATATAAATCGGTTCTGAATTATGTCTAGCTAAGCTAATTTTTTACCGTATTTTCCCTGGGCTAGAAGGCTTTAGCGCCATAGCAGTTCCCGCGAGGTAAACCAATGAAACATTACCGCGATTAGTGTTTTATCCATCAATAAGTTAACTGTGTTTAACAAAAGTCTACCTAATTAAATATCAGTTAGTATTTATTGTTATTAAGATACAAATCGCCGCCAAGCAGCAATGTTTAATAGCATTGTCGGTTCCGGTTGTCACAGATAAGATAGCCAATCCCCCAAATGTGTTGGGGTTTCCGGGTCAGTACGCTTCCATCTTCGACCTCATCTTCACTTAACATCAGGTGTGATTGAGGTCAAGTACCAACCCGTTATGCATAAAAAAAATTAAAAAAATAGGGTTTTTAAAAAAAAAACAAGATTAAGCGCCCGTTTCTTTTAGGCTTAATTATTATTTACCTCTATGAGATAGCAATTATAAGTCGGCTCTGAATTATGTCTAGATAAGCTAATTTTTACCGTACTTTATATATATTATGTGCTCGTAGTTAAAGAACTTTTAAAACATTACCCTCTTTCCTTGGGCAGTCGAGTAAAAGAGACATATCCTAAAAGTTTTAAACGTAGCCCAATCGACGTCATTGTGTTCTTTTTATTACTTACTAGCTTTCAGCCCGCGGCTTCGTCTACGTTGAATAACTTTATCGTTGAAATTTGTTTATCCCGCGGTATCCTATGTTTTAATCCAGGGTATGTTGTACCTACATACCAAATTTCATCCAAATCCGTTCATCCCTTTCGCCGTGATTGAGCTACAAACAAACAAATAAACAAACAAACATCCAAACTTTTGCATTTATAATATTAGTTGGATGTTATTTTAAGAAATCAAACATGGGATTTTTTTTTTATTTATTTATTTATATAGAAATCACACTGCATGTAATTACATTTAAAAATATTTCTTAAAATTTAGAGATTTCTAATTTGCAATTTGAATATTAACTGGTACCTACTCAGCTAACTTTGATAGTAAATAAGCTAAAAACTAAGGCATTGCTTTACATCATTTGTGTTATTTTGTGTGTTTGTGTGATTTGTTTTAACTTTCATAAATGTAAACAAGCATTTGAGCTGCATATATGTCTTTGTCAATTAATAACACAATGCAATGAATATGCATAGACTATTAATACGTATAATATTTAATGGCGGTTGAACTTACATTGTTATTCATGCATAACTACTGGTCTTTTAATAACTATCAATCAAATACGCTTTATTGTTTAAATAAGGAAGGTACATTTAAATATCTTATAGAAACTACAAATTAGGCGGCCTTATCTCTTCCAGGCAAACCTATCATCACGGAATTCAATACGAGTAATTAAGTGGGTTAGCACAAATAATTTCTTAATTGTTAAGTACACCTGAAAGTTCTGCATATTGAAATCAAAAAGTGTTATCTTATAGGTATGCAAAACATTAATAAGTACTATATGTGATGAGAAACAATAATAACTAAATAATCTGAACAAATAAAATATATCCATACAATTTATACCATGTTACCATACCTCTGCATTCTCTATCGCATATTTCATGGGGAGTGTTCTGAAGAACTTTTCGAGCTAATACCCGCTGCGCAATTTAACCGATACACTTCTCGCCGAACATTAAATTTCCATCCACATCACCTGGATGAGTGGAAGTCTACCACTGTATTTTCTCAAGAAACTTCTTACACCGTACGACCACCCTGTGGAACGGACTTCCTGCACCGGTATTCCCGAACGAGTACGACATTGGAACCTTCAAGAAACGAGCCTACACCTTCCTCAAAGGCCGGCAACGCATCTGTGACCCTTTTGGTGTCCATGGGCGGCGGTGATTGCTTTCCATCAGGTGACCCGCATGCTCGTTTGCCCCCTCTCATATAAAAAAAAAAAAAAAATGTATTAAACATTTTGAACATCGCCGAGGAAACAAATATATATTATCAGTGTTTCACCATTAGAACTTCAAACTTTATGCATTTTTTTTTTTTTTGCAGACGACCGATTGGTGTAGTGGATAGTGACCCTGTCAGCGAAACCAACGGTTGCGGGTTCGAATCCCGCGACGGGTAAATGTTTGTGTGATGAATATGAACATTTATTCCTGAGTCATGGATGTTTATATAAATATTTATGTATGTTTATCCGTTATCTAGTATCCATAGTACAAGCTTGCTTAGTTTGGGACTAGGTGATTGGTGTAAGTGTCCGAAATATTTATTTATTTATTTATTTATTTATTTCAACATAAGGATACATGATACCATTTGTTGAAAGTCAATTTAAATCTAATCTGTAGGAATATTACTCAATTAACGTTGTATTACCATTAATTTGCCTAAAATAAGTTACAATTTACTTACTTAATAAATGTCCGAAATATAAAAAAAAAAAAATTACTAAAAATAAAAAATACTTAATAACTTTACAATATATACAAATAACATTAATTATTATCTAAAATTTAGATAATTCGAGAAATAATAAAATTCGGTATATGGCGATACGAAGATGACAGAGAAAATAGCAGCCTTCATTATTTCGCTCAGGCCAGGCAAAAGAAACGATTTCTATCACTGCTACCTAATCTCACAAATCCGCGGGATCCGCACACGTAATCTCGTTCCGAACGGAACCAGGAAATCGTACGGGATATCATTATGAGATCTGGTATACTGAGATTGGAAATCTTATGATATGTGAATTGTTTTTCACAAGACAGTGCAGCTGTAGCTATTTGATACTTTATACAAAAGGTACTTGATTTGGCCCAGTCGCATTCTCTATTCGTTGGCTTTTTGACGGGAACTCAGCGAATGATGTTGCATTTATGTTTTTATTTTTTATTATTACTATTAACCACTGTTGGGCAAAGGCCTCCCTCATCTGTTTCCAGTCGTTTTTGTTCTTGGCGAGCACACTTTTGTTGTTGTTGTTGTTTATTTTCTGTTAGCTTACTAAAATCGGTTCAGCAAAAAAATTTGCCTATATATTAATCCAGGTCCTAATCTCTCTACCGACAAATTTCATCCAAATCCGTCCAGCCGTGTAGGCGTGGAGAGGTAACAAACACATCATACCTACATACATACAAAATTTCGCATTTAAAATATTAAGTTGGGATAATTTGTGCATTCTGAGTTTTGAAGCTTAATAAATAATAATAATAAATATCTCTGCACACAGCGCCATCTAGTTCCACACTAAGCAACTAGGCTTGTATTATGGATATCAGATGGTTGATACACTACACAAATACATTTTCTTTTGTAAATAAATACATAAAACCACCTATAACTCGGGAACACATATCTGTATTCATCATACAAACATATGCCCCTAGCGGGATTCGATCCCGCGACCTTTAGGTGTAGCAGTCAGAATTTTTAACCACTACACCAAACAGGTAATAAAGGCAGAATATTATGCAGCAACAGTTAGTGATGGTGTACAAGTGACAGGAAGTGTAAAATTTAAATTCAAGTATTTTATTACCTATTGCTTTTTTTTTATTTATTTATCCATAGAACATTATTTGAACAATCTTCACTATAAGACGCCTACGAAAACCTGTAAAGGTTTGTGTGTAGTGCGAATGAGGTCACTGACCCGCCGCGTTATTAATTATTACAAAAGCTAAGTTAAATATCTACATACATACATAAGATACATAAGATGATATGCGAAAGCAAGTAGACATATGTCTCTCTATCGTAATAAAATTTGTTGAAAAGACACTTCCTACATAGTTCCATCTATAAAGTACTTCTTTAATGCATTTTTACATTGTTTTATGTTATATGAATATAGTTCACCAGGAATACTATTTAAAATATCTGGTAAAATATAATCCCATATTCTCATGCCATATACATACATTATTAAATTTAGGTAGTTGATATGGTGGTAGGTATGCCAAATTACGTAGATGACTTGGTCTACTTGTTTTTGTTAACAATGCTATATACGTTATGCTGTATAAGTTTGTGAGGCATTCTTCTGAAAAATCAGGCAATTTATACACCCTATACAGGCATTCCTCAATTCTGTAATGGTAGCCCTAGTTTCGGTTACAACGCGGTCTTAAAACAATTGACGGGTCAGGTGACAAACATAGTAGACAAATCCATCAATCCTGCGCCCGCGTCGTGGATTATGGCCCATCCCATAACCTCTCCCATTGGGGACGTGGAATTCTGCCCTGTATCCCACAGTTGGAGTAGCGTAATAAAATAAAATCGAGCTGCTCAGCGGTGTTATCAGCTACCAACACAGGTACCGTACTGTCGCGATATCTGAGTAAACATTTGAACAACGCGATAGTGTGGAATTGATATAAAAATTCAATCTGCGACAACACACATGGCCCAGTTATATGTATTGTGTCTTTACCTATGAAATTGGAGTTTTTTTTCTTCGTTAATCATATGTACCAATTCCTGCGATTTTCAAAGCTATAATCCAAATTTGTTTTTTATATTTGGAAAATGGAATATTATTTCAAGGTTTCACATGAAATATTTTTTAATTTCTAGGCTAAATCACATAATAAAAAAAATTTGAACAGAGCTCTTTTCATGCGCTTCCCATAATCATTTCTTAGATTCGCTGAAACTTTTATAAAGCGGTTACTTTTAAAAATTAACGCTGCCTATACTTAACTTAAGTTTTCCGATAATACACACAAAGTTTAGCTAAATTTGGATTTGCCGTTCCCAAAAAAAAATCAAAAATGAGAAAACAGTCTTAATGAAATTCTTCATACAAAACGCCAATTTCATAGGTAAGGACCTAATACATACATACAATTTAATTACTTATGTGCATTTATCCGACTGCTCTTAAACGGTGAAGGAAAACATCGTGAGGAAACCTGCATGCCAGAGAAATAAAAATACTAAGGCATGTGAAGTCCCCAACCCAAATCCGAAGCGTTGTAGACAATGGCCCATACTCCTTCATTATACGAGGGAAGGCCTATATCCCTGCAGTGGGATGTTTATGGGCTGATATGATCATACATACAATCGAACATTACCTTCCTTTTTGGGGTAGTCAGGTAAAGACTGATAACCGCGGCCGTGGCGTACATGTTTAGTACTCTGTTTGGTTGGTGGTAGGGTATTTTAAATGTTCGCCTTAGCTACCACCATCTTATCTAAATCTTCCGCCAATCAGCAATGTCAATAGCAATGTTATGTTCCGGTTGTCAGAGATAAGATAGCCAGTCCCTCAAATATGTTGGGGTTTCCGGGTCAGTACGCTTCCACCTTCGACCTCATCTGTGATGAGATTTAGCCCAGAAATTAAAAAATATTTCATGTGAAACCTTGCAATAATATCTATTCAATTTTCCAAATAAAAAACAAATTTAGATATAGCTTTGAAAATCGTAGGAATTGGTACATATGATTAACGAAGAAAAAAAACTGTAATTTCATAGGTAAAGGCCCAATATAAATACTTGAACAAATAATACCCCTTAGTCACTTCGCTTAATCATTATTTGCTGTATTCGCTTAACCAACCCACAATGTAATATATATGTTGTGATAGATTAGATAATATATCACACATTACATTATATCTGTGCACTGTCTGACATATATTCCTTAATACATTCGTTACATAACAATGTTGCTAAGTAACGTATTGCTATGGAGGATCGAATAATTCCATCGGTAGGAATTTTACAAGTCTCATGGTGTTTATTAGATTGCTCGTCATCAAATCAATGCTAGTATTGTTGTGTTCCGGTGTTATGATTAGAATCTTATATTACAATAGACAACACTGTGTACGTTGTTTAGTTTAGTCCTATTAGAGTCTAATGCCGGCTCCAGACTATCGTCGAACAGTCCAATATGACACCAATGTGTGCAAATTCAGATTCAAAACAGATTTTCCACACATCAATGAGGAAGTTGGAGTGATAGGTGCTTATACGCTATACCTTTTGAGTGCATATAATTCTTTTTATTAGTTTCATCAGCATCAGCCCCTAAACATCCCACTGCAGGGATATAGGCCTTCCCTCGTATATGAGGGAGCTGCCACGCTGGTCCAATGCGGGTTCGGGACTTCACATGCCTTTGAATTTTTATTTCTCAGACATGCAGATTTCCTCACGATGTTTTTCTTCACCGTTTAAGAGAGCAGTCGGATAAATGCACATCGAATCGAACCCGGACCTCCTAAATTGGGAGCCCGCTTCTTAACCGCTGAGCCACAGATGCCTTTACAAGTTTCTAAAATTAAAAAAAACACAGTGGGAACGAAGATGGTGGATGCTAAGTATACATAGGAAAAGAACAAAATATAAATATAAAGCGGCCAACTATATGAGAAGTTAATGCGGGACATTTGACCATTTGTGCATATTTCCTGTGGGGGTCACTAGCTAATGGAGGTCGGAATGGTACAATATGTGTGTTCAAAAAAATTATATATTTTTGAAATCATACTATCAACAAGAGTGAATGAGGTACATCCTCGTCGCATTAGACATTTTGCGGGACTTTATTAATGATTCCAATGCGGAATTACAACTACAATATCGGGACGGTCCCGCAGAATCCGGGACGGTTCGCCGCCTTATAAATGTACACATATAAATTGAATAAACATAGAACAAAACATAGATTTGAAAAAATATTATAGTCCATTCTAGAACCTTCTTCCACGCTTCGTTCGACGAACATCGTCAAACATGCACGAACTTTCTACACGTGGAAGGTTGGACGTACATTTGTCCGAAAGTTTGGAGCCGGCATCACAAAATCTGTTTTTATCACTCGAAATATCCTCGGGATATCGTTACTCGATCGATAACACCTATACATATAAGCATACATTTCGCTCCATAAAGAATAACCACATAGATGACTCACAACTACTTTAAATGCGGCACTGAGAAAAAATTTAAAGATCATGTCAAAGCAAAAAAAAGTTAATGACAAACACGATTGGTGTATTTCGATCAGCTCCCGAAAATTATAAAATTGTATTAGTTGTATAACTTTTAATTACAAAAAAAGGGCAACAATGATCACGTGAGTTTCATGCGCCGCTTCTTTTCCTACAGATGATTTCCCTTTCCCAAGCAGTTGTTGCTTGGACATACTGATTGACAGATTAATGCAATAAGCCCTATTATTATGTATTTCTAGTTTATTGCACCCCCAGATGTTCGGCGAGAATTAGCTAGCTCAATTGAGAGGGCTAAACTTGAGAATGATGCTCGCCACCCGATGTACCAGTATTCAACAGTGCCCCAAAAACTCCAGAGTCGTAATAACTTTTTAAAGTGCGTTACTCCCGTACAAGGTGTATAGCTTCGGATGCTCGCTGCAGCCTGTGGCGGGAAAGATACTCTCTTGCGTCGTTCCTCCCGCTCAAGGAGTGTCTTCCTCCTGGACACGATTTGCCATGGCCAACATGGAAATTCTTAAATCGGCTTCGAACTCAGGTTGGCCGCAGCAAAGATAATCTGTGCAGGTGGGGATTCTCCGATGGCAAGAGTGATCGATGCGATTGCGGAGTCTCCCCACAGACAATGGATCACGTATTGTCTTGCCCCGCGTTGCACCTTTGACGACCTCCTTAACGCCACAGAGAGTGCTGTTAGAGTGGCTAAGTTTTGGTCCAATAAAATTTGAAATTTGCCTCGACACGAAAAGAAGAAGAATAAATGATATCATGGATCTTACGTTGAAATAAATGCTTGAAGTCTGAAGCTTAGCACCATGCAGAGGTAGTAGGTACCTAACTCTTTATTAACCCAAGACGAAAAAAGACTGGTACTATAGTGTTTGAAAGTGTGGGCTGGGTATTTTTTATGCAGAACTGGTTAGCATTTGACCTCAATCACATCTTATGTTAAGTGAAAATGAGGCCGAAGGTGGAAGCGTACTGACCCGGAAACCTCGTCTTATTTGGGGAACTGGCAATCTTATTTCTGACAACCGGAACACAACAATGCTATGAACATTGCTGTTGGCAGCAGACTTAGATAAGATGGTGCTAGCTAGCCAGGCAGACATTTAAAATGCCCTACCACCAACCAAACCGAGTACTAAATATGTACTTCGCTGGGGATCGAACCCGCGACCTCCGATTCGTAAACCCTATATTGTTCACATTGAGCCACGGAGGCAGTTACACATAACCAGTTTTATCTGGATGTGTCTCAGTAATGCGTGGTCCGATTTGAGTGAGGTTAAGTTATATGTTATGTTTCTCGCTATTGATCGTTAGAGCACATGGTTTTGATGCATCGATGTGACAGACTAAGCTAACGGAACCCTCGGACCGTGACTACGACACGCACCTGCCCAATTTTTTAATAGATTATCAGAAGCTTTCTAAGAATCCAGTCTTCGAGCGAGTTTCCCTATCCCTATTATGGGAAAGGGGGGCGAAGTGGAAAACTTCTTTTCCTACTAACACACCCTATTTCTTTCTTTAATTATCCTGGGGTCTAAGGTAGCAATAGAGTCACATAGGGCACCGTCTACCTTCAGTAGGCGCCGTGTCGAGTACCACTGTTGATCCTAGCTTACAGGTGTTACAGTGGGAGGATTATTCCTATTATGTGCATAATTTCCAGAGTCACAAGATATTCGTCAGATGGAATCCTTACGCTTAGATCGCGGGGTTCCACAGCCCATTGATTGACACCATATGACAGTTGTCATTGGTATTAAATCCTTCTTCAGCAATTCTTCTATCTCGATCTTATAATTCATAGATGTTATATGATATGAATCTCCTTCTATAATAAAATTCTGGCACCCAAGTGACGCGTGAAAGAAGTTAAAAAAACTAGGTTATAGGTTATGTAAGTTGTCAGACCTGCTGAATATTTTTATTAATGAAATACACTTAGATGTAATTTAATACATATTGATCCAAATATCTATGCAGACAAAGGATCGTATCTTATACAACAGACATGATGAGTTCACGATCGAAATACAAGAATTGTGATTGTGTTTAGTTGCATTCACAACTTGACGTTTAGTTGTTTCAACCGACCATATGTGCTGATTTTTTTATGATCAAAATGTAAGGTAAGATTATTTCGCACTTTTCAAATCCACAGCCGCGAATTGGCGTCGTATTTCGTAAACGCACAGATTAGTTTCATAGAGCCAAAAGCTAAATCTTCAATACTAGTTAAATTGGTATCAGTAATAATCGCATACCTTATTATAATTTCTCACACACATCCATCACACAATATACTGATACCTGCACCACTCACAAGGCCTCACAGAAAACACCTACACACACACACTCTAACAAAGTAAGACTACCCTGTAGGTATTTATTGGATCTTGGGATCTTCAAGTCTAGAGTGAATAGGCATTTACTGGGTGCGCGTGATACATCTTCGTCTTCATCGTCACTTTCCATCAGGTGAGATTGCAGTCAAACGCAAAAGTAATTGTCGGTGGAGTAATGACCACGTCTCTCTACTTTCCGCCCTCGTTTTAACCTCATGGCACGACACGACATTCACCTTTTCTTTCACTTGGTGATGATTCCCACTAAATCTCGACAAATGGGATTGTAGCCAATGAAATGGAATTTTGACCCATAGAGCCAGCTGCAAAATTTAAAAAATATGCTTAATACAATCTCATCAGCCTATCAAGCATCGACCACAGCCCACAGACTCTAATTACAGGCGAGAGGGGTCGATATATCCCAAAAGATGCCCAAAAACACGTGCGTGATGCTAGAATTCACGGAGTGGAATTCAGCAGTTTGGACAATGTCAAAAAACTGTGCTGAAGTAGTGCTAAATAGTGTTCAAAGAAAAAAATTGTGCCACTTGTAGTTTAAGAGTTATTCAATATTTTAAGTGGGCATTCTGCTGTCTGGTGTTGTTGGAATCCTGATTCTCATACGCAGAAACTGCTTCACCTATGATTATAGTTTATATCCCAAAATATTGTGCACAAATAGTGCCACCGGAAAATACAAGTACCATCATAGTGCACAAATAGTGCCACCGGAAAATACAAGTACCATCATAGTGCTGCAAGAACAACGAAGTTATTTAGATATCTATCTGAAAAGGGCAGCGGACTTTTTGTCGGCCGCACTTTTCGTTCCATCCTCAAGAACAAAATGTTTATTGGGTATTTATTAGTCAATGGGTATTAGCAATACGTAATCTTGTAAGCCAGCATTACAACCAATTCCTAGACATTTTCTTATACGTTATAATTTATGGAAGTCGGCTACGCTGTTTAATACTTATGTCCGGTCTGCTACTTCTTATACGTCTGTGATGTAACCGAATATTACCTGCGACGTATATGAAATGACTAACTGATGATGATTATGAACTTTATGATTAACTGGATACGCCTTTGACCACTATCTCACCTCATCCTGGCCGAGGATGAAGCACGCGATCTCAGTAGACGCCTATTCACCCTGCTCTTCAAGATCCCAAAGTTGTAGGTTTAAGCAAAGACTGACGCCGGAATGGAGTTCCATGCCTTTGCTGTTCGCATTAATGAATAGTCGATCCGCTTTGTGCGAATGTTCGGTGTATTAACTACTACGGGTGGAATCCCTCCCCACGCAGTTCGAAGATGAAATGGCGGTAGTGGAATATGATTAGAGAATTTTTTACTTCGATTAGAAAAATTTAAAAGTTAATTACGAGTAGTTATTTAAATGTTAATGAGTAAATTATCATTTTGATTGCAATTAACTTGTTTTCGAATATGATCGTTATTAAAGCTTCTCTAAATAGTATAAAAATCTATATCCCCTTCTGTCTATTTGTACGCTTCGTTAATTTAAACCTCGTAACAGATTTTGATGCGGTATTCATTATAATTTAGAGAATTTCATCCGAAAGGTTTGTACGTTGATTTCCAGATCAATGCGAACGAAGTCACGGGCGGAACGCTACTTTTATATAATTAACTAAAAGTTTACGTTAAATACTTTAATGAAGTCCTTGATTACTTTAATCTGCTAGGCCTAGAAATAACCTCAAACTTAAACTTTAGGCGCCCCATAGAGTTAAAGTGAAATTAGCACTAAGAAGCTTGGCATTTTGCCAAACTGTGATTGGTTCTCCACCAAACCCAGATGCGATCGTGCAACGAATACTGCTGTCACCCCTGGGATGGCTCTGCCAACTACTAACTAGCTGCCCTAAACCAGACTCCACAAATAACTATTTAAGTATTTAAAAAACCCTACGGCATATTTTTCATTTTGCGGGCGCCATATTGGATTTTTTTAAACGGTTCACAAAACTGGATACAATTCAAAATATTTTCAGTCTTACCCAACATTACGACACAATTAACTGAATATATCCTACTGGATGTGAACACAACATGCACACAGGTAAACAGTTTCAATACTTAAAAATAAAATAGACTATTAACTAACTAAATCACAAAGACAATACAAAAAGACCTATTTGTAATTGTTGTACAAAAAGAAAGGATGATTAATCGTTAATACATATACAACCATAGATAACTTTCTTAGTGGAGGCGATTGTTCCTGATGTATACATATCTGGGATCAAGACGTGTGAACTACAACTTGCCCTTTAAAATCTGCTAAGCCGTTTGACATAGAAATTTACGTACGCTCGAAAAACATTACCCTCGCTCCTGGGGCAGTCGAGGAAAAAGTACTTTTCGGTTCAAATTGTATTTGAAAAAAAATATTAATTTTTATAACGAAGCCACCACTGAACTAACATAAATGAGAAAGTTTGATTGTTTTTTGCTTTATCACGGCGAAACGGATGAACGGATTTGGATATAATTTGGCACATAGGTAGAACATACTCTGGATTAAATCATAGGATATTTTTTCACCCATAAAGTGAGTAGTTCCCGCGAAATAAACAAATGAAATATATCCACGATATAGTTATTCTACGTAGGCCAAGCCGCGGGCGGCAAGTTAGTTGGAAGTATGGCCGTTGCTAATACCACGTGGAGACATTAATTACTCTACAGCGACTTACGAGTTTGTTGAATTGATGACTCATTGTACTGTATCATCATATGATTCGTTGTGATAACGCGTTGTCAACGTAGACGTTTATCAAATGGGTCTTGTGGCTTTATCTTCTTAGAATTCTAGTCATTTATAAAATATGCATCTACCGTGATAATGCTGAAATGTGAGGTAATGCCTTAGTGGAGTAAAGGGTTTCTCATAGTCCACAAATGCAAAAATTTATATTGTGACTTATTAGGTCCTCGCCTATAAAATTGGCGTTTTGTATGAAGAAATTCATTAAGACTGTTTTCTCCATACAAACATTTTTGATTTTTTTTTGGGGAACGGCAAATCCAAATTTAGCTAAACTTTGTGTGTATTATCGGACAACATTAAGTTAAGTATAGGCATTTCTGGGCTAAATCACATAATGAAAAAAATTTGAACAGAGCTCTTTTCATGTGCTTCCCATAATCATTTCTTAGATTCGCTGAAACTTTTATAAAGCGGTTACTTTTAAAAATTTACGCTGCCTATACTTAACTTAATGTTAACCGATAATACACACAAAGTTTAGCTAAATTTGGATTTGCCATTCCCAAAAAAAAATCAAAAATGTATGGAGAAAACAGTCTTAATGATATTCTTCATACAAAACGCCAATTTCATAGGTAAGGACCTAATATAAATATTTATGTATGTTTATCCGTTATCTAGTATCCATAGTACAAGCTTTGCTTAGTTTGGGACTAGACGATTGGTGTAAGACAAGTGTATTATTAAATATTTGGGGTATTAAAAAAAATATATGATTATTTATATTCAATCATCAATTCACCAAACTCCCAACACCCAAATAGCTCAAATACTCGTATGTCACAATTTTTATGAACTTTTAAAACCTTCTAAATCTTGATAAGCGATTTCATGAAATGATAAATTAACCATTCGGACATGAATCAACGTTTAATCAGTTAATATTTTGGATACAAGCATGATTACATATGTCTATCTTCAGCCTATAGTTCGAGGCCACTGTAAATGCGGCACTTTGATCATATTAGGTTAGTTTTTCTCCGTGATGAGATTCCTGGCGATGAAACCCGTAGAACAGCTGCAGCGAAGGCAAACAAGTCTATCCTGAAAAACACTATGACAATTAGCATTTTCCTGCAGAGAAGGCAAACAAGTCTATCGCGAAAAACACTTTGACAATCAGCATTTTGCTGCAGAGAAGGCAAACAAGTCTATCGCGAAAAACACTATGACAATCAGCATTTTCCTGCAGAGAAGGCAAACAAGTCTATCGCAAAAAACACTACGACTATCAGCATTTTCCTACAGCGAAGGCAAACAAGTCTATCGCGAAAAACACTATGACAATCAGCATTTTCCTGCAGAGAAGGCAAACAAGTCTATCGCGAAAAACACTATGACAATCAGCATTTTCCTGCAGAGAAGGCAAACAAGTCTATCGCGAAAAACACTATGACAATCAGCATTTTCCTGCAGTGAAGGCAAACAAGTCTATCGCGAAAAACAGTATGACAATCAACATTTTCCTACGCCGACGACCGATTAGTGCAGTGGATAGTGATCTTGTCAGCGAAACCAATGGTTGCGGGTTCGAATCCCGCGAAGAGTAAATCTTTGTGTGATGAATACGAATATTCCCGAGTCATAGATGTTCATGTAAACATTTATATAATGTTTATCCGTTATCTAGTATCCATAGTAATAGCTTTGCTCGGTTTGGGACTAGATGATTGGTGTGTGTCCGAAATATTTATTTTATTTGTATACCGTGTTCGTACCGTGTATATTTCGCCGAAAAAATTTCGAAAACGCATGTATAAAAAAATTCTATGACTTTAAAATGTATTGGAGGTAGCGTACCAATGATGGATTATTCAGAAGTTAATTTTAGGAATGTTTTTCAAAACTGTTTGACTTATATATGTTTCTTCTCCATTGTTCCAGATGAAGCAACCAACCATGTCGAAGCGTTTGAAATAAACTAGCCCCCGACTAAAACACCTATCTTCCAAGAGCTCATCTTCCATAGATTAAACTAAGATAACTATAAAACTTAAACAATTACGCACATGACCGACAGTGTTGAGGTTTGATGCCCGGTTCGTATCGCGTTTGAATTGTTTGACATAAAGGACAAGATGGCATCGTGTTTTGCGGGCAGCCATTTTGGACCGGCGAGTGCGGAGTATACCCCTGTAGCTGAGTTCTACGCGGACAAGTCGGTGTTTGTGACGGGTGGAACCGGGTTTATGGGCAAGGTAAGTTTAACTTTATATCGAAGGTAGCGCGCTTTGGTTACTATTGTAACCACGGACAGTACACTGTCCTTTTTTTTGGTTACCGGTGTAACCACGGACGGTTGAGTGGATATTGATTACAAAATATATTATCTAATGAGGGTGTATCGGCTTTTTGGTATAATAAAGTTATTCCAGGCAAGCGAAGTCGCGAGCGGAAAGGTAGTATTCAATACAAAAGAAAGTGGAATCAAATCCGACAATGCATTGCTTAGATACGTTCAGCCGGACAAATGACTCTCACACACATCGCCGACAAACACAAAACACGCGTCGTTTTTCGTAGGGGTTAATAACCAATGATCGGTGAGTGACTTTTTGACAAAGAAAACTGTAGGTAAATTATCGACTATCGAATTTGTCTTATTTAGCAAATTTTAACGCGAAATAATTGTAAAGTGAAAAATGTCTGTACCGGTTTTTATCGATATGCGTATTAATTTACCTCCTACGCAATTATAAATTAATAATGTGAAAAAACAAATCAATCAAAAGAAAAAGTCATTAAAATCAACATAACAAGCAATTAATAAACTGCTCAGTCACAAGGCTGACTCCCCAGAGAAGAACAAGCAAGAAACGCAAGGGTTGCTACAATGGCCCAGGGAAAATACGGTAAAAAATTAGCTTAGTTACACATAATTCTTGCTATCTTATAGAAAGAAAACTAAAAAAACGAGCGCTTAATCTATATTTTTTTAGAAAACTCTATTTTTAATTTGTATCTTAATGACAATAAATACTAACTGATATTTAATTAGGTAGACTTTTGTTAAATACAGTTAACTTATTCATGGATAAAAATTAAGCATGTTATAGTTAGCATGTGTTTTAGCTGAAAATGTCGTCGAGCTGCATTGCTTAAGAAATAAAAATGAAAATTTCGTAACGATAATTTCCCTAAATGTTTTGAATTTAAACAAATACCCATCAATTGAGCATTTTTTTTAAGAAACACAATTTTAAACTTTAACTTATTTAGTTACTTAGTTATTTAGTTCTTACAAATGCTTAATTTTTAGCAATTGTTACTAAGTACATTTACAACACTTTATTAAATGTTCCAAGAAAGTCGCGGTTACTCGTTTTTCCGAGGTCAAACCGTATTTTCCCTGGGCTACAATTTATGTATCGACAAACAAGGAAAAGAAATAATAATTAGACTGAATGTTGCCAATAGAAAATAATAATTAGAATGGTTCATGTCCATGATTGCTTGTCACATAAATAGTGAAAGTTGTCAAACATAACCTTTTCTACGTAGTTTCCCTTACAGCAGTTTTAAACAAACAAATTTTGACGACCCGTTTGGTGTAGGGGTTACCCTGACTGCTAAACCAAAAGGTCGCGGGTTCGAACCCTGCTAGGGGATGTTTGTATGATCACAAATAGTTATATGTACCCGAGTTATGGATGTTTTTCATTTATATATGTATTTATTTACAAAAAAAATGTATTTGTGTACTTTATCAATCAGCAAATCAAATCACATCAAAAAAATATTTATTTCGTAAGATAAAATTTATCACTTGAAAACGTCACATTTTTTATCTTATTATTAAAGTTTTTGACATTATTGCTCATTCACAAAGCTGATTGCCCAGAGAAGAACGAGCAAGAAACTAAAGGGTTGCTCTTTTAAATAAGTTTGGGTTACAATTATATTATATTGTATAATTAGACTGAATATCGCCGAGCGGTCTATGTCAATGCTTGCTTATCATCCAGATAGTCAGAAATCATCCAGCTTAGTGTGGAACTAGATGTCGCTGTGTGTATGAGCAAAAATATTTATTTATTTATTATTACATAAAGTAAGTCTAAAAGAGTACAGTCTCGCGATAAGGACTATTTGAGGGTCTTTCCATGAAATGTTCTTCAAGTCAAAATAACAATTGAAGTATTAAAAAATATGCAGTTTAAAAAATTATAACACGCTATATTTCCATTGTATGATGAATACGGGCACGTGCACCCGAATTATGGAGGCTTTCATTTATAATATAGAAGCACTCATGGCGTAATCGCATTCGCTATTCGTTTTTGATTAGCGAAGTTAGCAATGTCTGGCGCGGTCAGCCCCTTGATGGGTGACCACTTGGCATTTCTATGGGAGTCTTTCCGTGCATCGGAGGGCACGTTAAATAGTCGGTCCCGGTTGTTTTCAATGTCGTTAAGCCAAGTCGGTGGCTTAAGAACACTGACTGTCAGGTGGTCACTAGTCTGACACAAGCGTGGTGGATTATGGCCCATACCCTCTCCCAGTGAGAGGAGCCTCTGCCCCAACAGTGGGGACGTGTAAGGCATGTTGATAGAATTACATATTTACAAAAAGTGTGGAACTAGATGGCGCTGTATGTTTTTTTATTGAACAACTGGATACGCGTTTGACCACAATCTCACCCGATGGAAAGTGACGATGTGGTCGAAGATGATGCACGCGATCTCAGTAGATGCCTATTCAGTCTGCTTTTGAACATTTTAAGGTTGTAGGATTCAGGAAAGACTGACGTCGGAAGGGAGTTCCATGTCTTGGCTGCTCGCATTATGAATGAAGAGTCGACTTTCTTAGTGCGAATATTCGGCATATTAACTATATACGGGTGGAATCCCTTCCCACGCCTAGTAGTCCGACGATGGAAAGGCGACTGTGGACTATCTAATGATATTTATTTATATACATATATTATTATTTTTAATTCCTCGGGAGTTTTCAAAATTTCCAATTTATATTAAAATTAAACATTACCCTCCTTCTGGCACAGTGGGGTAAATACTTAAATTGTTTACAATTACATAATAGAATTAAGCCTCTCAGTTAACATTATATTGTTACATCACACCTCAAAGATATTTTATTTGCCGGGAGTCATAACACCTCTGCATAGCAGACTAAAAAGAAATAATTAAATTTCAGGTGCTGGTGGAGAAGCTGCTGAGGAGTTGTCCGAAGATTAAGAAGATCTATCTGCTGATGCGGCCGAAGCGTGGGCAGGACGTCGCGTCGAGGCTAACCGAACTTACACAGTCACCGGTAAGTTTGACTTCTTCTAGATATGTAATGAAATACAATACAATACAATGCAATAAAATACAATACAACACAACACAACACAACACAATACAATACTATACAATACAATACAAAATGTAGAGGTGACCCGTATGCTCGTTTGCCGCCCTCATATATATATAAAAAAATATATATACATTTTACAAAGCACAATACTGAATAAGGCGGTCTTATCACTAAGAGCGATCTCTTCCAGGCAACCTTTGGGTGTCTGAATCCGGAAGAAAAGTTAGATTTCTATTTTATTTTTCCCTGTTTACACTCCTGATTACGAACAACTTTCTGATAGAAACCATAGCCGAATTCAGCCGAAAATTGTTGGAAAGATTGAAGAAATTGGCTTAAAGAAATAAATAAATAATAAATATTTCGGACACTTACACCAAACTAAGCAAAGCTTGTACTGTGGATACTAGATAATGGATACACATTATATAAACATCCATGACTCGTATTCATCACACAAACATTTCCCCTCGCGGGATTCGAACGCGCAACCGTTGGTTTCACTGACAGGGTCGCTATCCACTACACGAATCGGTCGTCACAAAAATACAAAAGGCGGATTCAGAATGGTTTACTTTGTATGGGTAATCGATCGAAATCGTCTATGGTTCCTTTTTTTTTATCCACAACGGGTTAGCACTTGACCTCAATCACACCTGATGTTAAGTGAAGATGAGGTCGAAGGTGGAAGCGTGCGACCCGGACACCCCAACACATTTGGGGGACTGGCTATCTTATCTCTGACAACCGGAACACAACAATGCTATTAACATTGCTGTTTGGCGGCAGATTTAGATAAGATGGTGGTAGGTAGCCAGGCGGGCATTTAATATGCCCTACCACCAACCAAACCGAAACTTTCCTTGGGGTAAAGTTGATCGTAATGAAGAATGGCTTCACCAGTTAATGGGAATTATACTAATTCAAATTCACCCCGTATATTCTTCGTTACGTATGTGAGCTGCACATTCTGACCGAGTTATTTCCGCCCAGCTGTTCGAGACGTTAAGAAAAGAGCGGCCGCAGGAGCTGAACAAGATCGTGCCCATCGTCGGCGACATCACCGAGCCGGAGCTGGGTATCAGCAGCGCGGACCAGGCTATGCTCTGTCAGAAGGTTAGTATTAGTGTTTTCTTTTTATCATTAACTGGATGCGCGTTTAACCAAAATCTCACCTGATGGCAACTGGAGATGTGGCTTAAGATGAAGATCTGCCGTGCTCTTGAGGATCCCAAGGTTGTAGGAAAAGACTGACGCCAGAAGGGAGTTCAGTGCCTTGGCTGTTCGCATTATGAATGAAGAGTCGAATCGCTTAGTGCGAATGTTCGGCACTGTATGCTGAAATACAGGTTTTTCAAACTAGTTCGGCAACAGGGGCTATATTATTGGAATACAAAATTACTAGCTTAATATAGATTATAAGATAAACTGTAAACTTTTTGGAATAAAGTTATTATTATTATTGTTATTTTCTTTTTCTTTTCCTCAGCATGAGCTGGTATTACCATACCATTTACGGGCATTAACCAAGTAAATGGTATATTGGTATAAGGGTTTATTTTAAAATCGTATGTCAGTTTGTCCGTTCTCATCAATTTGGAGAAATTTTCTGACAATACGACAAGTATTTAAAATGGCGGCTTTTTGCATAGGTATGTACGTAGATGGTTTCAGATCAAGAAGTTTAAGGCTTATTATTATTATTATGTATTATTATTATATTAATCATATACTGGTGGAATCCCTCCCCACGCCTAGTAGTCCGAAGATGAAATGGCGATGGTGGAATAGGATTATGTAAATCCAACGCACACTCATCGAAGTGCATCCTGTAAAAGACTGAGAGACAAACGTCTGTGTGACAGTGTTAACGGCCCTGCAAAGTCATCGTGTGGTCCCCAATGTGTCTTATGGCACGGTTTTCCACAGAATTGAGTGCAGCTAGTTGGTACTTGGTTGACTCATCCCAGAGGTGACAGCAGTATTCCATGCACGAGCGGAACTGAGCATTGTAAATTTGTTTCGATGTGAAATATCGCCTGACCTTAAAGAGAATGCCAAACTTCTTAGCCGCTGTTTCAGCGTTCCATTCTATGGAGCACCCTACATTGAGATGGTCATAGATTCTTACGAATACATCTCGAAAGAGTTGTGGTTTTTAGTGCACTGTTTATTGCCATTTTAGAAATGAACGTCTGTCACCACCCTTCCTGGATTACAGAAGTTAAACCTAGTGCTATAAACAGTGTTTGTTCCTCCAGGTGTCGGTGGTATTCCATTCGGCAGCGACAGTGAAGTTCGACGAGAAACTGAAGCTGTCCGTCACTATCAACATGCTCGGCACGCAGCAGCTGGTGCAGCTGTGTCACCGTATGCTAGGGCTGGAGGTATGTGCTGATGTAGGAAGCAGGTGTGTAGGAGATATTAAGGTGCACAAGCGTATGCACGAACGCAGGTGCATGTACTCGGCTTCCTGCTCCTTAATCGAGGAATCTCTAAGACCAGAGGAGAGATTAAGTCAGGTCGCCCTGTCCCATCCACCTGTTCTTGTTCTGTTGTGTATCTACAGTGAGTTGAACAAATGAACTTATTCCGGCACGGCCGGCACCCGATACCCTGCGGTATTTTTTTAGCATCGGACCATTTATTTTAATTTTTTCCGACTAATTAGTGATCCGACTAATTAGCGACTATATCCAACCAATTATCGACTAAATCCGACTAATTATCACATATGCTACATTTTGTTGTTCTCGAGATACAATCTGGCGCTGCCGAGATGAGGCTGACTCTGGCTTATAACTTGTAAGCGATCATTTGTCTTATTTATCCAGAATTTAAATCTATGATGTGAACCGGCCAGCATAAGGCTCGCGCGTACCTGCCTTTATTTGATAAAAATGGCGACATAATAGCGTCCATAATTAGTTCTGCGCATCTGACAATTTGCTGGAGTGAGACATTCTCTCCTAACTTTTCACCATTAAATTCTTTCTTTAGCCTGAGGCCCACCTTCTGTAGACGCCTTGCTGAGTACCGATCTTACAGGGGTTACATTATTTGAAATCGAATCACCAGGTCGATCAATTCTTCCAGGCACTGGTTCATGTGTCCACTGCGTACTGCAACTGTTCCCGGGAGCGCGTCGAGGAGGTGGTGTACGCGCCGCCCGCGCAGCCGGAGCACGTGGTGACCCTCGTGCAGACCCTACCCACAGAGCTGGTCGATCGAATCACACCGGACCTAGTTGGTGAGTTGTGCCAAGTGATAGACGTATACAGGATTTATCTACAGCAGTGATGTGCAGACTTAAACAACGTTACAAAGAAAATCACAGGCGTAGCACGGATAGTTCAAAATATTACCTACATTATTTGCATTGAAATATTAACAAACTTATTCCACAAATCCACACCGCGCTACCTGGTGGGGTCCTTTTTTTATGATTGACTGGATTCGCGTTTGACCACAATCTCACCTGATGGAAAGTGACGATGTGGTCGAAGATGAAGTACGCGATCCCAGTAAATGTCTATTCACTCTGCTCTTGACGATCCCAAGGTTGTAGGATTCAGGGAAAGACTGACGCCGGAAGGCAGTTCCATGCCTTGACTGGTCATGATCGACGGAACAGGAGGACCTACAATCGATGACGTACTAAGGAGTACATTTAGCTAGCTTCCGCTAGATGGTGTATTAGGCCCCGCCCCAATCTCCGCCTTGAGATAAAACCTCACCCCGCGCAATCAAAATTTATTACGTCAAGTCCTCTTTGTATGTGGAGACGCAATACTGTTAATGTTTGATAATGGTTTGATCAATAACGATTAATAAGAATGAGGTTTAATTTTTAATTTTTTTTATTTGTTCTTTTATGAGCAAAATAATGCGACCCTTGAAATTTAAAACTCGATTCCCAGAAATAAACTTAAGCATCGCATTTTAACCGCCTCCGTGGCATAAAATAAGGTTTGCAAAACGGAGGTCGTGAGTCTTGGTCCGCAGAGTGAAAACTTAGTACTCCTTTTGGAGTGTTACACAAAGAATGCAGATACCTCTGCTCTCTGTTGTAAATCTAATAATCTTAAACAATTACCTTACAGTCTGGAGATAGCGCCTCCATATAAGATATCGGATATAAAATATCTTAAGATCGGAAGGTGTAGAATGATCTGATCAGTGGTGGGCAAAGTAAGGCCCGCGGGCCAGCTCCCGGTCCGCGAAAAGATTTCATTCGCCCCGCCGACGAAGGTCCTGCGAAATAAATAGATATATAGCCCGCGATAATTATAATCGCATATTAGTTAAATTGTAATTTGTAATTAACATTTGTGAAAGTGTTTAATACTGTAATGTTTTTATTATTATTATTATTAAGAGCTCATAGTGTCCCACTGCTGGACAAAGGCCTCATCTGTTTACAGTCGCTTTTGTTCTTGGCGAGCGCAAACGATCCCTTATTAAAACTGTCAAGCTCGTTTCTTCACCGTTTTCGCGGTCTGCCACGTTTGCGTCTGGCGGTTGTAGGAGTCCAAATACTATTACATCGATAGGCGAACCGATAATGCCTGGAAAAGCTATTAGTCTATGAAAGAGTTAATGTTTTTGTAATATGATTCAATGCTGCTGCTGCTGCTGATGCTGAGTTAATAAAATCACGTACATACCAGGATCTACAGGAAGGTTACGTGTTCGTACCGGTTGGGGTCGAGACGATGGGACCCTGGGGCCCTGAGACAAAGCGCCTGGTCCAAGACCTGTCGGCGCGTCTCATCGAGGCTTCTGGTGACCGTAGAGCGGGCGGCTTCCTAGCTCAGGGAATAAGTCTCGCTATTCAACGCGGGAACACCGTTGGGCACAATGCCGCCTTGAGGAGATGCGCTAGACGCAATTTTTTACTTGTAAATGTTTGTGTTTTTAAATGTTTCACATGTTCTAAATAAATAACGTGGATTAAAGAGACAAGAGTGCCAAAAATATTATACTTATATGATTCAAAGAAACACGCATTTTAACAGTAGTTACTTATGATCCTCCTCTGAAATTTCTTAACACCATCTGGCCCCCTAGGAAGAAAGTTTGCACACCACTGATCCAGATTAAAGAACTCCTTCAGCAGTATATACCTATACAAACCTGTCAATTTTGTCAATTACAGGCGACAGACCCAACACCTACACCTTCACAAAGGCGCTGGCGGAAGATATGCTCATAAAGGAGTGTGGGAACTTGCCCGTGGCTATCGTACGGCCCTCGATCGGTAAGTAATATAATTATACTGCGATCTGTCAACCCACGGACAGTTCGTGGCGATACCACGTACTCCATTGGCGCTCGCCTGGGAAGCACCCGTATTTCAGAATGTTGCTCAAGCGTATATCTGCGCTTGAGCATAGTTTTTGAGCATGCGCGTGAGCATTTGATGACCTGTTTGGTGTAGTGGTTAGCAACTCTGACCACTATACCAAAAGGTTGCGGGTTCGAATCCCTAGGGCTAGGGGCATATGTTTGGGCATTACTTTGGACGCCAAATTACAATGGGGTCCTCATATCCATAAATTGGCGAAGAAGCTCAGCTCTGCAGCGTATGCAGTCAAAAAAATTAGACAAATATCGGACGTAAATACTGCTAGATTAGTATATTTTAGTTATTTCCATAGCCTGATGTCTTACGGTATCTTGCTGTGGGGAAATGCCGCGGATATAAATACAATCTTTGTTTTACAAAAACGAGCCGTTCGCGCAATTTATCAATTGAGACCTGCAGTGTCACTTAGAGATAGATTTAAAGAGTATAATATTCTAACCTTTTCGTCACAGTACATCTTTGAAAATCTAATATATGTAAAAAAAAATATAACATCATTTAGGAAAAATAGTGATAAACATGATGTCAATACAAGAAATAAAGATAAACTTGCAGGTCACATAAGTCGCCTCCACAAAGTCAGTAATTCATTCAAAGGGTTATGTATACGCTTTTTCAATAAAGTTCCTGTTGATATACAAAATCTTCCTTTCAATAAATTTAAAGATACTATAAAACAGAAACTTATTAAGAAAGCATATTATAAAATATCAGATTATTTAGAAGATAAACAATCATGGACATAACCAGCCCGTTCGCATAACCAGGCTATTTCACAATTAATAATCAAATATTATAACATAAAATAATAATTAATAATTTTGTAATATAAAAACCTTTTTTTAAAAAAAGCGACCTCTCGAGTTTCTTGCTTGTTCTTCTCAGGGGAAAATTGCCTTTTGAACAAGCAGTAGCTTTAAAAATGTAAAATCTGACTATTTTAAGTGTACCCTGTGTACCTACAAAATAAAGCATTTTTTGATTTTGATTTTTGATTTTGATGAATACGGACATGTGCACCCGAGTTATGGATGTATTCATTTATAATAAGTATTTATTTACAAAAAAAAAATGTATTTAAGTAGTATATCAATCATCTGGCATCCACAACACAAGCCTATAGTTGCTTACCGTGGAACTAGATGGCGCTGTGTGTATGTCAAGGATATTTATTATTATTTATTATTATTATTATCTAGCCCCCTGCAGACTCATCAACGTGAATAAAACGCTCAATTAATAAATAAATTGAAAATATAGAAAAACGCCGTGTTAAAGTTAAAGGAGGCGTACAGGTCATAACTAAGTAATTACTTATGTACATATATTAATTTGCACCTCAGCGATGCCATAACATAATTTGTTCTATCATCAAAATATTTAACGATGATATCTAATAAACGTTGCATAACATGGATAGGGATTTGTCGCTCATTTAATCG
Source organism: Oegoconia quadripuncta (assembly GCA_949316235.1). NCBI lineage: Eukaryota > Metazoa > Arthropoda > Insecta > Lepidoptera > Autostichidae > Oegoconia > Oegoconia quadripuncta. The sequence goes on from OX438749.1 coordinate 27,854,262, forward strand.
GGCCGAGATTAAATGATTAGTCATAGATAAACAGCCGATTAATAAATATAGAATATTATCGCTATCGGTAAATATATTCGTCCAGTACTGTGACCTAAATAATTATTACAATGTAGATACAAACGTAATTATTAATATCCTTGCAAGGGCAGATCCAGTTTTCGAGTCAGGGGAGATCGACAAGCAAATGATCCGGATTCGCTTCAGCATTCTGTAGGGGCGAGGAGGTGGATATTCATATACAGATCCTTTGCGAGTGTTATTTATTGTAGTTATAAGAAGAACTTGAAGCTATTTTGATAATGACAAATTTTTTTACTATTTCAAAGATCAGTGCCAATATAGTTTAAAGAGTTATTCAATATTTCAAGTGAACATTCGGGCGTCAGTTGCTGGAATTCTCACATCTCATACGCAGATACTTATAATTGAAAACACTGTGTATGGAATTAGTGCATAAATAAAATAAATATCCTTGCACATACACACAGCGCCATCTAGCTCCACACTAAGCAACTAGGCTTGTATTATGGATACCAAATGGTTGATAAACTACACATACATTTTTTTTTGTAAATAAACACAAATAAACGAAAAACATCCATAACTCGGGAACACATGTCTGTATTCATTATACAAACATATGCCTTTAGCGCGGGATTCGAACCCGCAACCTTTTGGTATAGCAGTCAGAATTTTTAACCACTACACCAAAGAAGTCGTCAAAATAAGGCCCGTAAATAGTTCTTCAATAACAAAATATAGGTTTTGAAAGCCAAAAAACACGACAGGATACCTACTCATTTCGCGGGCGCCGGGCGCCATGATTAATGTATCCTATGATACTCCAGGGATCAAGACTAATGTAACGACACCATTCATTGAAATAGGTCAAGCTTTAGGCTACAGGAGGTACATACACTATAAAACATTACCCTCCTTCTTTGGACAGTCGGTTACGAAGTTATTTTATATTTTAGTTACACCTTTAGATGGGAAACATAATTTGTTACGCCCGAATACCTACCAAATTTTACTTATTGTACAAAACATTGAAATTGGAGATTTTTTTCATCGTTAATCATATGTACCAACTCCTAAGATTCTATAGCTATTTCCAAATTTGTTTTTTATTTGGATAATGGAATATATTTTCAAGGTTTCACATGAAATATTTTTTAATGTCTGGTCTAAATCATGTACCTAATAAAAAAAACTTGAACAGCTCTTTTCATGTACTTCCCATATTATTTCTTAGATTCGCTATAACTTTTATAAAGCGGTTACTTTTAAAATTAACACTGCCTATACTTAACTTAATGTCATTCGATAATACACACAAAGTTTAGCTAAATGTGGATTTGCCATTCCCAAAAAAATTTCAAAAATGTTTGTATGGAGAAAACAGTCTTAATGAAATTCTTCATACACAATGCCAATTTCATAGGTAAAGACCTAATATATAGGGAAGACATTGTTATCTGTAACACAGTTTTTAACCACCACAGACAACAAATCTTCAACAAGTTGTGTAATTTATTTCGGGTCAATAAAATATTGTTTATTTAGATGTCTTTGTGAAAAGGGGCAGCACAGACGACGCACTTTTGTCGGCCGCACATATAATCCAAATTGGACAATTTAAGCTATAACACACACGGAGAACAAAAATGCCCGGCCGACAAAAAGTTCAATGTCTGCGCTGCTCCTTTTCACAAAAACATCTAAATAACTTCGTTGGTTTTGATATGATATATTATTTATGGGATTTAAACATTTCGGTGGCACTATTTCCTTGCAGTTTTTTGGGATATAAATCATAATTGCAGGTAAAGCAATATCTGTGTATGATGAATGAGCATTCCAACAAAAAGTAACGGCAGAATGTAAACAACATTGGGTTTACGAATCGAAGGTCGTGGGTTCGATCCCCAGCGGAGTGCATGTTTAAGTACTTGGTTTGGTTTGTGGTAGGGCATTTTAAATGTCCACCTGGCTAGCTACCACCATCTTAACTGAATCTGCCGCCAAACAGCAATGTTAATAGCATTGTTGTGTTCCGGTTGTCAGAGATAAGATAGCCAGTCCCCCAAATATGTTCGGGTGTCCGGGTCAGTACGCTTCTACCTTCGACCTCATCTTCACTTAACATCAGGTGTGATTGAGGTCAAGTACTAACCCGTTGTGATAATTCAAATATTGAATAACTCTTAAACTACAGCGGCACTATTTTTTTTCCTTTGGGCACTATTTTAGCACTATTTCTTGTCATTATCTGCTAGAATCACGTTAGTAATCTCTGGAGGATCTTGTTTTACCTTGTCTTGCCTGCCCTCACACACTAAACTGCCTTCTCTAAAATTTTGAAGCGCGTGTGCGACAGCTTCAAACACCACCCTGAGCACACTGGCGGATAGGTGGGATTCCGTGATGCTGCGGCACTGGATACGCTTGCACACATCCAAATAGTGCTGATTGTACCGCAGCAGTCGTATGGTCCCTTCTGTTCAAAGTTATTATAGAATTAAGTTACTAACTTACTACTATTTAATTTAAGTTACTAACCAATATATGGTGTAATCCTGAATTAAATGATATATTTTTAAGGTAATAATAATAGACTGTCCGTATAAGGCGCCCTGTATATTGAAGGAATTTTTGTCCGCCCCGGACTTTTTCCGCCCGATTTTGACTGTATAATTAGGTAGGTATTATTACGTCTTGTCATCGGTTACTAATAAACATTACCGATAAAATCAATCTTCCTTGGAAAATACGTTTGAGTGACTCAGGTTAAAACGCTGCGTAGTGTTTAATCTCTACTATAAATTTAATTATGTAGATTTGTGTATGATATATTGGAATATGTAATTATATCCATTGCATAATTAAGTAGGTAGATATTGTGTCATATTTGATACATCATCCATCATCAGAAAAAAGATTTTTCGATCAATATCCAGACAAGTGAAAAAAATTCCGAACATTTTCTTCAAATTATCTAAAATTGGCGGTAATTTCGACTTTTGTGGTTAAGGTTTTCATGCAATGGTCAAAAGAAAAGAATAGATTTTCAATTTTACGACCTGTTAGGTGTAGTGCTTAGAAACTCTGCTACTATACCGAAAGGTCGCGGGTTCGAATCCCGCTAGGAGCATGTTTGTATGATGAATACAGACATGTGTTCCCGAGTTATGGATGTTTTTCATTTATACATGTATTTATTTACAAAAAAAATATGTTTTGTGTAGTTTATCAACCATCTGGTATCCATAACACAAGCCTAGATGCTTACTGCGGACCTAGATGGCGCTGTGTGTATGTGCAAAGATATTTATTATTATTATTTATTTATTTATTGCTTAATAGAATCCGTAAAATCGATTCGATCGAATTAAAAAAGTTGTGATAGGTTCTTTCTGGGAAATCTTAAATATCAAGAATAACTACTTAATACATCCCCAGCCATTGGTCGAAATGGGCAGTTGAAGTCCTGCTATTGGTTGAATTTTTTTTCGTATGAATCACTGTTGTAAATAATTTAGATAATAAGTATACTGATACTCGTACAGATGTTCACATAGACCTTCTCTCTACAGTACTCTCATCACTCCGAGAGCCGGTTCAAGGATGGGTGGACAACTGGAACGGGCCGAACGGCATCATCGCGGCCGTGGGCAAGGGCATCTTCCGTACGATGCTGGGCACGGGGAGTAGAGTCGCGGACCTGGTGCCGGTGGATACGGTCATCAACCTGATGATAGTTAGCGCGTGGCGGACGCATCTCAGACGGTAAAACGAGCAGCAATTATCTTGTGCCTCAGAATTCATTATTATATCACTCGGAAAGTCCAAGTTGATCACAGCTCCTTCCAACCGCCTAGTAACTTAGCTCATCTCTTCCTCTTCTGTTTAAATATCACTCTGGAAGTCCAAGTTGATCAGAGCTCCAGCGAACCGCCTAGTAACTTAGCTCATCTCTTCCTGTTTAAATGTCACTCTGAAAGTCCAAGTTGATCAGAGATTCATCCAACCGCCTAGTGACTTAGGTCATCTCCTCCTCTGCTGTTTAAATATAGTCTGAAAGTCCAAGTTGATCAGAGCTCCAGCCAACCACCTAGTAACTTAGCTCATCTCCTCCTTTACTGTTTAAGTATCACTATGAAAGTCCAAATTGAGCAGAGCTCCATCCAACCGCCTAGTAACTTAGCTCAACTCCTCCTCTACTGTTTAAATATCACTCTGAAAGTCTAAGGTGATCAGAGCTCCATCCAACCGCCTAGTAACTTAGCTCAACTCCTCCTCTACTGTTTAAATATCACTCTGAAAGTCTAAGGTGATCAGAGCTCCATCCAACCGCCTAGTAACTTAGCTCAACTCCTCCTCTACTGTTTAAATATCACTCTGAAAGTCTAAGGTGATCAGAGCTCCATCCAACCGCCTAGTAACTTAGCTCATCTCCTCCTCTACTGTTTAAGTATCACTCTATAAGTCCAAATTGAGCAGAGCTCCATCCATCTGTACGAAGTGATATTACCATCGAGCTGATCTGATGATGAAGCCAGGATGTAGGGACTGGAACTCCTTGATGGACTTTATGTTAATGGTCTTTGTATTAGAATAATATGTGATATAGTCATGATGGAGATAATTTATTACGAAGTAAATATTGATAAAACTAGGCTGGTCTTAAGCCAAGTGACGACTAATCGACACTTAAGTGGTGAGATAAAGCCATTAAACCCTTTGCAGGGATGACGGCGTGGTGGTTTATAACTGCTGTACCGGCCGGCAGAACCCCATCACGTGGCAGCGATTCGTGAAGACCAGCTTTAAGTATATGCGGAAACATCCTTTCAGTAAGTGCCTTCGTGATTTTTGGGAATAATGAAACGTTGCCTATTCTTCCGGCCTGATAAATAAATAAAATAAATAAATAAATATTTCGGACACTTACACCAATCATCTAGTCCCAAACTAAGCAAAGCTTGTACTATGGATAACTAGATAACGGATAAACATACATAAATATTTATATAAACATCCATGACTCAGGAATAAATGTTCATATTCATCACACAAACATTTACCCGTCGCGGGATTCGAACCCGCAACCGTTGGTTTCGCTGATAGGGTCACTATCCACTACACCAATCGGTCGTCAAAATTTGTACCTATCTAGTCGAATAGAGGGACTGACGTTCTAAATTCGGCACGTTTTATAACCAACTTCAAAAAAAGGAGATCGACTGCATTTTGACGACCCGATTGGTGTAGTGGTTAGAAACGCTGACTGCTATACCAAAAGGTCGCGGGTTCGAATCCCGCTACGGGCATATGTTTGTATGATGAATACGGACATGTGTACTCGAGTTATGGATGTTTTTCATTTATATATGAATTTATTTACAAAAAAAAATGTTATTGTGTAGTTTATCAACCATCTGGTATCCATAACACAAGCCTTAGTTGCTTACTGTGGACCTAGATGGCGCTGTGTGTTTGTGCAAAGATATTTATTTATTTTATGCCTGGTTGCCTGGAAGTGATCGCTCTTAGTGATAAGGCTACCTAATTGTACTCTTTTCAGTATTGTGCTTTGTAAAATGTATATTCTCCTTTTGTGCAATAAAGTGTAGGTATTTGTATTGTATTGTATTGTATACTACAGGGTGAAATTTAATTCGTGTAATTCAACAAGAATTCACTCCTGTTTACATACCACTTTCCACTAGAAACCATAGCCGAATTAAGCCGAAAATTGTTGGATTTCCACACTAAAGGTGGTTTCAGAATAGTTTACTCTGTAATCGAAATTTTTTGGATCGAATTCGACTATTGTTCTTTTTGGGAAAAGTTGTTCATAATCAAGAGTGGCGTCACCAGTTAATTGGAATTACACGAATTACGAATTCAAATTCAACCTGGATTTGTACGCATGCGATAGCTTCGTCAATTATTAACAGATTTTGATGATTGTTCTCTTGTTTGAAAGGGTATACCAGTGGTGCCATATAAAATGCCATTCCTGGTGAAGATCTAATGATGCACGCCGGAGATAGAGAACGGAACCTTAGGCCCGTATTAATAAACCAATCTCAATACAAGTCTTAAGGCTGTATCAACCGAGATGCGTCTTAAGCAGTTGACGCTATCTCAAGCTCCGTGCTAATTTATAAACCAATCTTGAGGTCTACTCAGCTGAGATCACTTCTCAAGTATTCGCCTCAGCGAATGATAGTCTTAAGTTTCGATTATTAATACGCGCACCTCTCAAGTGAGTACTGCTTGAGTATGCACGTGCTTTTCAGGTCTCAAGTTAGGTTCATTAATCAACACGTTTACTTGAGACCGGTCACAAGACTGTGTCTATCTTGAGAATGGTTTATTAATACGGGCCTTAGTGAAGTCGTTTGTTTTGCCAATTTTGGCGGTTCAATTATTTACATGTGAATCATCTTCACATCTTATGAACATCACAACTAACATCTTATGAACCGCATTTTTTGTTTTGGAAAAGTATACTTTAAAAAAATGTAAATTTAGTCTAAAGATCTAATGGTGCACTCCAGAGGTAGAATGGAAACCTTCAAGGGATCATTGATGTCACTTTTTGCCAAATTTCAACGGTTTAGCGAAATCTCTTTTGTTGGGAGAAGATAAACTGCCGTGGGTGGTGAACGAGGTTTTTTATTGGAGTGTTCCGATCGTAAGAGAGCGAGAAACTGGCCGCGCGCCAGTATATATATATATTTAGATTCGCATCGTCTATCGGATTGTCCTGGAACCCGTGAGAAAGATACACTTGAAGGAAATAGATCGTTTAGAGATGGGTTCACGGGTTCGCCGATAGATGGCGCCAGTCTTCACAATTGTGCCGATATGTCAGGCGAGGTTCTGTACTGAACATCTTTATATTTAGATACAATGGAATACAAAATTGTCACCAGTGAATTATTCTGTAATTAAACTCTCCAAAAAAATTAAACTCTCATTGATACTAAGATGCAAAAATAACTGATAAACTTCTTAAAGTACCAGAACCAAAGTTCTTTAAGACAATCGAAGATCCAATTTGTCCTGCTCGACTAAAAAAATAAGCAACAGCAATAATGTGCAATGCGAATGGACGTCGGAAACATTTCTAGAAGAAAATATTGCATTTCTTGAGTTGGAGACTTCTTTTCTTAAGAAATGTCTGCGGAAGTTGTCATTGGTGGGTGCTTCCTCTTCCTTAACAGCAAATTGACTTTTCCAGGCGAGGTAGTGTGGTATCCAGGTGGCGACATCACCAGTAACCGGTTGAAGCACGGCGTACTCTCGTTAGTGCAACATCGTGCACCTGCCACCGTCATGGACATGTTCTCGAGAGCTACGGGGAACAAGCCAATGTGAGTCCTACCTTGCCTCCGCTGCCCTAGTTGGTATATGTCAAACAATCAAGTTCTTCTATCATGGACGCCAGCCTTATTTTGGACCGATCTTGAGAGATGTGCCTTTTCGGGACTCTTTCCTCTCTCGAATCTCCTAGTCCCTGGTGTCGTTCACCCTTTTTAAACCGTGCAAACAGAAACATGTGTACATAGGCGGTTTGGCATTTTTTTTAAATTTTATTTATTTATTTAGGCTCACCAACAGAGTACATACATTGTATCGTACAAAATCATTTAAACTAAAATTTTCTGGTATGAACTCCAATTACAGACGAGCACAACACTCAAATGCATGTAGTACAATAACACTATAAAACTGTAGGCATAGAATTTGAAACTATAAAAAAGAATTTTGAAGGTATCTTAAGTAATAAGTTTGGGTAGGTTAAATAAAATATTTTAAAAATTTTACTACTAATTACTTATAACTAAGTGTGTGTAAAGGTGATAATTTACACTGAACACTAAAATAAAATAACAATAACAAAAAGCAGATATAGTAGGTGAAATCAATCGTCAGTCGATGGAATCTTGGCATCGTGATTCCTGTCGGACTTCACAGTCCACTTTAAAAGCATTCTTAAATGTTGATACCAGGCATGGTTCCGATGGCATTCACCCAAATTTTCTGGAGTTTTCTTGCACTACAGTTTACAACCACCCCAGCTCTATCATTTTGAGCAAAATGATCCGCATTGGAGTAATCATTTAATTACAGTTGACTTTATCAATCTTTTACGGATTTCAGGATGGTTAGAGTCCAGAATAAACTTGAAAAAGCTGCCGCTTGTCTGGAATACTTCACGACCCGCCAATGGGCATTTTCCGATGACAACGTGCAAGCCCTCTGCGCCGCCCTCTCGCCGGAAGACCGGAGGACTTTCGACTTCAACGTGAAAAACATCGACTGGGACGCCTACATCGAGTCCTACGTGCTTGGTATCAGAAGATTTTTGTTCAAGGAAAGTCCGGAGACACTGCCGCGGTCTAGAAAGTTGCTACGAAGGTAATTTTAGCAATATTGAAGTATTATGGAATAAATATCTCTCTCTCCCTGTCAAGCCGAATCGGGGATAAACTAATGAAGATGGCTGATGTATTCGCCCGTTAATTTAAAATCCTACCAAAATTCAAAATTATTTGTATTCTATTTATTGGACTGATTAGCCTGGGCCATTACCGGTAAATGTAAGAAATATGGCGGTGCTGAACCGGTGCGTATTGGCGATAACCCGCGTGTTATCTGCCTCAGCTAGTCCCGGATGCTGCCAAATACCGAGCAGGCAGACCAGTAGCATTAAATTAAAACCATGCACTACGTCCAGTACGCGTCATAACCGTTATAATAGCAAGAGAACATAGGTCATAGCAACGTCATCCAATAAGGTATACATGTCAGTTTTTGAAATACAATCGTTACTCGCATATTTTCAATTACATAATATTTCAGTTATTGCCACAAGAGAGCTATCTCTATTACAATATATATTGGTCACGTCTGACGCTCCACTTCGTATTCCTTTGAATATCACCTGCATATGAACGAACTCTTTTACGCGGAGAAACGCGAGGGAATAGGGTTGGAGCGGCCTCCTTCTGCGAGGCACTCATGCTCCAAAAGGAGGCCGCAGAGCTGGATCGAGAGAGGGCATATGAACGAAACTTAAGTTTGTTTGTTTGGTATTCTTGTTGTGCGTACAGTAGCGGAATGAAGTTCGTTACGTTAAACCGAAAGGCCATCTGTATATCATAACTTCAAAAGAGGTATTCCCATGCCAAAAATCAAAATATTTCGTTCCGCCACTGTCGTTATTTGTCCAATAAAATGTATATACATAAATTCCATGGATTACTTGTATATTTCAGGTTACACATAGTCCACATCATCACTCAAGTGGCAACCGTATTCCTGCTATGGAGATTTCTATTCTCTCGTTCGAACGCGCTACGCAACCTCTGGCGGCATATATTGGATATACTAACGCGGGCTGCACGCCTTTTAGCCATCGCCTGATGCTGCGCGCCTTTAAAAACTATAAACACACTTCGTTGACAGCGCCCCGTCTACAATTAGGAACGCTTCCGTATTCGCCTCGATAAGGAACCCTTTTGACATTTTACTTTTCACGCTGAAGTTTGTTACAAAATGGCGATCTCCTGTCAAGAGACTCCTTTGATTGACACCAATAGAGATTATTGTTAAGAAACTAATAAGAACACAACGGCAAATAAATATATTTAGGGATATTTTTCTCTTCAATCTTTAAGCTTGTAAGGGGCTGTTGTATTTGCTTCCTTGGTGTCGCCGTACGATGTAAAATTAGGTTGTTTGTGATGTCATCTCTTTCAATTTTACATCGTACAGTGACACTGTCTTCACTTTCCAAACGCTAGGCGGTAAGTTAGTAACTCTGTTACTGTTTGTTACAGTAATGGTTAATTCCAAATAATTTTGTACCTATATTACAGCTCAATGGTTAACCGAAGAAAATGGTAAAGTTCAAAACTCTGTTATCGCATAGTTATAAATGTACAATAGTATAATGCTAATGCAATGAACATCCGTTATATTTATATAATCAATAATCATTCAACTAGATACATTCAAACTGTATTATCGGCGGTTCAGCAGGAACGTGTAGAGGAACTACGTGAAACGGCATTTTTAGAATCTAGATGTAAGTTTTGCATTCTATCAAATAACATTTATAAAAAAAAATATTAAAATATTGTCCAGTTATAGTAACAGTTACACCAATATTAGCTAATAACATTGTTATTGAACTATATATTGAAATATATACCGTGATACATCTCGAAATAATGTAATATGTTCAAATAAGATAGCGTTTGTGATCGATTTACTTAGATGATTTACTCATTCTATCTCGTAATATATTCGGCAGACATTTTAGAAGTGTCAAGACAAAATAACAAGCTAGAGTCTGATCATTAGGTTAAATCGAATAGGCTTAAAAAAGTCACTAATTAGGATAACCTAAAAATTGGAAAAGCGGCCATCTTGTACAAAAATGCTGCCTTTTCGTTAGGTTATGTTACGCACACCAATACTGCCAGGTATATCAACTTAAGGTGTGGTAATAATCTAAGACATCCTTTCTCAATCTCTCCAAATAAAGACCCGTAAACTAAATATGGTAAAATAATATAATAACGAGGGGTCACAAATGCCTTGTGGTTAGAATTTGTCGTTATTCGCTAGTTGTAGCAAGTGTAAAAACATTCTTTGTCACATATAGATGTTAATGTGAGGTTTTTTATTTAATTTTTTTACTATGTAGAGGGTCGAGAATCGGGACACTGAAAAGTTTGAGAAATGATGATCTCAGATGTGTAGGACAAGATGAGTTAAGGGGGTGTCTTAGTTAGTAATGAGTACGTTATTGTCACTTGTTAAATACAGGACTGATCGATTTGTAGAAGCTTTTAGGTGATACGTACCGGAGGTTTGTAGAAATTTAATGAATAAAAAACAAATTACTTTAATTACAGCGACATCATTTCGATCAGCCTTGCCCTTAACCTACTCTGGTGCCCTCGAGAGTCGACTTTGTATGTATCTAGGTGAATTCATTCAGTATATTTAATGCTGATTCGTGTTAGAACATTCAGCATTGCTAGAGTATAGTATGTAAATCAGTTCCTTTTACACAAATTCAGTGTTCCATTATATTTTGGTATTTGATTCAGTATAAGTTTTTTCACGGTTTTTGTATCGCAATAAAAACTTTTGGAGTGAATGCTCAAAATAAGTAAAACATAACCGATTGTTATAAACTAGTCATGAAATATAGCATCCATGTAAAAAAAATATGACAAATTTTCATTAGTAACAAATAAAAAAACATTGTTATAAAATGGTTATTAGTAATTTATTTAATAATGATAATGATAAAAATATAGAAACGTGAAGTGCGCCATTTGATAGTGGTTAAAAGGGTAGTTTAAATTTTGTCGGGTTATATCGAGTTATCGACTATAGTATGGTACGGTTCCTAAATCCAATGCAGATAGTACAATTGCGGTAATAAGTGATTATGATTGCTCATTGGCATTTGGATACTGTACGAATGTATCTATGTCGACCAAATGTAACCACTAAAACAAATTCACACAGCATGGTACTTACAAAACTTGGCCTAAACTCTGTTAAAATTACCGAATGTTAATCATTTTTATTATTGACTTGTAACAATTTTTTCACCAGATTTAAATGCAAAATAGTCAACGGATAGATTTATACTAATTACTCTCTATTAGTCAGTTGTGTGAATTTGATTACGGTAGGTTATGTAAGATTTAAGTAAATGAAAAATGTGTCCAAAGTCACTGTCACAGTTAAATAAAAGCTTGTAAAAATAATGAAGTATATTTATTAAACTCTCAAGCGACCAGCTATCGACAATGAAAAAAATAATGGTTAATTTTGAACAATTACCTAAAGAACAAATGTAAATTCAAATGCTAAGTAAATGTACTTCTAGGCTGACCCAAGAATCATTTGTATTGTTCACATAATAATACCTATCTATCACAAGATGGACAACTATCAGAATGTATTTAAATTCAATACTTAGTTTAGATTTTTGCAGTGACTGTAAGCTTATCTCAAAATGCATCGTCAAGACTGTTGTTCATACTGATGTGAACAGAAGTATTCTAAACAGTTGCTAATATTGCTATAACAATAGGTTATTATTTTGTAGTTGTATTTTTCTAAATTTATAGCAAATTTTATCATTCTGTCGACCATGTGACAAAAGGCTGTCCACGCCACTGCTATGTGATGGATGATATAATAATTAGTTTCATAAAAACCTTGTCCTCAAATTCATTACCATTATGTCATCATTCGAATTTGATAAATATGAAACTAAGTTATTTTCGTTCGATAATGGCGCTTGAGAGATATCTCTTACATGATGTGATGTAATATAAAATTTAAAAGTGAATTATTTTTTATTTATTTGAGTATACTGCTCAATTGTTTTTGGTTTTCTTGTTATTCAACTATATTTAAGTTATATTGGCTTTGGAAACCAGCTATGTGCCGAAATTTTGATATCCTTTGCTAGAAAATGTATCAAGTTAGGAAATTTTTGACACATCTCTGACTTCGCTCGGTATATTATTATATTGGGAAAAAATTGTAGAAATTGCTATTGTCAAGAGATAATTAGGTACGGTTAATGGAGCATCGAATGGAGTCAGATGTGTTTGTTAAAGTTAGTGTAAACGATAGCTGAAAATAGAAAATATGAATCCCGAGATACCTAATTGGGCTATATTTAAATTCCACGTTATTTAATATTTATTAGAAAAATCTGTCTCGCCATATGTGGATTTACGCGAGGTTTACAATGTTTGAAAATTATGTATGTCATATAGGTCGTTCTATTGAATTTATTTATAAATGAAATATCATTAACTTTAATATTTCAAACTTTTTAAAATTTATTTGTTCCAAAGTCATGACGCTTCCCTAGTAGTAATGTAATATAAGGCTTTGTTTTATTAGTTTTAAATGGGAATTTCATTTTGTACTGTCGCAGATTATGTTATGAATATTATAAGGTAATGGTTAAGGCGTTTGTTTGATATTTGAACTGGGTTATTTGTGAATCACTGGAAATCTCATAACACGGAATTCCTGTCATTAGAACTAACAAACTTTTGTTCCACGACTTTTTAAAAATCTGGAAGTTTTTCGAAAATATTAAAAGGTCAGAATGAAAGTACTCTGTTTTAATGAAACGAAATCCGTATTAAAAGTTCGAATTCCCAATAATTTAGAAATATCCATATTATACAGAACGGCATGGAAATCGTAGATCAGTTTTTACAGGGTTTTCATGACTTATACCATGACGCCAACTCTGAAATTTCCAAAAAAAAATCAGTCATTCCACACAAATTTGAACACATAAATGAATGAACAGCCGATTTTTTTAGCAATTACAAAGTTGGTGACACAATGGCAGTTGGTCCCGATTACAGAATGTTACTCAGTGATTTCCGCTTGAGGGCAGTTAAAAAGGGACAGCTTTATGTATCATGTATAGCGGCATCTCTTTCTAACTATGCTCAAACGCTGATCTACGCTTGAGCAACATTCTGAAATACGGGCCTTAGTCTTTTCATGGATAAGAACACCTGTATAGATTCGACCAACGACATGTCACCTGTATAGTAAAACTATCCTTGTAGATTAGATGGCTAAATTGAATTTCCCTTCTGCTACGTTAGGCGCTACCGGAATGTAGGCGACTTCATGATGATGAGGAGAGGATCTTGTTCTACTTGGCGCTTACGAGTTAGTATTAATGACAGTACCTCTTCCATTTAATGGCGGAAGATTCCATTTAATGGCCATTTGTCTCCTTGGCGCAAACTCTTTCACCTTCTAGTAGCACACGCCCTTAATTTGGCTCATGTAAGTAAATTGGAGCAATTTCATCTCATCAATAGTTATGACTAGTATCACACTTGTTTGGTTGTTAAATAGATTTTTATTTTTCTCCTCGCTTACGTCCATCACGTAACAACGCAAAAGACCTCCGCCGTCCCCGTCTTCCGTCCGCTGTATTTCATTTTTCACAAGAATAAAGTAAGCATGTCCTGTGGTATGGTCTGTTACGATTTCGTAAAGATCTAAAATAAAAGAATCAGCATCCATTACTGAGCCATGAACCTTACAGACAGAAAAACATGCGTCAAACAACACGCGTTGGGGGTTTAAAAACAAAGCGAAATGTTTATCTTCGTCCTAATTATCAACTTCTTCTATTATACCTCTCTCTCCTCATCCAGATCCTTAACTTTTGCTTCTACGATTATTCTTCCGCCTCTCTTTAACGAGGCTCCTTACCTCATCAGCTCTATCTATATTCACAATTGTTTCAGTGTGAGCGTGTATATTAGTGACCGCGTGTGTACGAGTACGTAGTGTACATGAATCCGGGCGAGCGTATGTATCAACAAGGATATCATCACGCTGACTTATATTTTCATACATTTTTGATCCGTGACAAGTTCAAATTGAAATACTTATTTTAGAGCCCGACTACAAAAATAAAATACATAATTTAACTAAATTATATAAGACGGCGTTAACTTTAATTAAGTTTTTATATTTCTAGCCGGGTCGACTAGCCTGACGCATTCTATCTTATTGTCTACCAAAAACAAACGAAAATAATGTCTTCAAGATATCCCTCACAAGATATCGCAGTGTCGAAGTTTATTTCAGATATGGAAAAGGTAAATTTTCGATGTCTGTATGCAGAGCGAACAACATTTATATGTGATTTTTTTTGAGCCCGAAAACAACACTTGATAAATTTTTTGTTTCTCTAGATACGGATTTCGAACATACTTTGAATAACTGGAGTAATGTTTGGGTACGGTATTGAAAGTTAAGCGTTGTTATACTGTCTTCCTTTTGTCATACTTGTGTTCGTTGAGATAGGCCAAGGTTATATTAAAATGGAAGCAGCATTCACAATACCAAATTGGAGGTAAACCTGACCTCATTTGAACTTCCTTCGTATTGTGCTCTTTCTAGTAGAGATAGCACACGATTAACTTGCTCATAACAAGTATGGTGGGTGTCTAGGTATGTAGAAGTGCGACTGCAATTTCCAGGAATATCTTCAGTTAGGTATTCTGAGTATGTATCTCTCCATCTTGCATAACTACTCAATTTAGACTGTGTCAAGATACAACAAATTAACACGAAATAGGTACAGTCGACTGCAAGCAAGCCAAACATAATACAATTGTTATTATGCGGCACTAATGTTTTAAACCGATCTAAATGTTACGTTTGAGATGCCGTGCTTGTAGCAAGTGTTTTATTGTATAACATAAGATTATTGTCTGATTAATGTTACTGTTAGCCCAAAGAATGGAAAGTTCGAATCATGCTTCTGCATTAATCAAAAAACCTGCATTTGTAAGAAAGAATCTCTCGCAGCAAATAGATGCCCTGTTGCGTCACGGTACTCATAGTGAGCAAGTCATCAATATACATAAATACGTAGCGTATGTATCGTTTACAATGTTATTGGCAATGGTTGCGTTATGTCTTAGGGGACTGTTCACACAATCATTTGGACGACCTTCCTCATTCTTGACACATGTTGATAACTATATAAACTTGGAAATTAGTCGACTAGTGGATCAATACTGTACCTAAACGACACTGCGTCAATAT
Source organism: Oegoconia quadripuncta (assembly GCA_949316235.1). Classification (NCBI taxonomy): domain Eukaryota; kingdom Metazoa; phylum Arthropoda; class Insecta; order Lepidoptera; family Autostichidae; genus Oegoconia; species Oegoconia quadripuncta. Next base: position 27,869,931 of record OX438749.1, read on the forward strand.
TGTGTAAGTTATATTTGTTAAGTAATGCCTAAGTTTATATAAGTGTTAGCATTTTTTCTTAATATATAAGTCTTAACGCAGGACGCTTTTGCTCTCACTCTTGGATATGTCATAGCGACTGTGAAAAGGAATGGGTTTCGCAAAGTTGAATGATTGTCAGATATAAATAATACATCGATAGATTTGTACAAGTTCAAATTAATATTGGACTAAGTTTTGCAACTAATTAATCTACTTTCTACATTAAGAAATGTGTAAACTATAATATCATGCCAAAGGAGATGAATAATCTTCTGAAATTAAAGAGGATGCGTAGGTTCTCAATTCATAGTTCTAATAACAAAGTACATTCACATCATTCATCATAAGGTTAAACACGTAATTAGAAATCTTTATGTTGATCGTTTTAGGTGAACTTAGCAAGACTTGGTGACAATTCTTTAACCTAAAACCAATTATGGATGCAAGAGATAGCTCTACTTTTCAGTATCGAGACCATTTTTGCGTATCCTTTGGCATATTATCTAATTTCTAAATATTATAAATGCGAAAGATTGCATGTTTGTTTGTTTGTTGCTCAATCACGGCGAAACAGATGAACACATGAATTTTGACAACATTTGGTATATAGGTAGAATATACCCTGGATTAAAACAGGATACTTTATATCCCGATAAAGTGAATAGTTCCCGCGGGATAAACAAATTTCCGCGATAAAGTAATTCAACGCAGGCGAAGCCGCGGGCGGATAACTCGTAAAATATATAGACTCTATTCAAGTACATAGGCCGTACAACAATCAACACGAAAACCAGTTTATGGAGGCAATCTTCGTATACCTAAATATTCGAAACTGAAAGTAATTTATTTATGTGCAAAAGCGAGTAGGTGCTAATTTGAATAAACATACATCGACTTTGCAAATCCATTCCCAACTTCTTCCAGTGTTAAATATTTGTTTAAGTTCTCTTAGTGTAAAATATATAAAAAAAACTCGTCGATTCCTAAACGGGAGGTGGATTTGTGAATTATAAATAAATATTTGTTTTCTCGCGTGTAAGTATATTATTATTATTATATGTAAATTTTGAACAAAAACCTGGTCTTACAAAGGTTATTATTTTGCGAGCTTGTAAAGATTTTGCGTTGAATGCTTTTATATTTAATTAAGACATTGTTTGGAAAAATATGAGAAAATATGTTTGTGCTAAATATTATTGTGTACATAGAATTTAGTTACCCAAGTTAAATCCAAGTAAAAATAAAAGTATGTTTCATTTTTTGCTGTATGTATGTAGTATTGGAGTGATGTAAGGTACGAAGCGGTTCTCGAACGAGCTGAAAACAAGCCCCTAAAATCTCTAGGTTCACATTATCACGTAATTTACTATAGTAAAGAAATCGCTACTCAAGCAAATCTGTATTTTGACACTTCTTTGGCAGCTTCTCCATAACGGCACTGGAAAGTTCGTTTGAAAACCGCATGAAAAATGCTTTAAAAGATATTTGTTTGCTTAGATGCCAGCGGTTATGGCTATGGTATTGAAATCCGTACAATCTTGAAGGAATGTTACAATATTTAGCGCTGGATGATAAAATGCTCAAAGTTTGATAGTCTCCGTCTCGTTTAACTGGGTCCTGATCTATCTATCGGTTATCACCATGTACCTATGGTAGTTCACAAACGCTCACTTTATAAAGGCTCCACTGAAATTTGATAAAATAAGGGTATTAACTGCCATAAAAATCCATAATTTAAAATATTAGCAGCAATAGTATATAATATTTTAAAGTGGTTGGTACAAATTTATGAAAAAAGTTGTCTTATTTAGATGATGTTTTCTTAAACGTCACAAGACGAAGTCGAACAAAGAAATTTCATGTTCTACAAACCGAGTAGTATACACAGTAACAGGTGAATTATTACTTAAAAACTCCGTGTAAGGTATATGCCACTTTTTAATAAGTCGTAACACAATTTATTCATGATACCGTATACAGGCTACTTTTTGCATGGTTCACATGTAAAATGGATTAAAATGCTACCAAGTTGCCTTTCCTTCACAATACAACGGAGAGATAGCGAAATTACAAAATGGACCTAGCTAAAAAGAGATGGAGATAGTCCGCAGCCAACGTGTCTCGGTGATAGGACGGTATATAAGTGGGAGGTTAATTTATTATTCCATATATTAAAAATAAAAAGAATGTAAAGTTTTGGATGTTTTATTGGAATATATCCTCAAAATCCAAAATTCTTTGTCTCCTGAAAATCTTCGTTGGCTTATTTCGAGGTGTTCATAGCAGTCACAACATGGTATGAACATACTCCTCTTACTAATAACATAAGATTGTGAAATGTTTTCATGGTAAATTAACTTGCACCACTGAAAGAAGTTCATTAAGATTAATGAACCCAAGGGACTACACCTATTTTGCTTGGCACAACTTAGTGTAGTAACTCTTTTAAATGAGTTATATTTGTGTCTGACAACCGACTCTAAAGCAGAATACCAGTGTTGTGCCCGTCATAAGCAAATCAACACATTTGTGTTTCAGTTTAATTTTTCATAATATGCAAGATTATTATCTGTGGACATTGATACAAATAAACGCTTATCTACAGTCTAAAACTGTTAAAACCTCTACAAGCCTGCATAACAAATTTTTCTCTCAAAAGCAATTTTAGTGTATTGGTGAATATTCAAAAACGTCCATGATCTTGTACAAGCCTATAAAGGTTTATCTGCTTCAGTACCACGGAGCACACCGGCACACTAGGTTCGAGGGACGACTCCACCGACAAGAAAAAGAAGGTTACATTACCTAAAGAGGGTGGAAAACGCCAACATTGGAGGGAAAGTCCCCTCTATATTGACAATAGCACATTTTACTAAATGCGTTTTGAAAATAACTTAAATCGAGGGCGGAAAGCAGAGGGACGAGTCCACCGACAAGAGAAATTGAAGAAGAAGGTTCATGTGTGTACATTACCTAAAGAGGGTGGAAAACGCCAACTTTGGAGGGAAAGTACCCTCTATATTGACAATAGCACATTTTACTAAATGAATGCAGTTTTGAAAATAAAGGAAGGAAACAGTTCTTTATTTTCAAAACTGCATACATAGATTTATGAAAAATAGCCTGCCTAAACCAGTAGATAGCGAACGGAACCTTACTGAGGTCGGTTTTTCGCAAAATATACGTGCCCATAAAAAGGCGTACTCTTGCCACAGACGTAATAAAAGCTACCCTTAGAATAACTCTACTCTGACATCAGTGTTTATGATCTTTAGCATTCACTTGAAGGCAAATATCAAAGAAGATACATTTATAAATATATTTTATTTTTTCACTAATATAAATCTAAAAACTGTGCGACTAGATAATATTGCAAAATATTTTTGCTCAACATAAAACTCCGACTTACAGATCGCTGTATTCATGTGTTCTGTTTACCGTAAGATGAAGTAAGTGAAGGTAAAAATGACTAGGCCAATAATAATAATAATACTCTAATGTGGTTTTGTAACTTCAAAATGAACGTTTTGGTGTTGTTATAATTTGGCTATATTTTCTGCATCGACCACACATCGACTCCTAATAACAGACGAGGGGACAACCCAGCAGATGTGCATAAATTTGAACATGATTAAACTAATCAATGCCAAGAGAAGAAAAGACAGACGAACAAGAAGCAAAAATGATCATTAGTCGTGTCTATTTGATCTTTTAAATACCAATTACCATAAAGACAAATTTGATAAGGCTAATGGTATACACTTATCTATTAGGCAGTTGTGCACGAAGCTTTCTTTCAGAAAGGAGTCACAATAAGCGAAGGCAATGGGGAAAATACTATAAAATTGTAATCAAAAAACACACCAATGCACACATTCACTCACTATCACGTATTAAATTAAATGTCCGATAGATGGCACTAAAAATGCTGAATCAACTAAATTATGTAGCTTATGCTGAGTGAAAGAACAAGAACAACCAAGAACATCATTGAAGGAAACTGGAGGGGCAGAGGAAGAGAGGAAGGCCTAGAAGAACATACATGGTACAAGTAAAGGAAAAGTAAATGCTGTGTCGTATCAGGAAGTCAAAGAAAAGGCGAAATGTAGAGAAGTGTGGAAAGGATAAGAGCATAGCTCTTAAATTGAAGAGAGAGATACCGAGTTAGTCCAATTTGACTTTGAAGATTTCTGAATTAATGATCTGTAACCATTCTGCAAATTAAAGTCGTTTTCTTTTTCATCCTTTTTTTTCTTTCTATTATGTATGATAGATATTCAATATAAAATGTTTGATGTTAATTTACCCACAAAAATCCAAGACTGGAAGGTGATGAAGATGATTTAACATTTCTTTTTCGTTTCTAATTTAGTAAACTGATGAATTCGACCACGTTGCAGCTCTTACGGAGTCGAAGTTTTATGTCAACGCTAAGTGAGTACCTATTACATTTATTTAGTCAGTGATCACTCCACCAGTGGCGACCTCTTCCGTCTTCTTTTTGTCATCGTAGTCGTCGTACTTGTATTCCACGTACCTGGGGAAGAAGGTTGGTTTTAATCCATCGATAAATTAATCTTAGCTACTGCTTGTTCAAAAGGCAATTTTCCCCTGAAAAGAACAAGCAAGAAACTCGAGGGATTGCTCTTTTAAAAACAGGTTTTTAAATTACAAATTGTTGTTATATTTAATTATTATTTGTGAAATAGCCTGAAATGCGAACGAGTTGGTTATGCCATCATCCCTGATGATTATCATCTAAATAGTTGTGATAAGAAAGCATTATTTAAATTTATTGAAAGGAAGATTTTGTATATCAACAGAAACCTTATTAAAAAATACATAGCCCTTTGAATGAATTACTGACTTTGCGAAGGCGACTTATGTGACCTGCAAGTTTATCTATATTTCTTGTATTGACATTATGTTTATCATTATTTTTCTTAAATGATGCAATATTTTTTTTGATATATCATTACATTTTCAAGAATGTACTGTGACTCTTTAAACTTATCTCCAAGTGGCACTGCAAGTTTCAATCAATAAATCGCACGAACGGCTTGTTCAATTGAACAATTATTTGGTAAACGTAACTTGTAAAAACCTTTTTGTAAAGTGTAGACCTTTGACAAATAGGGTACAGATTGAGTATTGACTCACTTCTCAAGCGGCGGGCACATGAAGTGCCTGATGTTCCTCGGCATGAACACCTCGGCCTGAATCTTGGCCACCTCCCGCGCGTACTCCTCGAACTCCCTCGTAATCTCCTCCTCCACCGGTGGGCCTATACCAGGCACTGCGTACACCACTGTTATCTAAAATACCAGTGTTAAGTTTACTCGTGGAGCAATAACTATAATTTGAAGATAATTCCCGATAGACTATGATAGATTCAGATTTATTTGTAACTAGCATTGGTGCAGCAGTCAGGATTTCTAACCACTAGGTACACCAAATAGATCGTCAAGTAAGTCGTCAAGTAATTTGCACATAATTGTATTAATAAGCATCTTACTTTGTATTTGTATTATGTAACATCAAGTAATTTAAGTGCAATAATTAAGTTTTTGTTTTCTACTGAGCTCACACAAAAATTAATTGGAATAAGAAACTGTGGAACTCGAGGTCTATTACTATATAATATTAGTTATGTAATGTCGATATATGACTGTTTGTTTCCCAAATAAATAAAATAAAAAAAAATAAAAAAAGTAATCACTGCCTTTGCTGCATGAGTGAATCACTAATAAGAACTTTAGAGACAGTACCTCAGGTAAAGCCTGCTCCTCTTCTTCCACCTCCTCAACTTCAGGGCAGATAATGTCCAAGTTCTCATCGAGGAAATCGCGCAGGATATCACGGATCATTGCCACTTCCTCCGGTTTCGCCTGAGGGACGGATTTTATTTATCACTATCGTCATCATTTTATTTATTTCTCAAGAAACTTCCTACCACGTACGACCACCCTGTGGAACGGATTTCCTGCAGCGGTATTCCCGAACGAGTACGACATTGGAACCTTCAAGAACCGAGCTTACGCCTTCCTCAAAGGCCGGCAACGCATCTGTGACCCTTTTGGTGTTGCGGGTGTCAATGGGCGGCGGTGATTGCTTTCCATCAAATGACCCGCATGCTCGTTTGCCGCTTTCTCATATTAAAAAAAAACATAAATGACAAAATTAAACGGTGTGGTTTCGGCACGTAGAAAGAATACGACTACGAATAAAAGGCGACTAAGGGGCTTTCCACCAATAAACATAGATTGTCACGTTTCAACGGCGATGGACTCACCTTTCTGTATATTCCGTAAGGTGAGCGGTGGATGTTTCAACTGTTAAACTTTTAATGTTTGGAACACCCAAACGCTAATTCTTGGGATATCTCTGACCACCCCGTATGGGATAAAGGTCGTGATGTTATGTATGTAGGTGTATAACGATAGTCATAATTCGTTAAATTGTCCAATAACAATGTAAGATTAACAATAAAAAAATCAAAAAAATATGATTAACGAAGAAAAAAAAACTCCAATTTCATAGGTAAACACCCAATATTTATGCATTAGCAGACTGGATTCGCTCAGTAAATGCAGCAATTTCCTGAGCACAAGGCAGTACTATAAAATATAGCCTACTACAAAAATCATTTTTACCTTCTTCTTCTTCAAGTCAGGGTCTGGCAGTATGGCGATCTGCTCATCAATGTACGCCATGATCTCCCTCTCAATGTGCTGCACTATGAACTCTCCGCTGGTGGTGGACATCTGACGGCCGGCCACCATGCCTGACGACAGGAATTACGTAAGAAAATAGAAGAAAACATATTATTATTATTGTAATACAAGGTGAATAATGACATGGGAATCGATAATTACAGTATGCGTGGGTAGGGACTCAGCAGTGTTGCAGGTTTTCGACACCATGCACTTCGAAATGGCCCACCAGACTCGTGGACCCACCGCGGCGACCCACCAGTGCAGTGGGTCCACGGGCAATTTCAAGTTCACCTGTCGCTTCGCTCTTGACAGGTCTTAGGAGATATTACGCAATATGGTAATGGGTCAAACTGTTTAGGGTACAGGATGCGCCAAAGTCACGGACATACTTACATACACTCGAAAAACATTACCCTCATTTCTTGAGCTGTCGGTTTAAAACAGGTCTGTATCTTAGAACCGGTATATTGCATATTTTTCAAATTTTTTTTTTACTATATTCAAATGTTACTACGTGATAAAGAGTAGCAGAACTACGATCTTTCGAACCACAGTTCTTGGCTCGTTTGTATTTTTTTTTTTTTAATATATCGGACACTTACTCCAACCATCTAGTCCCAAACTAAGCAAAGCTTGTGCTATGGATACTAGATAACGGATAAACATACATAAATATTTATATAAACATCCAAGACTCGGGAATAAATGTTCGTATTCATCATACAAACATTTACCCCTCGCGGGATTCGAACCCGCAACCGTTGGTTTCGCTGACAGGGTGACTATCCACTACACCAATCGGTCGTCTACTACACCAATTTAAAAGGTCAGTGAGAAATTAGAGAATCCTTAGAATAGCGCTAACATGCTTCTCACACATTTTACATGCACACATATAAATATCATTTTTGTATCTTTTGTATAATGTAAGGGATAGGATGAATATTACAAGTCAACGACTTTATCACCCGACTGTGGCGAAGCCAAAAAAGGAGGGTTATTAACCTATAGGGAGGTATCTAACCGAGGTCATAGCTAGCCGATTTGTAGCGGTCGACGATGCCGGCTATGTCGTCGAAGGTCTCCATTAGGTCTTCGCGACGGTCGTCTCGGCGTTGGTACAGCTGGGGAGAAGGATCAGTGGTGTAAGGATAGGAAGGATCAACATATCATTCATAGCTATTAGGCTAATTAAATTTAAAAACTCATTGGTAAATGGCTCGCCTGGGAATCGAACCCGGACCTCCTAAATTGGGAGACCGCGTCTTACCCGCTGAGCCGCCGACGCTCCATTTGGCACTATTTCAACGTTTTCTGGCATTATGAAAATAGCTGAATTCCACTTAGTGTGTTCCAGCAACACTTTTTTTATGCACAACGGATTGGTACTTGACCTCAATCACACCTGATGTTAAGTGAAGATGAGGTCGAAGGTGGAAGCGTACTGACCCGGAAACCGCAACACCTTTGGGGGACTGGCTATCTTATCTGTGACAACCGGAACACAACAAAGCTATTAACATTGCTGCTTGGCGGCAGATTTAGATAAGATGGTGGTAGCTAGCCAGGCGGACATTTCAAATGCCCTACCACCAACCAAACCGAGTACTTAAACATGAACCCGCGAACTCCGAATCGTAAACCCAATGTTGTTTACATTGAGCCACGGAGGCGGCATTCATACGATATCATCAATTTATCATCCCAAGGTTGTAGGTTTGAGGAAAGACTGACGCCGGAAGTGAGTTCCATGCCTTGGCTGTTCGGATGATGAATGAACAGTCGAACCGCTTAGTGCGAATGTTCGGTATGTGATCATAAATCTCTTACAATGCTGACGAATGTTGCAATCTTCGTCGCCTCACTGACAACAGTGTCCTCTTCATTCTTTACCACATCACTTCCAGACATTGTGGTTAATGTTTCGTATCCTGTCGCTTCCGTCTCAGAAGCTAGATCTTCGGCTGCCTTACGTTTTGAATCGCCTGTTTTACACGATGTAATGACTCGTTACGTACGTAACGTACTCATTTAGCTCGTTCACATTCGACGGTCGTCTCAAAGCACCTGACCTCAATCACACTTGCTGTTAAGTGAAGATGAGGTCGAAGGTGGAAACGTACTAACCCGGAAACCCCATCTCATTTGGAGGACTGGCTATCTTATCAATGCTATTAACATTGCTGTTTGGCGGCGCTCTTAGATAAAACGGTGGTAGATAACCAGGCGGACATTTAAAATGCCCTACCACCAACCTAACCGGGTACTAAACTGGGGATCGACCCCGCGAACTCCGATTAGATGTTGTTTACACGGAGGCGGTTCTTACGGCTAAGTCGAACCAAGCTCCGTTAAAATCAGTTCAGTAGTACGATTACAATTTACAATTTTATTACATTTATAATGATTTCATAATTGGAGTACCTAGTCCATATTTCTTAAGTCACAATAAAGGATTTTTGGATTTCTTGACCATATGTTCGATGGGAAGGTCGTTGATATTATTGGAATAACTCGCTCCAATAAAATCAAGTTACAAGAATACGTCAAAACGTGTTCTTAGTTAGTGGTGAGTTAATGAGCATTCTAACCAAAGATTTCCTATGCGGATTTGTAACTCACATTCAGGCTCATAGTCACTGAAGACTTTACCTAGCAATAGATTCATCAAAATTCCCAATAACTGGATGAGCGTGCGGACAACTAACATCTCATCCGAGGTGAATGTTCGTGATTCAGCTTCGAAAAGAAGAAGTTTTTCGTTCTTTATAATCGGGGGTTTGTTTATAGACAACTGAATTTAATTTACGCATTAGAATTCATATCAGATATTAACTATTAGGAATTTCTTTTATTTTGTTGAGATGTTAGTTGACTTGTATGCCAATCGAGTTATTGGGCATTCTCACGAAACTCAAACAAGCTGGATACTCGCAGAGTGAGTATGAACGAGCTGGTGATGGTGAGTTAGAATGCCTCATAACATTTTTTGCAGGTATACGTTACAAGAAACGGAAAGTAGTGAGTTATTAAGCTGTAGGTACACAACAAGCAACGAAAAGTGAGCTTAGGCTGAAAGTACACAACAAGCAACGAAACAAGTGAGTTATTAGGCTGTAAGTACACAACAAGCGACGAAACTAGCAAGTTATTAGGCTGTACATACACAACAAGCCATGAAACTAGTGAGTTATTAGGCTGTAGATACACAACAAGCCACGAAACTAGTGAGTTATTTTAGGCTGTATGTACACAACAAATATCGAAACTAGTGAGTTATTAGGCTGTAGGTACACAATAAGCAACGAAACTAGTGAGTTATTAGGCTGTAGATACACAACAAAAAAAAATTGCGTGTTATTAGTTTGTAGATATACAACAAGAAAATAAGTTGTGAGCTTTTGATCTGAATTACACACTACACGAGATGAAAGTAGTGAGTTATTTAGTATTACTTTATTACCGTCTGTATTACACAAGTAGGCTCTATGACAACAGTAAATCTATATCGAAACTCTACCTAAAATATAGATGGTTGTACTCTAAGAACTAATGTTTCAAAAGCTCGTAATTTCACTGACTGAAAAAGCCTCTGGCTATTTAAGTGTCCTCTATGCATCTACAAGCTACAGAGTTTAATGACTTAGACATGTTTGACCTATAAATTACTTACTATATGAATTTAGTCAATATACCGTAATGAGCAAGAGTAAAATTTTGATGTAATGAAGGCAGAGATACGTACTTAACTTGTAATTTACGACTTTAACTACAAAAATAACTGATTAACGTAACCGTATATCTCTAGAGGCACCGGGTTCCCATCGTCGTCGAAGATATTGATAACTATGGACGCTGTCACTTCATCCACTTTCTCCTCTTCAACCTTGCTTGCAACTTTGAAAATGGTTAAATTTTAAAATGTCGCCGTCAGTAAAACGCTAACGTAGATTCTCTGTGCTTCCAGAATTGCTTTGCGTATTAATTGGGAGTGATCCACTTTTAGAATTGATACACAGAACAGAAATATCCCAACCAATGAGCTATTATACCCCGGCTAAGGGGTTTTATATTCTGACAAATGAGGTCTAATATCACGAACAATGAGTTTTGACACTCCGGGCTAATGAAATCTCCTAATCCATGCAACAAGTTCTGATGCTGTGCTTAATGAGCTTAGATACTCTGGCCAATGAGATATCACGAACAACGAATTGAAATTTCGTTGTAATTCTCATAGTGCAAGCAATGAGTTCTGATTCTGCGGCTAACGCGTTTCGATACTCTAACCAATGAGGTCCTATATCACGCGCCATGGGTTTCAATACCGCTGGCCAATAAGGTATCATAGTCCTATGACTTCAGCTAAAAAGTTCCGCTACCATGGCCAACGTGGTCTCATAAGAAATTAGACGGGAAACCGTATAATGAATTTTGATTCTTTAGCCAATGAGGTCTCACATCACGCAATGAATTTCGATACTTCGGGCCATTAAATGTCATGAAAAAGAAAACATTTCGCTTACCTTCTTTCGCAGCTTCTTGCGAGGACAGGACTCTAGCAGCGCTCAGCTGTTTGAGTCTTTGCTGAAATAAGAATAAATATAGTCACATAAATTAATATTGTCATGTATTTTTGTTTACTATATTTACTTTTCAATTCAAGTTACTGTGATTATTGAGTCACTAAAAGTAATAGAACTGATCTATTAAATACCATATCAATATCTACATGATTTTTATAAATGCGATATAATTATATTAAATGGGGTTTTTCAATATGATTATACTTTCAATATATAATAACTAATTTTGAACTATTTTTTTGCGAATTACATTCTACGGTTGTGAAGAAAAAAATAGGCCCATCTTGTAATTCTTTAGATTTTAAAATATAATATTATTGAAATAGTTTACGTATGACATAACATCATAAGGTCTATATGTATTATAGAATGAGTCTCAAGTAGGAGTAATAATGCCGTCTATCGACCACACATCTTAATGTTTATTCTTCTGTAACGAATTAACAGTACTGTATTCCGATTGGCCCTTGTTATTTACGTGACCTTGACAGAGCCAATCAGAGTGCAATAAGGTGACAGGACTAGCACAATAACTACTCGAAAGTTTTGGGCATCTGTTCGGTTATCTGATGCGTCGACAAATGCCCTCGCCTGTTATTAGGAGTACAAAGGGTATGTGGTCGATAACTATTGAGTATTTCTGAAGTACGGTCCTCAGAAGCATTTTTTTAAAGGAAAATTTAATTGTACTTTTGATATTGGGGATTTGTATTAAAATTCAACAGCACACTGGGTGGGCCAATTGATTTGCACGTATTTCCACAATCTTAGTTGGAAATGGGGTTATTAGGCTTCCATGGGTAAAATACTTTGATCCGTACAGATCCGTAAACTTTCCTAGTGGTTAAGTGTTTTACTCGCGATACATAAGATCCCCCATTCTAACTTTGTATACAAAATAAGCCCATTTACAGGGTGCGAGGAAAAGTACCCTGGAAGGTTCAAAGTATAATGTGAGTTGAGTACATTTGACTAAATCCATAACTTGTACTTATTAAAAAAGTAGGATAGGCACATTGGACCGCACAACAAGCGTGACTGACTGCGGGCACTACATAAAACGTACCTAAATTCTGTAAGACTTGGGGGTTAATCACACTAAATTTGAGCGATAATGGTGTCGATTCGGATGTACACCAATTAAACAAAAACTGTTCATGTGGTTTAAGGGTCCGAAGTAGGTACTTTTCCTTCCACCCTTTAAATGAGGCATTCAAACTGCTTAAAAAAATATAATTTTATATAAAAAACTAACTTCCACTTCTTCGTTTGCAATTGGTTTCCCTGTAATAATAATTTAAAGTTCTATTTCAAACACAAAATAATGTATTTACTATCGTTATTACGATTTCAGAGTGTTATTTGTGGGTTTAGTTTATAATATATAAAATCAAAAAACTATATTTTGTATTTTGCGGGCACAATATTGGATTTTTAACCGTAAAATGTATCTCTCTGGGGATCAAGACGAATCTAACGATACCATGCACTTCGAAATCGGTCAAGTTAGGTTAATCGGTTTAGGCTATAGGAGGTAACATAGAAATCTACATACATACATACATACACTCGAAAAACATTAAATAAAATTAATAATAATAAATAAATATCCTTGGACATACACACAGCGCCATCTAGTCGTTGACATTCAAAGCGACTGAATGATTCAAAGGTTAACCTTTGAGAACCCGCTGGCACCCCCTGTTGCCAGTTCACCTTGTGAATTGAATCATTGGGAATCAAAAACTTAAGGGACTCTTATAGTTCATGCGAACGTTAAGTGCTGTTGGTATACAATAAAAGATATTTGTATTGTAACTAATTTATAGAGCACTATTCGAATTGGTAGTTTCAAATGATCCAACTCCACATTACAAAGTGTACATAACCTTTTCGATCCATCATATAGTTCTCCCGCTCAATCTGCCTCGCTCTCTCCATTGAAGGCGACCGTTCGATTTCCCCTACCAGAGGCAATGTCATCTTGACACTGAGCCGCGCCGAGCGGGCCACGTGGTCGTTTATAAGTATCAACTTCTGGAGATCACCATCACTCTCCTGCCAGTAGTCGTCGATGGACTCCTATGAAGGTTTGGATTGGGTCAGGTTCTTTAGAGGATTGGGCTGGTAAGGATTTTGTTATGCTTTCTTTATTAAATCTTCAGTTGTACTGGAAAGGATTTTGCTATGCATTGCTTATTGAATATTACATTCTTTAGTGTAGAGACGACTGCTCCGCTGAACACCCAAAGTGTGCCACTGGTGGTAGAACAGGTAAATTTTGTATGATCTGTAGTGCTCCTTTGGTGGTTTGGTGGAGCACATCTATGTCATTATATTTATGGCTCCACTTTACCCCTACAAAGGATGGAACACATGATGACCATTTTATTTGCACTCGACTCTAAAGAGTACTGCAAATAGCCATTTATTAGTCACCGAAATTAACAAAAAAATACAAATAAATTTTTCGTAAGAATAACAAATTACAGACACATTAATAATATATTATATGTTGCTATCTGTTCATTGTAGAGACACTATTTCATTGTCCATAATGTTCATCAGAAGGTAATTGTGTGTAGGGTGCTTTAGGGGTGTGGAAATCAAACGTAGATGCACTTTCAACCACCGTATATTGGAGTAAACGACGATTACGGTTACATATAGGTTATCTATATATACGTACACTGATATTGTTACTTGCGACACATACGGAGCCCCGGAGACGACTGAGGTCACGGGGGCTTCGTATGTAGAAATTGCAAACCATGCATTACACGTACAGGCATGTAAGTATACATGTGGGTGTGCTCCCACATTCATCTCCTTCCAAAAAAAATTTTTTTGACAATTTTTACTGAACCCAGAAATTACACAAAAAATTAATACAATCTATTCGTAATGATTGCAAGTACATCGACTCAGTCAGCGTCAGTGCAAGGCGTACGTGACCGTAAATGCTGACACCGAAATTCTTTCGCGCTCGGTGCGCGGCGGGTGATACTAGGTACTTGTAGGTGTACTTGGCAATCGTTACGCTGAAACAAAAGTATTTACTCTGTTATGATTTATATTATAATACTTATATGCTATTAATAAGAAACATTGTAGCATACACTTGGTAGGTTCTAAAATAACATAACCGCTTTTCTGTACGTTTATGTCACATTAGGCCATACATTACCCAAACTACAAAGTTGCTAAACAATACACTGATTTACTGACTTAACTAACCTACGTAGGTATATAGGTTCTAATAGGTATGACGTCATACTTAAGCTTAACTTAACTTTAGCTATCTAGCTAAGAAGAAGATATCTTAATCAATGGCTGATTAATCTTAATAATAACACAACTTATATTATAATAATTATGGATATTAATATTACTATAGGCTATGAATGGGCGCGACTTGCAACTTGCGTGAACGGTAGCGACTCGAACAAACACCATTACGTCATCACTGTACTATCGCATTACACTGCATTCATCCCATATACCGGTTGCTGGGGAGGTTGGTTAGCGTTATTAGGCTGCGCCATCCTCGTAGGTAGCTCCATTTGATTCCGGATCCATTTCCTAGTACCTCGATGACATCTTTTGTACAGCATGTAAGCGAGAGCAAACATTAGCAGGACTGCTACTGTGGATATCACTATACCGTAAACTTCTAACTTCTGTCTCAAAGAACTAAATTCGGCGTTATTTGCACCATCTTGGGCTACAATTACTTCTTCTGTTTTGGAATACCACTGACCCATTTTAACAATCACACAAAAAAAACTGAATTACTAAGTAAATGCTACCAGCGTGCTACTTGCGTGCTATCTATGTGCACAATGCATATGCATGCCCAAAATTAGTCTAATAGACTAAAATGAAAACCTAAAAATATGCTTACATTAGACTAACATAAAAATCGAACCGGAGGTTTCACAACTCGACCGCTACGCGTGGTTCTCGATTGTTGTTGCAAGTCGTGACCACTACTATCGTTATTGGTTTTCTCAATATTTAAATTTTGCTGCTCGCGATACATTGATTCCTTCAATACATAAGCGGGTTTTAATCTATCAATAGATATTCTACTTACTTTGTTAGGTAACTGAACATCAAAAAACTTAGTATGCCTACTCACAACGCTGTAGGGGCCATTATAAGTAGGGGTTAAGGGTTTCCTGACCGCATCGACTCTAACGAAAACGTGAGAACACGTGTCTAAATCTGGATGTACAAACATACTGCGTGAGTCGCGCGATTCACGCGGTTTAGGTCTCAATTTATCTAAAATTTCCTTTAATTGAGTTACGTACGTACTAGGTTCATTGTTACCTTCAGAAGTCTTAGTATAAAAATCACCTGGAAGTCGTAGGACATGACCATACACCATCTCTCCTGCGCTCACTCCTGAGTCAACTCTACCTGCAGCTCGGAGGCCTAACAATACGGTCGGCAACTCATTCACCCAACACCTGTCGCCAGACAAGCGTGCAGTGATTGCGACCTTCAAGGAGCGGTGCCACCTCTCTACCATCCCATTGCTTTGGGGGTGGTACGGTGTGGTCCTGATTCTGTGAACTCCCAGTAGCTTCATCATGTTATTAAAAAGCTCGCTTTCGAACTGCCTTCCCTGATCCGTTGTCAAGCGGATCGGACATCCAAATCTACAAATCCACCCTGTATATACTACTTTCGCGACCGATTCTGCTGTTATATCTGTTAACGGGAATGCTTCTGGCCACCTTGAAAATCTATCAATAATTGTAACACAATAACGGTATCCGTCCTCTGTAGTGGGCAACGGCCCAATTATGTCCACATGTACATGTTCGAATCTATTGCACGGCTCAAAAGTCCCTAAATCGGATATCGTGTGTCTGTTTACTTTAACTTTTTGGCAATCAATACAGGTTTTTGTCCAAATATTGATGTCTTTATTCATGTTTGGCCAAAAAAATCTTTGGGTTACCATCTTACGCGAAGTACGTTTGCCTGGATGACTAACATTATGGACACTATCGAAAGCGAGTTTTCTAAAATTTTCTGGTAAATAAGGTCTAAAGTTACCCTTTGAAGTTTCGCAATCAACCATTATGTCAGTACCTGGAATATTTACTTTCTGTAAACGTACCTTGGTGTCCGGTCTCAATTCTGCGTCAGCGCCTCGTGATTCGCTAGCCTGCGCTTGCGCTAATTCCGCGTAATTAATCGTTGTGGGACACAGTATAGACTCAACACGTGATAACGCGTCAGCAACCACGTTATCGTTACCTTTGACGTATCGTATATCGCTTGTGAACTCGCTGATATACAATAATTGACGTGTTCGCCTGGGGGTCTCTTTCTCTGTACCAGTTTTCGTAAAAGCATAAGTCAACGGTTTATGATCCGTGAAAATAATAAGTTGTCGTCCTTCGACCATTTTTCGAAAATGTACTATCGCCATATATATTCCGAGTAATTCTTTGTCGTATGTGCTGTACTTTTCTTGGGTCTCTGATAGCTTTTTCGAAAAATAGCCAAGGGGTTTCCAAATACCTTGAACTTGCTGCTGCAGCACTCCACCAACGGCTGAGTTTGATGCGTCAGTCATGAGTGCTAGAGGTACTTCTGCAACTGGGTGTGACAATGTAGCTGCGCTTTGTAAGCTTAACTTACATTGTTCGAAAGCTGCATCGGCTTGCTCACTCCATACAATTTTTGATTTATCCCTTTTCTTTGCGTTGTGCAAATACTTACATAGTTCTGCCTGATGTGATACAGCGTGTGGTAAATGAGATCTATAAAAATTTAGCATCCCTAGGAATCGTCTTAGCTGCTCGACGGTCTCTGGTTTCGGGTACTGGCTTATCGCCTTTACCTTATCAGACAGCGGACGAATGCCTTCCGTAGACACTTCGTAACCTAGGAAGTCTATATTAGATTGACCAAAAATGCATTTGCTTAGATTGAGAGTAATGCCAAACTCTCTAAATCGTTCAAAAAGTAACTGCAGGTGGCGTCTGTGATCTGATTCGTTCTCCGATGCTATTATGATGTCATCTATATAACAAAAAAGTGTTGATTCATTCGAATTCTCTGTCTCGCTGGTTAAATGCTCGATACCCTGTAGCACAGTATGGTTCATGAATCGCTGAAAAGTTTGTGCAGCGTTTTGCAAACCAAACGTCATTCGAGGGAATTCGAATAAGCCAAACGGAGTAATAATAGCAGTTTTCTCGATGTCTGCTGGTGCTACCATAATATTATGGTACGCTCTGTTGATATCTATCCGAGAAAAAATCTTCTTACCTGCCAGTGTGAAAGTAAAATCTTGTAGTCTTGGCACTGGGTAACGGTCAGGTACCGTAACTGCATTGAGACGCCTGTAGTCACCACACGGTCGTATCTGCCCATCTTTCTTCGGTACCACGTGTAGAGGACTGGCCCATGCGCTCTTCGAGGGTCTACAAATACCTAGTTCCTGCATTAAAACAAATTCATCCCTAACCTTTTTATATCTATCCGGCGGTAATGGCCTAGCTCGCGCATAAACCGGCGGACCTTTTGTTTCGATATGATGTAAAACTGTATGCGAAGGTGAGTCATTAAACGAAAACGGTTTAGTAATTTCCGAATATTGCTCTAATAAGTCACGATAGGGGTTATCATCCTGTATACTCTTTATAGACGGCTCAGAATAACGTATAATGGTCCCTTCTGCGTGTAAATTAGTTACAGAATCTATTAATTTCTTGTTATACAAATCAACAATTAATTTGTTAGTTTTCAAAAAATCTGCACCTATGATAGGCTGCTTAACGTCACTTATAATAAATGTCCATTTATACGCTCTACGCAGTCCTAAATTTAATTCTAATGTCACAGTACCGTAGGTCTTGATTTCTGTATTATTAGCGGCGTATAACTTATAATCGCACTCGCGCCTACTCGCACGTTTCATCTTGGTTACCGGAATTACGGAAACATTAGCACCAGTGTCGACGAGAAAATTAAGTCCACTTTTACTATCAGCTATACAGAGGCGATGACTTCCATCTGGCTGTGTGCAGTCACTCACCGCAACCGACTGCACCGACTTCAGTTTTCCGACGGCGTTTTCCAGTTACACGGCTGCTCGCATGATCTGGCGTTTCCTCGAAATTTAAAATGGTATCTACAGAGCCAATTAGGATCTTTTGGTGTCATCCGCTTTCCTCTGGAAGCACTTCTGGACCCGGATCTTCGTCTATTATTAAATTTGCGCTCAACACTGCGCCCTCTAATCTCGTGTATTTCAGCTTTTAATTCTTTCATCTCCATTGTCAATTTAAGTAGGTGGTTCACCAATTCATTGTTGGCTGCGCTCGGCCCTGCGGAAACTGAAGCGACGTCTCCTGTACGATAGTTCTCTATGATCCTGTCTGCCATGGCTGCCAAATTTTCTAGCTTTGAATCCTCGGATACCACCAGTACGGCTCTGACATGGGCGGGAAGTCGTGCTAACCACAGGTTTTTTAATGCTTTGTCTGCGACTTGTGTATTATTTGCCAGCTCTTGCATACGACGTAACAGCTGTGATGGACGCTGATGTCCTAAATCCATTTCATTGACTAACTTATGGAATTGTCTTTCTGGACTGTCTTCATATATTGATATTAATCTATTCTTTAATACTATGTACTTATCTGTTTCAGGTGGAGAGTTCACTAGGTCTGTGATCTGGTGCAACGCGTCCTTGTTCAGCCTGGCTAATACTAAATCGAATTTAGCTTGGTCGCTCTGCTTCTGTGGAGCCATTATGCTCTCGAATTGTGCAAACCACATCCGCGGCATATCTGCCCAAAAATCTGGTATTCTACTCGACAAACTTATGGCTGCCATCTCGCGGTCCTGAGCATCATAAAATTGCGGCGACGATTGATGTTGGTTCGGAACACTATTGGGAAAAGTAGGTCCGGATGGATTCATTGTATACACGATGGTATGTTAAACCTTAACTAAATTACCCGCCGAACGGGTTCAGCGGGGAGTCGTCTCCGAGTCTTGCTTGCTGTTCCAAGGATGTATGTCCAACTTCCGTACTTTGAAATCCTGTCCTTGCCGCACTTGATTAATTGATAATGATAACACGTAAAAGTCACTATGAAATATTCGACACCCCGACGCTCTAAGTTCGCAGTCTATTTTTAGCACCACATAATATGTATACACACGCGCGACGCGCTCGAGTCGGATGGTCACCAGTTTGGTAGTATGTTGCTATCTGTTCATTGTAGAGACACTATTTCATTGTCCATAATGTTCATCAGAAGGTAATTGTGTGTAGGGTGCTTTAGGGGTGTGGAAATCAAACGTAGATGCACTTTCAACCACCGTATATTGGAGTAAACGACGATTACGGTTACATATAGGTTATCTATATATACGTACACTGATATTGTTACTTGCGACACATACGGAGCCCCGGAGACGACTGAGGTCACGGGGGCTTCGTATGTAGAAATTGCAAACCATGCATTACACGTACAGGCATGTAAGTATACATGTGGGTGTGCTCCCACAATATGTTTAAGTGCAGTTAAATTATCTAGTTATAGTTGGTAGGCTTAGTTTATGTATTTTTATCTTTACGTTATATTTTTTACCAACTATAAAATATACCCGTATTGCTACTATTTGTGCAAACCTCACCTACTGGTAGCTTGTATCTTTACCCTAAGGTTTGCCTGGAAGAGATCGCTGTTAGCGATAAGGCCGCCTTTTTGTGCGATTAATGATGTACGCTGTATTCTTCATGTAGCTTTTGTTAATTGTGCAATAAAGAGTATTTGATTGATTGATTGATTGATTAATTTATAAGTAGAAAAATAATTTCACTTCGAAGGAAGAACGTTTTGTTTGTTTCAATAAAATACTTAACATTATAGATTTAAAACAAATAATTCAAGTATTTCATTTTAGTTGCCCCTCCAATGTGTTCATAACTTAAAAGGAGCACGACAGGTAACTCAAAAATTTCCCTTTTGAACCACTAAAGGGGCACAACGGAGCATTCGAATTTATCCGTCGTACCCCTGGGGGACAGTCTGGATGTTTAGCGGAGCAGTCGTTAGTGTAGCAGTCATTGGGCTGAGAATGATTTGACTATGTAATGCTTATTGAATAATATGTTCCTTAATTTAAAAGTCATTGAGCCATAAACGGTTTGGCTATGTATGTCTTATTGAATATTATATCTTTCAGTTTAGGAAGTCATTGAAGAAGATTTGAAAGGATTTATTTGGATTTCTGTTATAAGAGTATTTTATACAGAAGTTTACAATATACTAAATCCAAAAAGATCTCCACTCAGCATGTGTCGGGTTGGAGCAACCACGACGCTGGTATTTTGTGGAGCCGAAAGGCAGAGTGGTGCCACTGTACTACTTAATATTAACACAACTCTCCACATCAACTACCCATAAACATCTATTTTTTACTTAATATAATTGTAGTGCTTCCTTAACTAATATTTAAATACATATCAATTGTAGATATATTGACACACAAATGAATATATAAGTTTAGCAGGATTTGTTTATGCATTGGGTTTTTTGAATATTTTCTTCGAGTTATTCATTAGGCAAGAAAGTGTCTGGCTATGCATTGATTTCGAGCAAACTCCGCATATAAGTCATTGGAATTGTAAAGGATTTGTATATGCATTTTTAGCAAGTTCAGTTTAAGTTAGTGGGATTTGGCCATGCTTTTTGGGAATGTTCTGTTTATAAGTCATTGGGCTGGAAAGGATTTGGTAATTACCGGTAATTTTCTGGACCTCCTAAACTTTCAAATATCACAATACAATTGATGCTTAGCACTGGAAATAGATGAGTCTGGTACACAGCCGGTCTCCTGGTAAGGCAAATGAACCCTATAACTTGGTAAATATAATATGGTGTACTTACTTCCTCCTGTGACTGGGTGGTATTCGCGGATTCCTCCTCCTCCTCTTCCACCTCCTGTTCAGGGGTATAACCTGTGGGTAAAGAGCAATAATACATTAGTAGAATAGGATCAACCCGTCCCTTCCCATGGGTATTTTAACACTTGAGAATAGACGAACAATAAATGACATGGTTCTATTATACAATGTAATCAATAACTTGGTGGATTGTCCAGAATTGGTGGAGCGAACGGGGTTACGAGTGCCCCAGGTGACGGAGACGAATTACGCAAAGAATTCCGTCATGAACTCGATGCCGCAATACTTATTACGTCAGGTTCCAGGAGGCCGATATATTCTGTCTAAAACCAGGTGCCTTTATAAGGGAAGTCAATAGTAAATTATAGTTATAATAGTACAGCAACAGGAAAACACATACACACATACATTAATAATTAAAACTTCTTGTATACTCCCCCTCCCCTCGGGTTTTTATCCCTACCCTTATACTCCATTAACTCAGCTTGTATAAACATTATATCGAACTCGTTAGCACTAGTGATCCTAATTTTCATTAATCACTGTATAGTTGTCGAGTTTTATCCTCATTGATTTGTTTCAGTAATAGTGTATTAGTATTGGAATCAGTTTGCTACCGGATCACACATACAGACAGTATTGAAATCTTATTATCTGGCATGCAAGATTAAAGATATTGATGGTTAAATATATATTTAAATGCTGTTAAGATTTCGTGTGGATTATATAAGTATCGTAAAAAAGGGCAAAACGGTAATGAGCATGCCCGTTTAGACCAATGATGGGCAGCATCGTTATTGGTGCGGAGCGAGGAAAAAACCTGAGATCACCCGCCTGCACAGCGTAGCGATTAGAGCTAATCCTCCCTTAGAAAGCGATACAAATCGCTCGATAGGAGGCCTCACTACTAGACTGGACTGGAGGTCTACTACTGGACACAAACCTTGATGTCCAGTAGTAACTTTTATAGTCTGTTGATGTATTATAAGACCTTTTGTTTGTAAATTTTTAGTTCCAATCCGCTGGGTGGAGGCCTGGAGTCCTGAAATACAGACTTTTATAGTCTAGCTCAGGATCCAGTCCACCACATCTAATAATTTTGTGATCTTTTCTTTTTTTTTTGGATTTCTTGTTTGTTGAACAGATGTGGTGTGAAAATAAAGTTATTTTTATTTTTTATTATTTTATGTATGTGTGTGAAGCACATTCGGATCGGCACAATTGGAATAGCACTTAACCTTAATCACACCTGACGTTAAGTGAAGATGAGGACGCCGAATGTGGTAGCATACTGACCCGGAAACCCCATCTTTTTCGGAACTGGCTATCTTATCTCTGACAACCGGATGCTATTAACATTGCTGCTTGGCGGCAGATTTAGATAAGATGGTGGTAGCTAGCCAGGCGGACAAAGCCAGCGGCTTTACCCTTTAGCGTATTAAAAATCAAATTCACCAACCTTCCCTATACCCGTTGAGGTAACGAACGTCTTTAGAAGCGTCGAGCTTCGCGAGGAACTTGTACATTGTGATGAAGTCGTTGAGGGGGATGTTCGCTGACCCACCATCCGGCTCCTTGGTGAGAGTCTCGCACAGCAGGATCATGGTGTGGGTTAGACTCTGGTGCAGGTAAAGATGGAATGTAGTCACATTTTGTGGTTTTCGTTAGAGTAGAATTAGTCCAGTAGTAGTAAAGGCAGTGATTTTTTGCACATGGGTGGAATACCTGCCAAGGATAGAATAAAAATGTTTTCTAACAAGTCGGTAGCTTGCTTTAGATATAGTATAGGTATTTAGTAATAAAACATAGACTATACGATTAAAATTACCACTGTGTATTTCATTGCGTCGGAGAATAAACCTCGAACTCCTGTAAATATTTACAAATGAAATCGAAAAATAACTTCTTTATGTTTATCAATATTTTCAACGAGAGCAAATATCCCGACTCAATGAACTATTTTTAGAAATTATGAATAGAATAGAATATGATTTATTTGCTCTTGAATAGGGTACATTAGATTAGGTGTTGTTACAATAAGATTTTTTTTATCCACAACGGTTTGGTACTTGACCTCAATCACACCTGATGTTAAGTGAAGATGAGGTCGAAGGTGGAAGCGTACTGACAGGGAAACCCCAACACATTTGGGGACTGGCTATCTTATCTCTGACAAACGGAACACAACAATGCTATTAACATTGCTGCTTGGCGGCAGATTTAGATAAGATGGTGGTAGCTAGCCAGGCGGACATTTAAAATGCCCTACGATCAACCAAACCGAGTACTGAAACATGTACCTCGCTGGGGATCGAACCCGCGACCTACGAATCGTAAACCCAATGTTGTTTACATTGAGCCACGGAGGCGGTTCAAAAGATCCGCCTAATTCAGTCATAACAATGACGTGCAAATATTGGACAATATTAAAGTTTCATACAAAGATCATCAGCATGCATAACAATTAATCGCTTTTGTGCTAAACGAAATATATAATATAATTAGGAGCTCTCAGCATCTTCTACAACGCAATGAAGTTCACAGTAGTAACTTCAATTTAATAAGGTTTTATAACGAAATACTTACACTATACCTAAAGCAAGCTACAGAATTGTTAAGAAAACATTTTGATTCTATTACTTATTGACATCAGAATGGCTGGTCACCGCAAAAAGTAGTCTAACTTCCAATGTGCGTAGGTAGCAACTATTTAACGATTGGTAGCAACTAGGTAGCAACTCTCTAGAACCATTTCGAAGCTGAATACGAGTGGTGACCAGCCATCCTGACGCTAACGATATCCTTCTACAAATAATCAGGAACTTCAAGATTACAGGAAGTTACACCACAAATATGAAGTATTTTACTGAATAGTTACTGTATGTGTTGTGAATGGTGACTAAAAGGTTGTAGCTAACAGCCCCCCTACACGTCGCCCGAGGGTCGCGGGCGGCTACATCTTGGCGCGATGAGTCGTCGGACGCGGCCCGGGAGAGGATGACACCCCCCGGAGCGACCGGGGGGGTGTCGTCGCATCGGGCCCTGTCGCGCCTCATACCGCTCGCTGATCGCGGTGTGAGGCACCACAGCCCCCCCCTACGGAGGGTGCGCTAGACGCCCTCCGGAAATGGGCCTCCCCATTGTACGAGCCGCTTATGCGTTCCCAGGTCCTCCCTACTGAAGAAAAAGGTCGCCGCGGGGTTTTAGTGGGTATCCCTCCCGTCCGTCAGGGAGAGGAGTCCCACATAACCGTCTCGCCGTCCCCCAGGCGAGCGGTAAGCGTAAAGCATTTCCTCGCGGAAAAAAAAAGGCATAACAGTATAGACCAGTGATGAGAAATAAATCCAGTTGTACACAAACCCCGCCTGCAGGTCAATTTCTCTCATTTCGCTATGGGAAAAATGTATATCCAGCGGTAAATTTTTTGAGTTACGTTTTTATTTATGTTACTCAGTGTTTATTGAGACTGTCCCCCACACACGTACTCATTGTAGTACCTAGTTAGTCATAGAGCCATGTTGGTGGATCGATCTCGAGATGGGGATCGCGACTCGGTCTCGATACTATAGTTTTCTTTTTGTCTTTTTTTTGATATATGCAACAGATTCTCAAGCGTCAGCTTGTGGCCATCTCAGTCTCGAGAGCGGTTTGTGGGATACGGGCTTTAGTCGCGTCTGTTTTGATTTCTTGTATGTTGTTGTGGTTTCATACCGTAATGAAAAAATAGGGCATATTTGGTAAGTGAAATAGAAGGTATTGGCATAGGTAGTTTATTTATTTTTTTACATAACCATCACCGAATATATCGTTGTGTGTCATTTAACGGTCGCGTTTGTAGCCTATTCCACGTATTTACATCATTAAATAAATAAAAAAAACTTGGGAGAAAATATGAGTTGCAAATAAATTTAGTGTCATAGGTACCCACGAATCCCGCCAGTCACATATCAATCTCGGGCCGGCGCGGGTCCGGTTTGAGAAAAAAAATTAAACTATCTATGCCAATAACTTCTATTTCACTTACCTAATATGACCTATTTTTTTCCTTGCAGTAAAAATCTCCTCCGGTATATGATATGAAGAGTCGGAGACAGAGCGGTGACGAGACCATTTTGAGATCACGCTTGAGCGCCTGGCCATCTTCTACTGTAAGTTCACGAACTTTCCTTAAGTAAACCTTGTGTGTGTCGTATTTTCTCATGACAATGGGTACCACAAGAGTTTATAGATAGATAATCTGTCTGGTGTAGTGGTTAAGAACTCTAACCACTATACCAAAAGGTTGCGGGTTCGAATTCCGCTAGGGGCATATGTTTGTGTGATGAATACGGACATGTGTACCTGAGTTATGGATGTTTTCATTTATAATAAGTATTAATTTCCAAAAAAAATGTATTTATGTAGTATATCAACCATCTGGTATCGACAACACAAGCCTATAGTTGCTCACTGTGGAACTAGATGGCGCTGTGTGTATGTCTAAGGATATTTATTTATATTTATTTATATTATATTATAGATAAAGCCTATATTTGTTTCCCCAGTTACACACATACTACCTGTGTAAAAAGTATCGGGAATATGTCAATAAAAAGAGCCGCGTAAAAGAGGTCGTTCTAATTTTTTTACTGCATGTTGGTAGCACTGTACTGATTTAGCGCGCAAAATTTGAGCGGGATCTGTCATTTAATTTGTTTTAAACTACACTTTTTGTTGGTCATAGTTTTGAGTCCTCGGCGATTTTTACAATGGAAAATATTGTTGAACAAAGAGTGTGCCTTAAATTTTGTGTTTCAAATGATATTTCATGTGGTGAATCACTAAAAATGTTGCGAAATACCTACGGCGAATCGTGTATATCGAAAACAAGGGCTTATGAATGGTATAAGGCTTTTAAAGAAGGCCGAGAAGTAGTAGTAGACTTGCCTCGTTCTGGTAGACCTTCAACCGCTACGACCAAAGAAAACATCGACAGAATCAAGAAGCTAGTGCTCGAAAATCGACGTATGAGTCTGAGAGAGTTGGCTAGTGAGGTGAACATATCTTTTAAGTCCGTCCACAACATTCTCATTGACATTTTAGGCATGAAACGCGTCGCCGCTCGACTAGTTCCAAAAGAGCTCAATTTTGTTCAAAAAGCGCAGCGAAAGCATGTCGCTGAAGACATGGTTTCCCGAGCTTCTACGGATCCGACCTTTATGAAACGTATAATAACTGGCGACGAGACATGGGTTTATGAGTACGACATGCAAACAAGCCAACAGTCTTCAGAATGGTGTCTCGAAAACGAGCCGAAACCCAAAAAACCGCGGCAAAGTCGCTCCAAAATCAAGGTGATGCTGACAGTTTTTTTTGACTACCGTGGTGTGGTTCACTCCGAATTCCTTCCAGAGGGAGAAACAGTGAATAAAGAATATTATTTAGGCGTCATGAAGCGTTTGCGTGAGAGTATCCGCCGAAAACGTCCAGATTTGTGGCAACACAACTCATGGATGCTGCACCATGATAATGCACCATCACACACAGCCATTATAGTGAAAGAGTTTTTAGCGAAAAATTCAACAAAAGTTCTCGACCAAGCACCGTATTCACCTGATATGGCTCCGTCTGACTTTTTTTTATTTCCCAAGTTAAAATTACCACTTCGAGGAAAACGTTTTGAGTCGATAGAAGCCATAAAAGAAAATTCGCTGAATGAGCTAAAGGCCATACCGCAAATAGCCTATGAAAAATGTATGGAAGACTGGGTGAAGCGGTGGAGATGTTGTATTGCAAGCGATGGGGCCTACTTTGAAGGCGATAAAATAAATTTAGATGAATAATTTGTATTTTTTGTTTTATTGACAAATTCCCGATACTTAGTACACTGAATGTACATTTAGCTTATACATATTGATACACAGATAAGGTAACACATCAAGTTGCGTGAATATAGTTCTTTTTTTTTCCTTGGGAGGGAGAACGATTATGGACGATCAGCGGGACCGTACAGCTGGGAAGTACCCACATGGGCTAAAACCCACTCCCCCCCCTGTCACCATGTATGTATAATGTATAATATATAGCCACTTCCCAAGGTGACTCGTTACGATCAATTGAAGGCAGTCGTTAAGCCAGGTTGGAGGCCTACACGCGGTTGAAAATATTGTCAGATCTGCACTGCATCGCACTGGATACTTGTGGTGGATTATGTCTCTTATTGACAGAAGGCCGGTAACCATGAGACATAGATAACCCTAAAACCGAACCTTGGTAAGCATCCCACCGGCGACAGCTATGAAGTGGAGGAAGTGGATCGTCTCCAGCCTGAGGTAGACCTCACAGAGGCAGAGCACCCGCCGGAGCTCCTGGGGGTCGAGACAGAAGCCCTGCCACGCGGCGCGCAGCACGGGCAACGGTATCTCGGTCATGCCCGCCAACTGTCACCAAGAAATAAAATGAAATGATGACAGGTCAATCTTGCGGGTTGTGTGCTCCCCCTGCCTCCAGAAATACTTATACATAAATTAAATACTCCACAATACTTGCCGCAAATACGTTTATGAAAATAATCTTTATAATATGTGTATAATATTGTATAACAATCTGCCTGACAAAATAAAATTAGCTAATGGTGTCAATTCGGATGTACACCAACTAAACTAAAACCAGTTTTGGAGTGGTGCCGTCGCATCGTACTGTTCCAGGGAGAAAGAGACAGTACTACTTTAAAACTGGTTTTAGCTTAGTTAGTGTACATCCGAATCGACACCATTGACAAAATGTTTAAAATTCGATTGCTACAATGGCTTCAGGCAAAGTGTTTCTATGATGTTAAGGAGTATTTAAATTATCAGAATGCTGTGTAAAGTGTCACAAATCATATTTTGCACATCTGCATGCAAATTGAATACATGATTCCTAAATTTCTTATAAGACCATATAAACTGTATTCTGGCAAATAAATAATTTCTTTCTTTCACTGTCGAAACTGATTGCCTCGAGCGCATGCGTTTGACGCTGACATTACTGCAATAATACTAGACTACTACTACTTACTACACTACTATGGCTTTACATTCTATTCCCGTTTTTCACAATCTCGGCGCTCCGAAATGCTATTATTATGTACGTACAGGTGGTAACACAATTAAGGTAGCAGGCTTAACTTCGATGATATTGTTTGGAGCAGCCATGTCAAACTCAAAATCATCGATGGGCCAAATTCATATAAATAATAGAATCAGTGGGCCGCAAACTCCAACCATAAAGAAAAATAAAACTCATTGCATAGGTATATAGTGATACCGAAATGGACAGTAAATGTTTATTTACTTATTTAGTACTTAATTAAAAGTAAAAATATAGAAAAATTAATTACAATCTTTTTCCAGATATTTGACATCTTTTGTCTTTTAATAAATTTTCTATTTGAGGAGTAATTCTATCTGCACTAATTAATTTTAAAACTGCATCCAAGTGTGCATGCATTTTTGAATTGAAAAATATTATTGAGACACGCTCGCGGGCCGCATCAGGTTCTGTTCTTAAAATTGGATCGGGCCGCAGAAAAACGTGCAAAGGGCCGCATGCGGCCCGCAGACCGCATGTTTGACATCCTTGGTTTGGAGGGTCTTGGTTCGATTTTATTATATTTTCCTTTACATCTTGATTGGTGTATATCATTTGATACATAACGTCATTCAGATCAGATTGTTAAATCATAGATATACTAAACATAGGACACATACTGACCATACTGTTTCACAATGAGAGAGCCACTCCAGAGGATGAGAGGCTGGTGATCTGTCACACAGGTTTCCTAGTACGGACACCAGTCTCTCTCAAAAACTATTTTATAACGCCATAATTTTAAGCACCTATTGTTAAGTATTGTACCTACATTTTTGTGAGAGAAAATAAAAACTTATTGTATTGTAGATGCATAACGTCTCGACATCTATCCCAAATGGGGTGGTCAGAGATATTCCAAGCAATAGTGTTTGGGTGTTCCAAAAATTAAAAGTTTAATGATCGAAACATCATCCACGGTTCACCTTATGAAATATACAGAAATGCACAAACATGCAAAACTATAGATGTTTTTTGATGGAAGGCTTAGTTGTCTTTAATGACTCCCGCGGGAAGACACGGGTTAGTTCTATTCTATCTTAATTTCTTCTTCTACATATATTTATAAATAAAGGCTTGCTACCTTAATTGTGTTGCCGACTGTACAAGTTGGTAATTCGAAAAACCAGGAAATACTTTGTAAATGTCTAAATGACACACCTCGGCTGCAATAAGTATTATCTACTCCTATATATGAACCTGGTTAGCGAGAACTTTGAGGCATCCCCTGGTCAGTCCACCCTCGGTGCTATAGACGGGATACTCCAGCCTCAGCTTGACCGGAGGCGGCCGGCGCAGCGACAGAGCCCTGAAGTACTCGTAGGACCAGCGGAGCAGGTCGTACGGCTGCGTCTTTATCGCAGCTGGAAAAAGAAAGGTCCTAGCTCAATTTTCAAAACAGTCTCAATAACATTTTTGTTTTTAAAAAAATCTCCAACAGCTTAACCTAAATAAATGGAGTACTAGTCACCAGTAAACAGGAATTATAAGAATTAAATTGCACCCTGTATTTACAAAAAGAAATCGTGTAGTACTTCAACCATTTAGTTTTCTTAATACAAGTCTGGTTGCTTAGTGTGAAACTAGATGGCGTTGTGTGAAAATCTGCTTAGAACGCGGTAGAAAAGCAAGCACGTAAATAGACTAGACTATTTATTAGGCTCACCCTTACAGTACCGCTTGAGGATGTAGGGGTACTTGGGCGGTATTACTATCTGCTGGGAGCAGTACATCTGCTCCACTAACTCTGGCATCCTGCAGTCGGCTCAATGACTCTGCTGCGATAATACAATAAAATTAAAACACCCAAGGGACACTGTATGCCAAGTATGGAAACAAATTAATTTAAAAAATTTATAAAAATAAATATCAGATATACTTAGGCCCGTATTAATAAGCCATTCTCAAGATTGAGAACAGTCTTGTGACTGGTCTCAAGTAAACGTGTTGATTAATAAACTTAACTTGAGACCTGAAAAGCACGTGTGCATACTCAAGCAGAACTCACTTGAGAGGTGTGCCAAGTTTCACATATTAATAAACGACACTCAAGATTGGTTTATAAATTAGCACAGATTGAGATAGCGTCAACTGCTTAAGAGGCATCTCGGTTGATACAGCCGCAAGACTTGTGTTGAGATTGTTTTATTAATACAGGCCTTAGTCTAGACATAGTCTAGTGCATATTGACCCTGTCTGCGAAACCAAAGGTTGCGGGATGGAATCCCATGAGGGGTACTTCTTTGTGTGATGAACACGAACGAAAATTCCTGAGTTGTGGAGATTTATATAAATATTTATGTATGTTTACCCGTTATCTAATATCCATAGTACAAGCTTTGCTTAGTTTGGAACTAGATGATTGGTATAAGTGTCCGAAATATACATTTATATTGAAATCAAATTGAAATAAGAAAACATATTAAAAGCCCACTTCATTAATGATGCACAAGGTACGATGGTGCATCCTGAAACCTGTAGTAATTTATGAAGTAGATACATAGCAAGGTGCAATGTGACCCCTCAGGCACACACAATCTTTTATATATGTAATATTTTGCAATCGTGAGTTTATCTAATACAATGTATATTGTTATACTATATCAATTTTATTATATATTTTCTTCATCATTTATATGTAATCACACACACATTTTATGATTAATTAGATGTTGCAATCTGAGTTAGTTTTTAATTTTTAATAAATATATTGTTAAGCACTAATTTAAATAACATTTTCACCTAATTTTATTTATTTTTATTTTACATTTTTTTTTTTTTTTTTCTATTTATTCATTATATATGAAACAATTTAACACAATACAAAAGTGCACCACAGAAACCTATTCATGTCAGTGTTGGTGCAGCGTCCGTACGTCACGTGAGGCTTCACAGAAAATCAGCATTGTAGTTATATAAAAACTGCAACTCTTGCTGAGTGGAGACCTTTTTGACACCACTCTACGACACCAATTCTTTTTTTTTTTTTTTTTTTTAATCTTGTTTTTATTTGAGGCTTTTGTACACCCTGGGTGACTATGCCAGCCTCATTGATACATTCGCCTTTTTACACCTCACTCTCTTTTTGCAATGGACAATCCAACAAATTTATACAGACTGAACACCGATTCTTACTTTATATTAATTTTACTTTGTATTAGTTATGTTATTGATTTTTTCCGTTTTTGTATATCTAATTTCTAGTTCAGTGTGTCAAATAAACGAATTCTATTCTGTTCTATGTCTAAGTAAATAAACACTTTACTTTTTATTTTAAGTTTACTTTTATTGGATATTTAGCATTTATAAATGGGTGGCTTACTTTTTCAGCTTCATTTTGGGTCTTAATAACAATGACTCTTTCTTTTTGTTCCATGGGCAACAATCCTGACATTTTTTTATAAATGATTGGATATTCATTTGACCACATCTCACCTGATGGTAAGTGACGATATGGTCGACGGTGAAGCACGCGACCTGAGTAGATACCTAATCACCGTGGTTTTAAGATCTCAAGGTTATAAAATAATTATACTTATGGGTATTAATTAATGCGGGCGAAAAGCTAAGGACAATTTCGGCATGGCCAATTTCTATAGTAAAACATTTTGAAATACGGTTCAGGCTCCATCCCAAAACACATCCTTCACATCCCCTGAACAAAATCAACCAGCACAGCTATATTTTACTGATAACACAACATGGATTTTACCTTTTGTTGAAAATGTATTTTTAAACACAATAAAACTGATAATTTTCGTTAAAATAATCAAAATTCAACTCACCACTAAAAAATCTATTTCAAAACTTTGTGACAGGATCTCTCTAGTTGTCATAGCAACGGCAATAAAAACAAAAAATGTCTATGAACTTGTAAAGCACAATGACATGGAACGACCTTGGGTATGTATTTAAAAAGTAATATAACATTAGAGATGGGGTCAAGTCTTTAATTTTTAATAAATCGAGTACATTTTGTCACGAATGGTACAAAGTTGGTAATGAAAAGACAAGTATTTTGTCCTAGGGAGAATATTATCAAAAAATTAATTAATTTATATAGTAATAGGAGAAATAAGTAAATCTAGATTATAATAATACGATAATTAAACAGTTAAAAACGTGTAACCTTGAAGTCAAACAAAGTATACCAAATTTTATTGGTATTTTTTGTAATCAACATAAAAGGAAATCCATTCCAACGATACTCACAATGGCAATAATAAAATTGTCACGGTTAGTTTGACGTGAAAAATAATCTGGCTGTGCTGAAATTTAATTACATTTTCCCGCTAATTTATAACGGCTTGCATGTGCTGCCATCTGTAGATTAACTCGCGAACTGCGTTTAACAGATCGATCACGTGGTAGGAACCTGTCGCTCGAAAAAAAACAAAACCTGTTTAGTTCAGTGACGTTTCTCGTTCGTGTTTTTGTGTCGTGCGTGTGTGTTTTAGAGGATTCGGTGTGACATCGTATTTATTTATTGGTGAACGTAATAGAATAATCAAGTGAAGTATTTCTGTTTTCGGTATCTAATTTATACTTTCCGCTGAGTTTAGGAAGTGTATAAAGTGAATTGTTCATTCGAAGCAACCTACGTCCGACGGGTGAATGAAACCAGTGTGATAGTTCTGAGATTGTATCATATCATTGAATACAAACACGGAAAAATGTGCGAGCGGTGACACTGATTCGAATCATTGGAGCAGTGAAATTTCTAATTATGTGTTTCGCACTTGTTTCATGCTACTTTCCTAAGTGTAACACAAAATAAAGTGCCAAAGAAATGGGTGACAGGTTGAAGCATCCATTCAAAGTGAAAACAAAAACATTCTATCCAGTTGCTATAGTGATTATAAGAAAATGGATGTAATTACAGATTTATCGCCCCTGAGTAAGTATTAGTGTATGAGGAAAAAAATACTTTTAAACTTAGTAATAAAACATTGTAAATTATTATATTTTATACTTAATTGAATCTTTTTTATGCATGACAGATTTCTGATGAAAAACAGGGTCCACAAAAGTCCCTACCTAGCAAATAAGACTTATTATAAACGAGTTCACCACATTTCTAATGCGTATAATTACATAATTAAAATAATTACATTAAAATATTAAACTTAATCTATGACGGTTTCTTAAAATAATATGAGTAAATCTACTCCAAAAATGCCCTTCGATTTCTATTTACCTAATTTGTTTTGAAATATGTACAGCTTTATGAAGACCTCACCATGAGTGATTCATGATTGAGGCGTATGACAGTCCTGTTAGTCGTGTATTTGTAGGTACATAAGTTTAGAGTACCTATCTAGGTTTAAGTGAAGTGATATCACGAAAATAAGTGTCAGAATATAATATTTTAGACATGTCATCTCTTCACAACACTATCTCGACGTAGATTTTAGACCACAGACCAAACAACAAAATCTATAGTGTGACATAATTGCGTCATTATCATTTGTATTATCGCATGGTCTACTATGACCCTTGCCTTTTCCATTTAATGGAAAGAAGAGAACCAAAAAAAAAAAATTGTATTATCGCAAATGAATCTAAAAATTCTAAACTCTGATATGTCAACATCATATAAGAAAATAATATACAAATGCCAACCGAGTTCACTGAGAACGATGTCAAGGAAACATAAATGGTATAAATAAGATAATTTCGTAACACGGACCCTCGATTAGAGTACAATGGTCGATGGGCATCGAATGGTTTTATTCCTGGGATAATGTCGTTATCCGGTACTGTCCATTATCTACTTGGACCGTGTCAGCGCACACGTATTGTGTATACTGGACTTAGTGTTGTCAAATAACATAAAATCCCGGGGATAAATATAAAAGCGATACCACTTTACCAGTTTTAACCGATTATCATGTTATGGCCATGATCAATTCATCAATGAAATTTCGAGTCGAACTTAGAGTACCTGTTTACCATTCAATGTACGCTCGTCACGTCGACGACGCCGTGCCCAGCAATGGACATGAAGATGAGCGAGACAAGCTCAGTGAATGGTACATTAGCGCATCGCTGCTGGTCCCGACGTCCGTGAACAGACCGTTAGACCACGTGCGGTGTGGCTATTTAAGCACACATCTTCTTGTAAATAAAGACAAAATGAGGCTCTTGCCTATTGATTTATATTATATTATAGCTATATGGTCGCGCGAAAAAATTTATTGATGATTTTTTCGTGTTTCTCTTAGTAGATAAAACAACGCCATCTCTTAGAATCCTCGAGAACTAATAGGACTGCTGAAACAAATGGCCAAAACCACCGCGCACAGCTAATTTTTTTTGTAGTCTGTGCTCACAACCTTTAAATTGGTTACATAAAAGTGCAAAAAAATTTACAATATTGATTAAAAATATGAGTTTAACGAGTGTAGTGTGTTTTTTGGTCACTTTTCTGTAGTCAGTGGTGTATTTCAAAATAAATCAGCATTTGATGCGACAGTTCGCGAACGAACATGTCATGCCTTTCAATAAAAGCCCCGGAACCTCTCACACTTAGAAGTTTATGTGTGTGTGCCCATCACACACACTGCCAGCATTTATCCCATGATATTACTCACTTTTTTATATAAGTAGTACCTATTCACTTTATTACTCAGTAAAAGACCGAAAAACCTAAAAAAAACCTTATCTACTATCCATTAGCTATAGCTAGAGAAGAGAAAATACATTTTGAGGCAAAATGGAGTAAGGCGGATTGTTATATTTCTTCAAGATGAATTGCGATATACTTACTGCCACTTCCTGATAGCTTTCAAAGATATTTTGACTTTTCATTTGAATACATCGAAGTTCGGTTTCTTCAAATGTCAAATTTTAAGGTATAAATCGTATACGATCTATCATTATCTTAAGTCGAATAAATACATGAAAAATGTTCAAAATCAGTTAAAAGTAGGTACTCAACATCGTTAAATACGATTGTAACATATTGTTAACGAATGAACTTCATACGATGATTAATGCTAATTCGAACATATTGAAAAAAACACAGGAGTGAAACAGATTTTTTTGTGGATATATTACAATATTTTATTTTATCACAAAGCCAGTTCCGAAATCAGCACGTGTTCTTGAAATATTTTTATCTTACTACACATAATTTGGGATATTTCTAGCTAAGTCCCAAGTCACATCACTAGCGTGTCGTTTGTATGCGGTTTGAGTGATGGCCACTGTGCGGAAATAGCGATTGCTTATTTTGATTTGATAGCATTAGCTTAAATTGATATTGGGGTCAGCTGTCTTCGTTATTGTTCAGATGACGATTGTTATTGACCACATCTCGGATGTAAGCAGTCCATTCTGATTTAGGTTTACGAAAATGAGTTCACAATCAAATTTGGTGATAGATAATCCCTAACTTGACAAGACTATGAGCGCACTAATTAGTTTTTCTTCTTTTTAGTTTTTCCTTCAATTCTGTACCACATTCATTTACGACTATTTATTTCATAAACGTCAGATACTAGGTACACTGACATAATATACTGGGAACTTGGCTACCCTCACTTGCGTATCCCATTAAAACCGCACAATAAAGAATAATAGAATAATAACCTCTATGACAGAAGGTTACGCCTTATTAATAATAAAGAACGTCTACCGTCAGCCCTTAAGTAATCACAATATCTCAATACCTATATGTACCTAATTGTAATCTGTTAATAATCTAAGCTTACGGTAGTGTACAGCCGAAGTTTTCATAAAAAAATTGGCTACTCATTCGCCTTGCACTATTTACATGAACCATTTCATGTCACTGCTATACCACCTTCAAATCATTGACTATTTGACATATCTACGTACCGATATGTAATTAGTATCTACCGTACGTGGTTATTTCTGTAAACTGCGTGCCACTGCCGAAGATCTTATAAGCTTTAGGTGTATCGCTAGAGTACTTAAGGAAAATCATTTGCGAAATCCAAGTAACAGCATTCTTTGCTTGGGTTTGGCCGGCATCGTAACACAAAATTGGATGAAAAGAAAGTAGCCAGCACCTTATTAACTTCACTGACCGCTTGTTCGTTACGCCGCTAATCGCCTATTACCTGTGCCATAATCCAGACGTATTTGGTTATCGCTAGTTGGTGTTTTGTGTTGTTAGTCTGTTTGATAGAAGGTCAAGGGAAAACCATGTGCACTCCGAACAGAAACCTGTTAAGCCGTCAGGTTGTCGAGGTCAAAGCTGTTTGAAAGGAAAAATTTCCCATCCCAACATATTCGACTATGTTACAATGTGTTTTACGATAAACGTCTAAAATTTCATTAAACTGGACCGTTCTAAATGTAAGCATTACAAAACAGAATGAAAAACATGAGACAACCCACTATTTAAATTAAGTACAGCATCCCTACCCAAGTGTCGTCTTCTATGAATAAAACCCTCTGAGTTTTAAGCGACACTACTGTTTCAATAGTAGTTTATAATTTCCTGCGTAAAGTGTCATCAAATTCAACTAAATACCTTTTCATTTACCAATAATTAGTGTCTTACAATTGACTAATAGATGATTGTGTGAGCAATTAAAGTCAAAAGTTACCCTTCATTCGACGGAGTTATATGAAGTACTTGCAAAAACCTGCAGTTGGAGTTAGCAAGTTGATCATAGTCCTAATATTGACTTTGAATAAAAGTACTTCTCAGCAATTTAAGAACTATGCTCTTGTCGGTGGAGTAATGACCACGTCTCTACTTTCCGCCCTCGTTTTAACCTCTTGGTACGACACGACATTCACCTTTTCTTTCACTTGGTCAACGTAATTACGCCTAGATCTTCCCCTTTCCTCTCTTTCCTTCAATCTTTCCCTCAATTAAGTTCTTCAAAAAAATATGGTGTCGTATCTTTTCTCTTCGGTTCTCAACTGTGGCTAACTCTTCTCCTTTAGCATCATTAACACATCTTCATTTGTTCTCTTCTCAGTCCAGCTTATTCCCTCCATTCGTCTCCAGCACCACATCTCGAATGCCTCTAACCTTTCCCTATACCTTTGTGTTAATGTCCATGTCTCACAGCCGTATAAAGCTATACTCCATACATAGCATTTTATTTGCCGCTTTCTAGCTTTTTTGCTAATAAAAGTAAAACTACTTACTATACTATAATAAAATATACGTCATTCACAAAGGAATCTTTTATCATTTCACCGCAACCACAAGAACATTAATTTTGTAGTTCTCATAAATGCTTAAGTTAAAACAAGAATGCTAAAACGGAATTGCTTCATCAACGTATTTTCCTCGTAATGCAAAAAATTATGCGGAAAAAAAAAGCTATGCAATGTAACAGAAATGGTAATGTAAAACCATCGTAATAGGTATTGAGTTTCAGTTCATTGATGATCATAATATCTTTTAAAATTGTTATTTTTGTTTAATTGCTTTGTAAATCACAGATGGAGACCTATGTTGATGATGATGAAATCAAAGAATACTCTGCTATTTATCTAAGATATATTTTTAATGAATCTATTGCTGAAGGATTCATTTAGTTCTTGAAAATATAAGTTGTAAGATTAGGATGACACCCCAATATATACAACATAATGTCAAAATGGACGAGGTTTTATAGTTTTCTTGATCTTTGTTTTCTAAGCGTCTGCATGTGAATTCTAAACGCATATCAACCCTTTTTTATCGCAGTCGTGTAAATATGATGGTGTGCTTAAAGTGGTTGCAGTGGTGGCATATGCATGCAATAAAAAGAATGGACATATGAATGGCTTAGTAACTAAAACTTTACAAAAGGTTTTTGAATTGGTAAGAGATCCCGCCTCCACACTCCTCCCACTGTAACTCCTGTAAGCCAGGAACAACAGTGGTACTCGACACTGCACCTACTGAAGGTAGACGGTGCCTTACCTGATTCTATTCCTACCTTGGACCCCAGGGTGTGTAAGTAGGAAAAGAAATTTCCCATTTCCCCCTCGGCAAATGGAAGTGTAGCCAAAACGGCAGTAATGTCAACCCTATGGGGAAGGAAGTCGGGTGAATCGAGGAAGTCGAGGTTTTGAATAGTTATTGTGTGTTTTTTTATAAATGTTTTAATGTATTGCACACAGCAAAATATAAACCTCTTTCTCAATTATGTCAAATATTATCCAATGGATTCCTGCAAACCTATTAATATCGTCTTATGGCAGGTCGAATTTGAAATATACTTATCTATTTAGAATAAGTAATATATTAATATATAATATTTATTAGACTCGTTAATCAGTTCGTTGAAATAGGATATGATTATTTCCATGTAGCTCTAAGCCTGAACTGGTTCCAACGAGACATGCACAGCTTTTTATGCAAACCACACGCTTTGAGCTGTAATCATTCAGTGCAGGAAACAAAACTCGTTAGCTGATGTGAAATAGCCTACGGTCTGGGCCGATGACACTATTTTAAGATTGGTATATTTTTATAATAGTAATTATGAGAAGACTGATCAAATTGGTAGCGGATTACACAAGATACGATTTATTTCACCGGATTAGTCGCCTTTGTGATTAAATTATGTGAGAACATATCGCTAAGTCTCATTCCTTCAGGTACCTTGATCCAGATTAAGAAATTATAATGGTAACTACGACTATCCAATTTTTAAATATTCCTTGATCAGTAAGGTATCGGAATTACGTAGTCTGTAACATACAACGTACGTAACAGATCATAATATTATAAGAAGTAATGCCTTAGAGAGACGTAATAATGTAAGTATTGATTATAATATCTCAATGAGTTTGAAGCGCTTGAAGCAACAAACGCTGCCTAGGCGTCAAAACAGAAAAATAATACAATTACCTACTGCTATTACTACTTCATGCTTTTAATCCATAACATCATAAGTACCATAACATAAAACCACAAAATATGCGAAGAATGAGATAACTAAATCAATTCCATTGGCATATTAATTGCGAAAATGCTACGAACGACATGTAAGTCGTAACAATATTGGTATAATATGACGCAGTATAGCTGGGGGAGGGATCTAGATCGGAGAGTGGGGGTCACCGTGATAAAAGTAGAATAGTGTTGTAGTGTTTGTTAAAATGATAGAAACTGCACTTTCAGATGAAATACGTATTTATTAGACTCAATAGACAAAACAGCTCCCTTACAAGCCGGGGTTCACTCGTCTGGTGTTGCCACCAACCTTTTATAATAAATCTTACTTTATACCACAAGTGTTTCTGTTTTCTCTACATTCAGTGACAGAGCATTAAATAATTTAGCTACCTGCTATTTAACTATCCATAAAATTGAGTTTCAATTATTTTATTGATTGCATACGCACATGCCAATTAAATTTACTACTTTTTTATTTTATATTTATTTATGAACTTATAATAATATACATTATTAGGCATTATGGATATTATAGTAAATATGTTTTGGTAAATCAATAAACTTACAATTGCCCCAACAGATGGACTGGTCTCGTTGGTTATAAATACCAACGCTATTCATAATTATTAAAGACAGGTCACAAACCACAGATTACCCCCAAACTGAGACTAAATGATCGCTTCCTTCAGTTACCATCCCGCACGTTCTACCGACAATATGCATAAGCCTTATACTGTAAATGGCAAAGACCTTATATTTATTATGTTGGAATAAGGTAATAATGCCTAGTGTTCACTTTCCACTAGGTGAGATTGAGATGAGGTGGTTTATATAAAAAAAATGCAATTTGCAAATGTATCTAAGTTTTTGTTTATTTAAAAACACGAGTGAATATTACTATCACCTAAGTCCGCTACTGGCACGGTTTACAAACGTCGATGATAAACGTTTGAAATGCAACACCCAAAGCGTGTCACGTTCGTGTTGTACCAGTTCAACGACTGAACGGTAAATTTTGTTAACAATCAAAAGACATGAGCTGCATTGCAACTATGCCAATTCGTTGGTATTGGCAAAACATTGAAATAGATCATACAATCTTTTCTGAAGAAGGTTTTTGCATTGTTACTGGACAATGTAGACATCAGTAACACATACATAACATCACGAATTTTATCCCAAATAGAGTGGTTAGAGATATCCCAAACATAGCGTTTGGTATTCCACACTTAATAGGTTAATGCTTGAAACAATATTCGCGATTCACTTTTGTAATATACAGAAATGCACTCGTGACAAGAGGTAAGCCCAGAAACGTGCAAATCTGTAGAATGCAAATCGGTTCACTTCTTTGTGAAGTCGCAATCCCCAAAACGCATAAATTTTATGGACAGCTAATCATTTTAAAACAACGTTTATATTTTTGTGATATAAAAGCATTGTTTTGAAACAATTCGCTTTTCGTTTTGTTGACTACGGTATACAAGGCTATTTTTCCTTATCCTCACACCGGCATTAATCTATTTACCGGTATAAACGGATCTCTCCATTTATTGAGCTTAACAAATTGGAACAGACAGAATCTTCAATGTTCACAATGCAGAATTACTCAGCGTGGGATCTACCTTACAAAATTATATAAATGACACAGCAATCGCCGTTTCGTTTTTTTACTGAAAATCTAGAGCAAATACTTATAAATGTCAACAAAATTAAGACAAAAACGTATAAGACAGTCTGTTTATAAATTATTATAAAATTGTATTGTCTTGTAAAAATCATTTTACTTTGTTTTCGAAAGAGTTGCTAAATATTTGATAAAACAATTCACTTCTATGTGAATATTCGTGAAACCTA
Organism: Oegoconia quadripuncta; assembly: GCA_949316235.1. Lineage (NCBI taxonomy): Eukaryota > Metazoa > Arthropoda > Insecta > Lepidoptera > Autostichidae > Oegoconia > Oegoconia quadripuncta. Next base: position 27,911,049 of record OX438749.1, read on the forward strand.
ATGTCTAATTGTTACTTACTTAACTCTCTTAAGTATTAAATACTAACTGAATATCTTTTCATCTTCTACGCTATTATCTAATTTTATAGTTTATTATTAATTCACTGTTCTTAATTCTGTATGAATAAATAGTGTTACAGAAAAATCTACTTTATTGGCATAAACAATATGGTATATGTTACACGTGCTATTTATCTAGCGTTGTATTGTATCGTACCAATTTAATGATAAGTCATTTTATAGTCATGGTGAATGACCAGCTATTCTGGAATTGAGGCTCGCGAATACAATAGCAGCCATCTTCACAGGCTAATTGGGTAAACCCTGAAATGATCGTGTAGTAGTAGGTTTTTGCATAATAAACCGGATTTTTAAACTCTGTTGTAAAAAAGAATGATGTAAATCCTTTTACGAAATAGGTATTATTAAAAATTTATCGATTATCGACACAATAATACGACTCTATAAAAGAAATTCGGTTTTTTGACATTTTTGTAAAGCTGCCATACATGTTTTGATAGACCATAGACTTTTTTTGTTAGAAGTGATTGACACTGCAATCACCGTGCAAAACCAACCTTTTTATTTTTTGTTCCAACTTTTTTCTATTTTCGTGAAAGTTTAGGCCACGCCATATAGTAGACTATTTAACAGATCAATGGTGAAAGCTTTTCGTCACTTCATCCATGTACCTTAGGATAACTAGAAGCAACAATAACTATATTGCAAATTAAGAAAATCCCCAAAAAAATTTGATTTCATCCAAATATACCAGTCAACTGTGTTAAAAGGTAAATATCTTCAAACAAACATAGCTAATAATCTTATCCCTCATTTAATCTGTAATAAAAAAAACTCAAATCGAACAACGCACTGAGACACATCCGGGCAGAGAATGGACACACGCACAACGCCGTCATGTGTTTGACGTGTGTCACCCGTCGTTTTTCTTTCATCCGTGAAATTCTCCAAAACAAATGCCTATCAATTTATCACAAGCACTTACATTGTTTGCCTCCCTTCCTTACATACAGTCAGTTACAAAATTCCAGCCATAATACAAGATCAAACGACAAATGTAGTTGTATACAAGTATCGAGTTACCATTCTCCTTCTACCACCTTCAAATTGTTGTATACCATCAAACTGAACAACTCACTGACTAACTCTGAAATTAAGAAAAAAAGACTGTTTCATACTGTTAATTTGTTTCGAAAACTATGATCACGTGAACAAATCTTTTTCGCGTTTTTCCTACTACATAAAACAGCGCCATCTCTTAGAATCTTCGAGAACTAATAGGACTGCTGAGAATATGTGATCAAAACCAACACCGCGCCCAACAAAATTTTTTTTAGCCTGTGTACTCAACTTCTAAAAATTACAAATTGATTAAAAATATGACTTTCATACTTGTGAAATTTGTGTGAACAATACTATACTAGGTATTATATTTGTTATACTTAAAAGATACTCGCATGTTTTTTGGTCACTTTTCAGCGGTAAGTGATGCATTTCTTTACAACATAGGTAAATCAGCATTTGATACGACAAAGTCGGTGTGTGTGACGTGACGTGAGTTCTCATTGGTACCAAACGCCGGTTTTACCACCAATGAATTGATGCCATTTTGATTGTCGACCTATCTATTTGGACTATAACTGCAATTTTGAACTGGACTGTACCTACTACGTCGTAGGTACCTTTTTTTTGCCTGGGCGACGGCGAGACGTTTATATGTGGGACTCCCCTCCCTGACTTGAGGGATACCCACTAAAACCCCGCGGCGACCTTCTTCGGCAGTAGGGAGGACCTGGGAACGCATAGGCGGCTCCAGGTCCCCCCTCACAAGGGGAGGCCCATTCCCGGAGGGCGTCTAGCGCACCCTCCGTAGGGGGCTGTCGTGCCTCACACCGCGATTAGCTAGCGGTATGAAGCGCGGCAGGGCCCGATGCGACGACATCCCCCCGGTCGCTCCGGGGGGTGTCCTCCTCTCCCAGGCCGCCGCGTCCTGCGACCTGGCCCCGAGATGTAGCCGCCCGCGACCCTCGGGCGACGTGTAGGGGGGCTAGCGAGCGTTGCCGCACCCCCGACGTCGCCTCCTGCGAGCGGGATCGGCCCTCTCCCGATCCCGCTCTGCGGCCTCCTTCTGGAGCATGACTGCCTCGCAGAAGGAGGCCGCTGCCCTCCAACCCTCGTCGTCGTCGTCGAGGTCGTAGGGTACCTACTGTTACCGCTGCCGCAATGTAATAATGCAGAAATGACCAACAAACAATTCAAAACGTTCAGTCACACATAGGTAGGTACCCAGTCACACATAGGTAGGTACCAAACAGACCTACCTATTAAAACTGATTACGGTGCATGCTGGCTGAAATGCTGATATTATCTACTGAAGATGACGTATTATTTTTTCTCAGCTGCATTGCCGTAGGTGCCTATTTATCTTACCTATTTTTGAATGTGGCGCCACTATTTCAAATACAGAAGTGGGAAATGGTTGTTTGTAACCTCAGAACAATTATGCTATTATTGTTCTGAGTTTGTAACATACGAAACGCCATTTCGCCGATGGGTCATTAATCGAAAAGACAAATATGCGAAAGATCGAATGTACAATTGTGTGATGAGTTCGAAAATATTATAAATGTGTCAACCTAACATCGAACCTAACCAACAGTGTCGGGGTGCCCCGACCCATATTGCTTGCTCGCGACAGATAGTCTTATGGCTTTCGCATATTTGTCTTTTCGATTAAATGGCCCATCGGCTAAAGGGCGTTTCGTTCATATGGCAATTCGATTATCTGGCGTCGCACAAATGGCTTTCGCTTATAGGTATATGTCTTTCGAAATCGGGTCCTAGCTTTAATAGCTATGTACATATCTATGTTTAATTTTTTCTTTTATACACTGCTTTTTCAAAAAATATACCAATTTTTTAAAGTTACTAAATCTACGCAGCGATTTGCACAGGTGTTTGCTCGTTATCACGTCATTACATACATACTTGTTCAATCGAATGCACTACAATGCTTAGAGTCTAGGTTCTTTTGTCGATTGTCTGCGATTTTTTCCTCACCGCGTGGGAAACGGCACGTAATTGTTAGATTGAGTAAGAGGTCCATAGCGGGCGGCTGTTGCTGGCCTTTTCTTGCGCATGGCGGTATTGCACTGTGGAGGGGGCGTTTTCTTTCTCGAGTTTTCTTTTTTTTACTAGCTGTTTGACTGGTATCGTTTGTCGCCATGCCGTCATAAAGCGGAACTCTACTATTTACGAAGTATTTAAGTTTATGAAGGTTTTTATTATAGTTTTCAAAGACGACGCACTATTGACATTTTTAATGTTAGGCTATCTATACCTACCGATAGCGGATCGAGGTCATAATGGAGGTCATATCATACCGGTCTTTGTACTTCATATGGCGCCTCCTGGGTGATAGCTGAAAATCAGTGCTCGCTCGTTCATTGAGCATTTTTAATGCACTGAGCTATGACCTTGTTGCATGGCTGTTGCACACATGCCCACATTATAATGAATCGGCAGTAAGTCTTGAAGGTATTTTTAATGTTATGGTATATTTGTTTACATCTGTTTGTATTTGTTAAAAATTGTATGTCTTTTGTTTTTATTTGTTCATGTTTCTCTCTTGTATGTGTGCCAGTTTATGCAATAATCTTTTTATCTATCTATCTATATAAGTACTCTTAATACGTATTAAAGGTGTTATGGATTTTCTATACGCAAGCTTTAGACTGGTTTGTAAAACAATCTTAACCTCAATCACACGATGGCATCGTTCTCACGACACTCCCAACTAATCTTCTCTAAACATTGTTGTGTTCCGGTTGTCAGAGATGAGATAGCCAGTCCCCCAAATGTGTTGGGGTTTCCGGGTCAGTACGCTTCCATCTTCGACATCATCTTCACTTAACATCAGGTGTGATTGAGGTCAAGTACCAACCCGTAGTGCATAAATCTTTATTTAATTTAGGGACTTGAGTCCGTCTAGACATGACAGTCCCATCGTACCCTGACCAAGATTCACTGATGAGAAGATACAAGCATATTATATAACAATCTGGCCGCTATTGATCCAGGTTTACCCAAAATTGATTGAGCCAAACCTACAGCGTGTCGACTCAGCTTTAATTGTCTCATCAGTGTATCTCTTTCATTTCGGTTTCTAGCCCATTCCATCAACAAGTGTTGGACATCCTCAACTACTCCACAGACTTCACAGTTGGTACTTGACCTCAATCACACCTGATGTTAAGTGAAGATGAGGTTGAAATCTTCACTTAACATCAGGTGTGATTGATGTCAAGTACCAACCCGTTATGCATAAAAAAAATATGGGTTTGAGGTCACGTGTAGAGAGTTTTCTCCCCTAGATGACGATCACCATCCCGACCACTTAATAAGTAAAAAGTACCCAGTCAAATAAAAAGTAGTTAGGTAGGTACTTGATACAAATAAATAATAATAATAATAAATAAATATCCTTGGACATACACACAGCGCCATCTAGTTCCACAGTAAGCAACTATAGGCTTGTGTTGTGGATACCAGATTTTGTTAGTACTTGACCTCAATCACACCTGATGTTAAGTGAAGATGAGGTCGAAGGTGGAGGCGTACTGACCCGGAAACCCCAACACATTTAGGGGACTGGCTATCTTATCTCTGACAACCGGAACACAACAATGTTATTAACATTGCTGCTTGGCGGCAGATTTAAATAAGATGGTGGTAGCTATCTTATCTAAATCTACGAATCGTACACCCAATGTTATTTAGATTGAGCCACTTAGGCGGTTAAATAAAACCAGATAGTTGATACATAATTTTTTTTTGTCAATAAATAATTATTATAAATGAAAACATCCTAAACCCGGGTACACATGTCCGTATTCCTCACACGAACGTATGGCCCTAGCGGGACTCGAACAAAAGGTCTTGTCTTATTTACAGCGGACACCACAATATTTTAGCTACCAAAGGAACCCGATACTTAAACACATATTACATACACACCCTAAATTGTATTACAAAATAGGTACCTAGTGAAGAAAATAATACTACCCCATAAACACACCTTTGATGTAAAGCGATTTAAACTTGCGAACACGAAAACTTTGGATTTGCGACAATTTCGCCAATAGAGTGCGATTACGAATGATTAGCTTTTGTTATACGACGAGTAAAAGAATGAGTACATAAAAGTAGTTAGTTTCAAATCTGTGTAGGCATGTGCTAGGAGGTCGGATAGTACTAGTAGTAGTACCAAACATAAGCGTTTTTGTGCCTCGATGTGTTAGATTTACTAAAAGGTTTCTGAGGCTTGAGTGACAGCAGGTCTTTCTGTAACCGTGTATTTGAGGTCGAAAATATCGACCTTTTGAAAAGTTTCCTGATGCAGGGCACAGGATGCGCAATCTATCATATTTATTCTCTTATTGTAACTTGTCATATTATGTGTGCCTTGTATTATAATGAATAAAGTTATTCTTAAGTTATAGATGTCTTGGCGTAAGTAATCATCACATTCCATTATAAAAAAATGGATCAGCTTAGTGACAGAGCATAGTTAACATTCCCTTAAAACCATTATATGAATAAAAACTATAAAAATAGGTATCTAGGTTCAATGTAGAAATCGGCAGCGTTAAATGATATTCAATAAAAAAGCCCGCTCCAGTAACTATGGCCTTCTGAAGAAGAACTTACCTTCAATGGATTTAAGAAACTAAATATTCCATGCGACCTTTAAAATATTTTAGGGTCCCTCTAAAAAGTGACTTGTGTAACAGAAACGTCATGTAAACGTCATTATCGGTATTACCATAAAAACACTAACAATAATAACTCCTATAAAAAATCTAAAATAATCACTGTCAGCGTCAAAATAATCACTTTTTGCCAATGTAACCGTAGGGTTATATAGATTAAGATAGATAATTAGACTTACCTACTTCCTTGACTTAGACTTACTACTACCTTGTAGTGGTAGAGCCACCGTGTTCACATTTACACGACAATTGGTGTTTGAAGAAATGTACAACGCCTCTAGCGGACAATTAACAAAACTATTTTCTTTGTACTTTTTACGCAAACGTGAACGCGGCGCGATAGTAAAGTCAAGTCAAGTCAAAAAAAATGTTCAAAATTACAACTTATCTATGTAAACTACATACGGAACCACTAACACATAATTGTTTACTCCAATTAAATTCTTACAAAAGCGACAAATCAATTTTCTGCACAGTTGATTTATTAAACAAAAATTCCGCTCTGTGAAGTTCGCAGTCACAGTTGTATAACCATAATTGAAGGCGAAGTCGAGGTCTTTCATTATATACGTATTGGGTGGTGTAGTCAACCATTGGACATAGTTTTCAGTTATATCATAAAATGACTTAAGTTTATGGCTTCAGTAGGCTTACTTCTTATTCTGTGATAATTTGAAGTGTAGCCGTAACCGCCATATAAGTATTCTTATTCGTGTTCATATTCATTTATTTAAGCTTTCATTTGTTTTCCTTTCAACGTCTATATTACATTATATACTATTGCCGTAAATTTTCTCGACTTCCACAAAACGGATCTTTAAGTCGAAAAACTGTTTAAGATAACCTCAAATATTATTGAACAACCTATCCAATGACACCGCACACGATGTAGAAGGTTAAAAGAAAATTCATCCCCACTTTACGTATAGGGGACGACTCTCGTTGTGGTCATTTTCGAATGTAATCTCTTGGTAACCGTAGGTTCTTACTTGAGTAAGTTTTTCTATCAAATGGTATTTCAGACTGTCCCGAGCTTTAGTCTGATTCAAGAATACAGATGCCTTTTTCTTTGTCGAGGGGAAACTCATTTACGCGTTCAATCCGCCGCCGACGGGGATCAGCGGCGGGGATGTGTGGGAAACCCCGCTCCAAATCGGAGCGGTCCTACCCACTAAAACCACTCGGCGACCTTCCTCGGCAGTAGGGAGGACCTGGGAACGCATAAGCGGCGTCTAGCGCACCCTCCGTAGGGTCAGATGTCAGATTGTTTAGGACCAGTCAGTAGGTATATGCCGTTTTGTGCGGCCGCAGCGAAAACAAACCTCGGGCACTTTCACCAAACAACAGACATTCAATCACTTACAGGTACTCTATCCATATGCAAAATATCACGGCCTTTAAGATTATACGAAGTTAAAAGTGTATTGTTGTATTGTGTAGTGTATTATTTGACTATTTATGACCCTAGACCAGTAAAATTTTCATGCAGTTAAGTAGGTATCTATTATCGTAGTTATGTTAGTTAAAGTGAATACGTAAATAATATTTCGTAGCCATATCGTACCGTTGCAGCACGCGACTGGAAATGGTATTGATGTCACCAACTACGGGGTGATTCCACTTTTTTCTTCCAGCTTTCCGCCAACGGCTTCTTCGTCTGCGTGGATCTTGAAATAATAAACAACACAGTTCCATAAGCAACTAGGCTTGTATGGATACCAAATGGTCGACATACTACTCAAATACATTTTTTTTTGTATATAAATACATATATATAAAAGAAAATATCTATAACTCGGGTACACGTGTCCGTATTCATCATACAAACAAAATACAAACAAATTCGAACCCGCGACCTTGTAGTACAGCAGTCAGGGTTTCTAACCACTAAACTCAGGTCCTCAAATGGTTGTACCACTAAAAATTTCCAAAAAAACAACAACCTATAGGATTCCGTTCCCTATCTCCATTCTCCATCATAAGATCTTCACCAAATTTATATAATAATAATAATAAATATTTCGGACACTTGCACCAATCATCTAGTCCCAAACTAAGCAAAACTTGTGCTATGGATACTAGATAACGGATAAACATACATAAATATTTATATAAACATCCAAGACTCGGGAATAAATGTTCGTATTCATCACACAAACATTTACCCCTCGCGGGCTTCGAACCCGCAACCGTTGGTTTCGTTGATAGAGTCACTATCCACTACACCAATCGGTCGTCGTTATATGGGGCCACCATGGCGGTATGCCCTTTCGAACAAATATCTTTCAAAAATTATCAAAATACGTTAAAATTTGACGAAGATATCGCGTAACAAACATACAATACGTTTTACATTAAATGTACTTTTAAAAACAAGCCTTTAATGCTCCATTATGCTAATCAAATAATTTATTCTAGTACAAAGACAAGTAACATAAAGTCCATCAAGAAGTTTCAGTAGAAATCTTCTGGCTTAAGACCCTCGTCATCATATGTAATGGAAAGTAGATAGATCTTATCTTATCTAGATCTACCGCCAAGCAGCAATGTTAATAGCATTGTTGTGTTCCGGTTGTCAGTGATAAGATTGCCAGTCCCCCAAATGTGTTGGGGTTTCCGGGTCAGTACGCTTCCACCTTCGACGTCATCTTCACTTAACATCAGGTGTGATTGAGGTCAAGTACCAACCCGTTGTGCATAAAAAAAAAGCGTTTATTTGCATATTACAGAAACTCATACAAAACTATTTGACCGCAACAATCACTCTGCTTGGTGTTAATCTTACGAAATGTAGCCTTATTTCACAGTAATAAAAATAAAAATAAAAATTAAGTACAACTGTTACAACTTGTAATAAAGTAGTAACCACACTATCCCAAATTCAACTATCTTACTATTTGCCATCAGGGAGTACCAATCTATACATCCCAACTCTATCATCAGATCAGCTCGATGGTACAATAATTTGTCATCGAAGATACATAGATATGCCAAAATTTCAGCTCAATCTGATACCAGCAAGTGGTTGAAAAATGTTTTGCAAATTTTGAAATGGCAATGAACATAGCAAATTAATAAAAGCTTAAAAAAATAATAATTGATCAGCAGATCGAATTCATGAATCCTCTTGTGAAGTGGTTAATAGATTAATATTTTTTACGGTATAACATTAAAAAAGAAAAAAAGCGGGTTTTGAAAACGAACATCGCAAAGTTAATAATTTCATTGTTTCTAGAACGAATTTTAATTTTTTAGATTGAAAAAAGCAGCCTGTATAGGTGTTTTGGGTTGACGATACGTCAATTTTGACATTTCACACGAGCGACGCATCGGCACGCGTTCTCAATTTAAAATCCTGCCACCCTATTGGTCGTTTCAACCCTCCCCAGTGGAAATTAAGCCCCGCCTGCTAACCTACAGGTTGCTATGGAAAGTTTGGTCAATAATTCAGTAGATAAATTTATAGTAAGTATACATGACTAAACAAAATCAGCCTTGAAACAGAGCCATGCTTAAGACATGCTGTTTTAGCTATTTATGACGTGAAAGCCTACTATGAAACTATTAGATTCAGACTGTCTGAACATTAAAATACTTACAGTTTATACAATATATAAATAATATACAACCCTATAGCCTTGTTTTATTCAAAAAATTAAAAAGATTTCACTATTTCAAAATCTGTCAAGCAAATCGCTTGAATGCTTGGAAACGCCATTTTATTTTATGTGGGCGCCATATTGGATTTTCTACTTATAGGTAGCATAAGACAATCTAAAGATTAAGAGGCATCTATTAACGATACCTTGCATTGTATAGGAAAAACATTACCCTCCTTTCTCGGCAGTCAGGTAATAAAATAACTAAGTATTTATATTTTTATAAACCAAAAAATCCGACAGCTGACATTCCAGATATCAAGACGAAGCTAACGACAGCATGCACTTCGAAATCGGTCAAGTCGTTTAGGCTAAAGGTGTGCCAAAAGAATGGACATACATACACTCGATAAACATTACCCTCCTTACTTAACCGCCGCCTTGGCTCAATGTAAACAACATTGGGTTTGCGAGTCGGAGGTCGCGGGTTCGATCCCCAGTGGGGTACATGTTTAAGTACTCGGTTTGGTTGGGGGTAGGGCATTTTAACTGTCCGCCTGGCTAGCTACCACCATCTTATCTAAATCTGCCGCCAAGCAGCAATGTTAATAGCATTGTTGTGTTCCGGTTTTCAGAGATAAGATAGCCAGTCCCCCAAATGTGTAGGGGTTTCCGGGTCAGTACGCTTCCACCTTCGACCTCATCTTCACTTAACATCAGGTATGATTGAGGTCAAGTACCAACCTATAGTGCATACAAAAAAAAAAAAACTTGGCCAGTCAGGTAAAAAAACAGATTCATTACTTTCTATATAGCAGAAACAACCTTGATTCGAATGCTTTGTTTGCAAACGATGCTCCATCGAACCAACAGCCGTTCCCATGGCAACGCAACCATCTCGTGACCTGTCCGCAATTCGCCCCTCGATTTAAATAATCCATAACTACGTGATTTTCGGTATCAATACCTATACTTCTTTAGATAGGCTTTTTTTTTTATTAAAAACTGGTTTCGCGTTTGACCACAATCTCACCTGATGGAAAGAGACGATGTAGCCGAAGATGTATCACGCGCACCCAGTAAAGGCCTATTCACTCTAGACTTGAAGATCCCAAGGTTGTAAGTGTCGGGAACAACCGACGCGGGCAGTGAGTTCCATACCTTAGCAGTCCGCATAAATGATGAAGCAAAGAGCTTAGTTCGGTATGATGACAACGTATGGATGGAAACCCTCCTCGCGCCTGGTTGTCCGAAGATGGAAAGGGGACGGTGGAATAAGATCGTGCAATTCCATCGCACACTCACCGAAATGTATCCTGTAAATAAATAAGGCTTAGGTAGGAAAAATATTATGATGCCTTCCAAATCGAAATGTAGACAGATATTGATATAATATAAATAAATAGGGTTTGACGCATATATACCGTCCCATTCGCGTTTCGTCACGAATTAAAAAATGGACCCATTCGCATTTGGTCCCATTCGCATTCGGTCCTATACGGATTCGGTCCCATTCGCATTTAGTCCGATTCGCATTTTGTCCTATTCGCAAAATAGTCACACTCAGGATACAATTTGTTTTTAACGTTTTCAACCTACAAGTTGAACTATTGTTTCAAAAATGGTAGGCTTGAAAATAAAAACATATATAGCTTTAAATAATTATGCGTATTGTTTCAAAATCAAAATTCTTACAAAATTACTTATTTATATGGTACAAACCATGTTCGAACCTCGAATGGGACGGTATGCGTCAAACCCAATAAATATAAATATTTCGACACTTACCTCCAATCATCTAGTCCCATATTAAGCGAAGCTTGTACTATGAATACTAGATAACGGATAAACATACATAAATATTTATATAAATATCCACGACTCGAGAATAAATGTTCGTATTCATCAAAAGCCATTGGCCTTTAAATGACTTAGGCCCGCATTACAGAATGTTACTCAAGCAGAGATCTCCGCTTGAGGACAGTTAAAAAGGGGCAGCTTAATGTAACTTGTATAGTGGCATCTCTTTCTAGCTATGCTCAAGCGCAGATCTACGCTTGAGCAACATTCTAAAATACTGGCCGAAGACTCTTCTCCTGGTTGATTTTATAATACAAACATAAAGTCACGCCTGTTTCCCGTAAGAGTATATGCAGAGACCACATACTTCCACTTGCTAAGATCCTGAATCCTCTTTTGCTTCATTCACTCTCATAAAGTTCTTCATACATGCTCGTCGATTTAGGGTTCCTACTCTTGACATGGCCTTTCTTTAAGACGTCCCCGATTTAATCATGGTACGTTCGCCGTGATCTTCCCCTACCAACACTACTATCCACATTCGCATCGACTTTGTGTAAACGACTGAAGGGTCATGGTCCATGCCCTCTCCCAGTGAGAGGGCTGTGCCTCAAACAATAGGATCGTTTAAGACTCCTGTTGACACAGATATCAAGCAAAATGTACCCTAGATTAATCCAGTAAAAATAACGTAATTTTTGTGGTCAACTTCCTATAATCTTAAAGTTCTTGATTTGTTGTAGAAGGATAGAGTATTCATTAGTAATAATTAAAAAAAATCTAACAATTCTGTATCTTGCTTTAGGTATAGTATAGGTAACCGCCTCCGTGGCTCAACGTAAACAACATTGGGTTTACGTTTCGGAGCTCGCGGGTTCAATCTCCAGCGGGGTTTATTTAGTACTCGGTTTGGTTGGTGGTATATTAAATGTCCGCCTGGCTAGCTATCACCATCTTATCTAAATCTGCCGCCAAACAGCAATGTTAATAGCGTTGTGTTACGGTTGTCAGAGATAAGATAGCCAGTCCCCCAAATGAACCCCAAACAAACCCGTGGGTTTCCGGGTCAGTACGCTACCACCTTCGGCCTTATCTTCACTTAACATCAGGTGTGATTGAGGTCAAGTGCTAACCCGTTGTAGATAAAAAAAAATTGTTATAAAACCTACAACATTAAATTTAATGTGAACTTCATTACGTTGCAGAAGGTGCCAAGATCGCCTAATACAATTCTCTATATAATTAATCAATGGCTACTTTACATTTTCTAAAAATAGTTTATTGAGTCGTGATAAATAAATATTTTCTTTCTTTCTGATATTTGCTCTCAGTGAAATTTTTCATATGTAGAAGTTATTGATCGATTTTTGAAAATAGTTACAGGAGTACTAAATATATTCTCCGACACAATGAAAAATTCACAGTGTTAATTTTATTCTTTATTGCACCAAAATATTACAATAACAGAGTACAAACAATAGGTCACGTACAAAGGTGGATTTATCTCTTTAAGAGATCTCTTCCAGCCAACCTGAGCATTGAAATAGGAAACTTAGTAAATTTGGGGTTTAGCAGTAAATTGTGTTCAAAAGAAAAAATCCTATAACGAATAATAAAACAAATAAAAAAAGAAAAGATAACTGAATAATAAACTTACACTAAATATATTACATATACCTACTGCGAAATATATACACAACATAATTTAAATATATATATACTATAAACCTACATACACATACTAATATCACGAAAGATGGGAAAGGTAATGCTCTTTTAGCCTTTTCTTAAATACTGCAATTGAAGGGCTGTCCTGAATTAATTTTGGCAGTTTATTCCACATCATGGCTGCTTGAACACTAAAGGAGTGAAAACGAAAGTTTGTGGTGGCTCTAGGACAGGCAAGTGTTTTTGTAATGCAGGATCGCCTAGGAACATCAGGAGGGGGGAGTAAATTAAAGCGGGAACTCAGATAATCAGGAGAGTTGGGATTTTTGAGGATGTTATATAGGAAGGAGAGGATGTGCACATTGCGCCGAAGTCGGATGGTTTTAATCTAATAGTCTATGTTTTATTACTAAATAACCTATATTAGGTACTCTATTTATGTGCAAAAAAAACACGGCCTTAAAGATATAGGAAGATAAAAATGTATCCTTACTGGACTAATACCTACCCTAGATATGCTTATCGACACGTTCGTACACACATTGATCGAACCTGTATACTTCCAGTATTAGAAGGACGGGTGTAAACCGAGTCATCAAGGCTAAATTAATTAATTATAGAACAATGTAATAAATTGCAGAGATATGCCGGTCGCACGCCAGCGATAACTAGCGTATATCCGTTCAGACAAACACACAAACACATGTTTGTGTTAAATATAATAATCGGAAATTGAGTGGATTTTAAAACCATTGAATGTGAATTGAAAGTATACTTTTTTTAATACTTAATAATAATTAATTTCTTTATTAGGATAGACCCTATTTACATACATATTTATCGCATATTTCATGGGGAGTGTTCTGAAGAACTGTTCGAGCTAGAGCTGAAGAACTGCTCAATTTAACCGATACACTTCTCGCCGAAAATTAAATTTCCATCCACATCACCTGGATGAGTGGAAGTCTACCACTGTACGTTTCTCAAGAAACTTCTTACCACGTACGACCACCCTGTGGAACGGACTTCCGGCAGCGGTATTCCCGAACGAGTACGACATTGGAACCTTCAAGAAACGAGCCTACACCTTCCTCAAAGGCCGGCAACGCATCTGTGACCCTTTTGGTGTTGCGGGTGTCCATGGGCGGCGGTGATTGCTTTCCATCAGGTGACCCGCATGCTCGTTTGCCGCCCTCTCATATAAAAAAAAAAAAAAAAAAAAAAACATTATAAAAAGCAATTATGAGGTATATAAATCTAGTTTTTGAGAGGGACTGGTGTCCGTATAGAAAACCTATGTGACAGATCACAAAATAGAAGAAATATATATTTTTTTTTAATAAAATTGTATCCATAAAATCTCTAATATTGTAAATGTTTATTTGTTTTGTTACTCAAAACCGCGAAACGGATGAACGAATTTGGATGAAATTAAGTATATAGGTAGAATATACCCTGGATTAAGACATAGGTTGGTTATTGTTCACCCCTAAGAAGTGAGTAGTTCCCGCGGGATAAACAAATTTCCGCGATAAAGGTTATTCCACGCAAGCGAAGCCGCGTGCGGACAGCTAGTATAATATAAAAAATATTCGTATGTTACCAAAAATTTCATATTATCTATGTATTTACGAAAAAAAATGTATAGATAGATAGATGGATAAAGCATTTATTTACTAATTAAATTAATGTAAATTTAGGGTCCATTGAGGAGTTAGCAGCTGATGCTTATAAAACACATGTATTTTTAATGCTTAGCATGAGCATCAGCTGGGAACATACTTTTAGAAATTCTAATGAATATTACAAATTTATACCGGTTGTAAACTACTGTATTTACCTGTGGTTAAAAATAAATTATTCTTATTTACGCCACTGCGTTCACACACCTACACAATTTTTAAATTACAAAGAAATATACAACCTATTCCCTACAAATGTCCCATGGCTGTGGGTTGTCTGGAAGAGATCGCTTTTAGTGATAAGACCGCCTAATTGTGTTCTATTGTTATCATCAAGAATTATTGTGAATTATTTTGCGCAAGAAAGAGTATTTGTATTGTATTGTATTGTATTGTATTGTATACATACAAATAAAAGTAAAGAATAGAAAATACAAAGAGCATGTATGTTTGTAATATATCAACCATCTAGTATCCATAATACAAGTCTAGTTGCTTAATGTGGAACTAGATGGCGCTGTGTGTACGTTCAAAGATATATATTCATTTACTTGGAGGCTTGCCGGGACCAGTACGAATCTAACGACACCTCATTGAATACATATAAAAAATATATAAATATTTATTTAAGACCTAGTTTGACTCGTAACCATGTACTTTATATTTGTGATACTGCAATAAACATACTGAATACATTACTCTTCTTTTAGCTTGTCTGTAGTCGGGTAACATACTGGCCGCTCGTACACCACCAACTAATGCTCGATTACATTTACACCTGCGTAACAAATTAAGAAAAATTAAAACCATTCCTATAATTCCCACGGTAAACTTTACCTTCTCACCGTAACTATGGGGGTGGGCGGCGATCGGTGGCGACATTTGACCGAAGCAAACAATTTATTTGTAATTCCTATTTAGTATAAACTAAGGTAATTGCTATTGCACGCCATAGTTTGTTAGATATTGACGCATTAACTGGAGGGTGAATTATTAAGTGAAACATTCCCCAGGCATAACCTTATTATTACTGCGTATGGATCGGGTCTTTAAAACTTCCAAAATTGCACGACTTCATTGGTGTTAAAAGGTGAGTTTGGAACCAATGGGAAGTCAGTACACCGACTTCGTTCGCAGAATTGTCGTATGAAATACTGTCTTTATGTTGCAAAAAAAATGGATCAGTTACCACAATAAACTGACCAGAAAACATGTGAGTATCTTTTAATTATAAAACAAACATAAAACAACAAATTAATAAAACACAATGGAAAATACCTATATCTTATAGAAAAAATACGCCGTCCAACTCGCTTCCGTGAGACATAGTACCTAGTACGCTAGCGTATTGCCCCGCTGGATGCATAAACTCAGCAGCTGAGCGAAGTAGGCACCAGCTCTCACATCTCCAGAGGCGTGGACCAGTCTAACGGATAAATCCTTTACAAATTGTTTCGTGTCAGAAGACCAAGGGCCCAATGTTTGACGACCTGTTTGGTGTAGTGGTTAGCAACTCTGACCACTATACCAAAAGGTTGCGGGTTCGAATCCCGCTAGGGGCATATGTTTGTGTGATGAATACGGACATGTGTACCCAAGTTATGGATGTTTTCATTTATAATAAGTAAGTTTCATTTATAGTAACAATGTTCTTATTTCCTAGTGTTAGTACATAAAAATTGCAATAAAGACAATGACAATTATAACAATATGTCATGCACATTCATCATTATTTCATCGACATAAAATGAAATAAACTAGGGGTTAAGCCTTTGCCCAGATCCATGCATACGCCGCCATCCTTCCATTGACAAGAGTCCCATTCCCCAGATAACACCCTCGAGGGCTATTTCACACGCAAAGCAGTAAGGAGGCGCACCGCTTATTTATAATCGCCGCTTAGCCGTCGGTTTGCTCCTCTGCAAACATGCATGATTGAAGCATTTTTTATTTAATAAATGTTATTATACAATTGGGGAGGCTTTTGTCCAGCAGTATTTCGGTTGATATGATGACGATTATACAATTGATTATGAATAGGGCATGGCCCTTGTTCCTTGAGCGCATGGCAGAACTTTAGTATGGGTCGCTATCTGCGTGGACACCGTACCTCCGTCCCACCTCCAAGGTACTTCAAGCTATGCAGGCAACGGCGGCTACTGCCGAGGGCTCTAAGCGGCGTTGAATATGCAAACCTTGGGACAGGTTACTTATTTGTGCCCTTTGGAGTCGAAACCTTACGCCCGTGGGGTCCAGAAGCGCGACGATTTTTTAAAGATCTATCGTCGCGCTTAAATGCGACTTCGGGTGACAAAAGAGCTGGCAGCTACCTCGGTCAGCGAATTAGCCTTGCCATTCAACGGGGTAATGCCGCCAGTTCATCTTCGGACTACTAGGCGCGGGGAGGGATTCCACCCGTATGTAGTTAACATACCGAACATTCGCACTAAACGGTTCGACTCTTCATTCATAATGCGAACAGCCAAGGCATGGAACTCCCTTCCGGCGTCAGTCTTTCCTGATTCCTAGAACCTTGGGATCTTCAAGTGCAGGGTGAATATACATCTACTGAGATCGCGTGATTCATCTTCGGCCACATCGTCACTTCCCATCAGGTGAGATTGTGGTCAAACGCGTATCCAGTTAACCATAAAAAAAAGTCTTTTGGCCCCCACGGCACGGTTCACCTCGAACACGTTTTTTACATTTCATAAATATGTAGAGTAGAGGGCGTGTTCGGGTCTATTTCCGTATTTTTGCTTTTCACTTAGTGTTCTATTTAAGTTCCCTTGTGTACAACGTGTTTTTCTTTTTTTTTTTCTTTTTTTACATTAATGTTTTTATGGGATTATTATCCAAAAGCACGGGCAACTCCACTACTGACCGCGCCAGACGTTTAACTTCGCTAATCGAACACCGCATAGCGGATGCGCCTGCGCCACTAGATTGCCATGGATTCAGTAGCTTTATAGCCAATAATGTTGGTCAATAAAACACCTGGCTTCGAAAGGTGCTTTAACGGGAAGCAATGAAGCGTTGATAATTTTAACGGTGGACAATATGGGGCTCGATGTCAGGTGGGTACGAAGCCGATGGACCTTGACAAGCAGCTGGTTACTCTATTGAGTCACAAATGCTACGTAACGTAAAGACTATAGAATTAATAAAGGCAAAGTAAAGTCCGCGAAATGTTTGAACGGATTTTCTTCAAACATGGATTACTTCGACCCTTCCCCTAATTTAATCTTAAATATAAACAATACATTATCCTCCTCCGTGGCTCAATAAACAACATTGGGTTTACGAATCGGAGGTAGCGGGTTCGATCCCTAGCGGGGTACATGTTTAAGTACTCGGTTTGGTTGGTGGTAAGGCATTTTAAATGTTCGCCTGGCTAGCTACCACCATCTTGTTGTTCAATGTTAATTGCCAAGCAGCAATGTTAATAGTTGTTGTGTTCCGGTGGTCGGAGATAAGATAGCCAGTCCCCCAAATGTTGGGGTTTGCGGATCAGTACGCTTCCACTTTCGGCCTCATCTTCACTTAACATCAATCGCGTTATTTTACAGCGGTTTTACCGTTCGAACGGAACGTTTTTGGTTTTGATTTAGCCAAAGCTAAACCAACAAACTAAAATTTAGCTGATGTAAAAAATTGTATCGCGCTATTTTTTGTGAACGATTATATCGTTGATGCTACCAAAGTTAAACCAAACCCTAAATGTTTAGAGCTAACAACGAGTATATACAAACTAGTTTAATTTCCGTTCAAATGATTACCGCGGTACGACATTTGGTTATGGTTTAGGTTTGGTATTATCGTTCAAACTGTATCGCGGTCTTCGGACTACTAGGCGCGGGGAGGGATTCCACCCGTATGTAGTTAACATACCGAACAGTCGCACTAAGCGGTTCGACTCTTCATTCATAATGCGAACAGCCAAGGCATGGAACTCCCTTCCGACGTCAGTCTTTCCTGAATACTACAACCTTGAGATTTTCAAGAGCAGGGTGAATAGGCATCTACTGAGATCGCATGCTTCACCTTCGGCCACATCGTCACTTTCCATCAGGTGAGATTGTGGTCAAACGCGTATCCGTTAACAATAAAAAAAAAGTTGGACTTATCTAATCGGATGTCTTGTGCTAGAATTTCTAGATAGACATACTCGTCTGCAATTTAATAGAGTTGCCAACTATATTGGTGTGGGCAGGGCATGGGCAGGGTACATAGCTCGGAGAACACTCACAACAAGGTGGACGGATGACGTGATAAAGGTCGCGGGAAGTTGCTGGATGCTACCTGTCCATCAGGTAGCTCTGGAAATCTATGGGGGAGGCCTATGTTCAGCAGTGGGCGTCCAGTGGCTGACATAATTACGATGAAGGCAGTTTTTTCATGTAACGTTTTTCAAAGAACATTGATCTCTTTGTAATATCGCTTTTTCAATAAGGTTCCTGTTGATATACAAAATCTGCCTTTCAATAAATTTAAAGATGCTATAAAACAGACATATTATAAAATATCAGATTGTTTAGATGATAAACATTCATGGACATAACTAGCCCATTCGCATAACCAGGCTATTTCACAATTAATAATGAAATATTATAATATAAAATAATAATTAATAATTTTGTAAGATAAATACCTTTTTTTTTTTAAAGAGCAACCTCTCGAGTTTCTTGCTTGTTCTTCTCAAGGGAAAATTGCCTTTTGAACAAGCAGTAGCTTTAAAAATGTAAAATCTGACTATTTTAAGTGTACCCTGCGTGTACCTACAAAATAAAGCATTTTTGATTTCATTTGTAGTATTGCGATAAGAAAAGTAGTATTTTCACAGCCTGTTAAAAAAGTTATTGCCTACTTAAAGGAAAAGTTAATTTTGGTATATTTCTGTCAGCCTTAAAACCCTGAAAAATTATGAAATATTAGGTTAATGTCAAGTTTTTATTCTTGGTTATAAAAAAACCAAAAAACTCGACTGCATGTAAAAAGGAGATAAGTACCACTATAAACTTTTCGCTGGGCCATTTTGTATTTTGCCGGCGCCATGTTGGATTTTTCAGCATAAAATGTATCCTCTGTATCAAGGCAGATTTAACCGTAGGAGGTAACATAGAAATATATACCTACATCCAGAAAAACATTACCCGTCCTGTGGCAGTCAGGTAAAAATAAGCTTAGTTTTTAACAATTATCTATTTGTTATCGAAATTATGCAGCTTTTTAAGACGTAACCAACTAATTCATTATTTATGGCCCACTATTTCCGTACATAGACATTTAAGGGGCTAAAGCCTTCTGTCCCCCGATATTCAAATTAGCCAAACCAACCCCCTCTGAAATACGCAATAACGAATAAAAGGACCCAACCCCATTGGTCAATATTATCCCTCGAAACCGCCAATGTTTTTCGTGAAAACCGTGAAAACTCAAATATACTCGTCCTTGTCTATCGCAGCAGCCGTTCCGTTGATTGACTCTCTCGCACGTAAGGGGTAAACTGAAACGCTAGCGTGCGCTGTCAGTACCTTCCAAGTTTAAACTATTGACGGACGTTTTATTGAACAAATAAAGGTTTTTTATTGTAAACGTGTCCCAACCCTATTGTTTGCGGTTGGTGATTTTCAAACAAAGATTTATCGATACAAAATATTAAATAAACTGTTAGCTGTCACTGTCAGATTCATGAATGAATGGACCTTTAAAAAGTAGCTTGCAATGGAACAATTTGACAAAAAAAATAATTATTAGTGAATGTAATCGATTACTGTTGAGTGGAAATATACTTGTTACATACAGAGACCGAATCAATTAAGAAAGCAACGGTTCGTCGGCCGCACTAATTTCACAGTGAAATATGAATAAAAGTGAAAACTGACTAACGTAACTATAAAGCACCTAATGGATTGTTGGTAAATAGGAATTCCCTTTTTGAAATCTGAAGTTCCCCGTTCGCTTTTCAAATATATTTTTTTTATTTTAAAATGTGCGAGTTTGGTTTTGTTGTGGACGCCACATAAAACTTAGTGTGTGAAAAATGTTTTCATTATAAATTAAAATGGAATACTCATGGCATATCGAGGAGGCTGGGAGTCAGGATTCGAACGTTAGAACTGCCAGCAGGATCCAAGGACGGGGTCAAGGTACGTTATTTTAAAAATCAATCATCATAATTTTTAAGTTTGCAACAAGTTTTATAAAAAAATTGATTCACGATCTCTCTAATAATAACTAAAATATGACGTGAAAGAAAATGGAAAATTTCTCCGTGGCTCAATGTAAACAACATTGGATTTGCGATTCGAACGTCGAAGGTTCGATCCCCAGCGGGGTACATGTTTAAGTACTCGGTTTGGTTGGTGGTAGAGCATTTTAAATGTCCGCCTGGCCAGCTACCACCATCTTATATAAATCTGCCGCCAAGCAGCAATGTTAATGGCATTGTTGTGTTCCGGTTGTCATTGATAAGATAGCCAGTCCCCCAAATGTGTTGGGGTTTCCGGGTCAGTACGCTTCCACCTTCCTTCCACGCCCCTAGCGGAATTCGAACCCGCAACCTTTTGGTATAGTGGTCAGAGTTGCTAACCACTACACCAAACAGGTCGTCAATAATAAAAATAATTTGTATTATAATCACCATCACCAGCGCGTAAACATCCCACAGCAGGGATATAGGCCTTCCCTCGTACATGAGGGAGTATGGGCCATAGTCCGCCACGCTAACCCAAATGCGGGTTGAGGACTTCCCATGCCTTTGAATTTTTATTTCTCTGGTAATATACAGGTTTCCTCCTGATATTTTCCTTCACCGATTTAAGAGCAGTCGGATAATTAATAATAATAAATAAATAAAACGTTTATTTTGAGTTTCTTTTACAGAGTTATACATTATTTCACACACTTCTACCAAACTATAAATAGTTTATGGGCAGAAAATGTACTCCCTTGATTTTAATATTCTTACAATGTAACTGTAACACATTATTTAAACTTTTGTGAATTTCACAGTATTACGAATATGCATGGTAAATGGAACATAAACATTGTGTGCTTCGTTTCATATATATTTACAAGCATGATTTGTTACTTTTCTAACAGGAACTTTTTATTTTAGTCTTAAATGATTTAGGCACGGTGTCACTTTTTATATCTTGAGGAAAACTGTTAAATACTTTGGTCACTAGGAATTTTCCGGTTCTTTGGCCATAATAGTTGTTAATCTTAGGTACGAGTACAGTAAACATTCCCTTTTCTATTTTGCTCTTTGCACGTAAGTAATTAAATTAAATTAAAAAACTCAGTGGGACATGGCCTGCCTGGGAATCGAACTCGGACCTCCCAAATTACGAGACCGCGTCTTAACCGCTAAGCCATCGACGCATTTGTATTATGCAGGCCTGTAAAAATATGTACACCTGTTAAATTGGATTAATATCGGCCCACGCGTTTGTCATGTGCATGTCTTTGGGTCAATCAGGACATCTTTTATTATAATAGATTATAATATCATAAATATAAATATTTCGGACACTTACACCAATCATCTAGTCCCAAACTAAGCAAAGCTTGTACTATGGATACTAGATAACGGATAAACATACAAAAATATTTATATAAACATCCATGACTCAGGAATAAATGTTCATATTCATCACACAAACGTTTACCCGTCGCGGGATTCGAACCCGCAACCGTTGGTTTCGCTGATAGGGTCACTATCCACTACACCAATCGGTCGTCGTCAATTATATAATGTTAGCACAATAAATGACTTGTATGGTCATTTGAACCAAAGCTCTACCTACATGCACATATCTGGCTAATGCGTTGTGTATGGAGATTATACTCTATGGGCGGGGAAGTTGAGGTGTTTTGAGGGTAGTTCGTATCCGCTATTGACCTGACAAATAAAAAAAAATTAGTTTCGAACAGATCATTTCAAAAATATTTACTTTATTGATAAATACTGTAGATATTTATTTATTAACTAACTAGCTTTCCGCCTGCGGCTTCGCCTGCGTGGAAGAACTTTAACTTAAGTATTTATTTACAAAATTTGTTTATCCCGTGGGAACAAAGTGAGTAGTTCCTACTCAATACTCATATACAATACAATACAAATACTCTTTATTGCGAAAAATAATTTTCAATAATTTTTGATGATAACAATAGAACACAATACAAGAACAAAATATACCTACTATTCAAATACATACATTTATAATAAGTATTTATTTACAAAAAAAAAATATTTATGTAGTATATCAACCATGGTATCCACAACACAAGCCTATAGTTGCTTACTGTGGAACTAGATGGCGCTGTGTGTATGTCTAAGGATATTTGATTTTATTTATTTATCCTGTAGAAGGTGATTGAGGTCACGCACCCAATGCATAAACGACCTGTTTGGTATAGTGTTTAGAAATTCTGCTGCTATACCAAAAGGTTGCGGGTTCGAATCCCGCTCGGGGCATATGTTTGTATGATGAATACAGACATGTGTTCCCGAGTTATGGATGTTTTTCATTTATATGTGTATTTATTTACGAAAAAAAAAGTATTTGTGTAGTTTATCAACCATCCGGTATCTATAGTAACAAGCCTAGTTGCTTAGTGTGGAACTATGGCGCTGTGTGTATGTCTAAGGATATTTTATTATATTTATTTATCTTGTAGAATGTAATTGAGGTCACTGACCCAATGCATACAATAACCGTCTTATAACTAATTCAAGTCCAATCCAACTAAATGACTTACATTCAACGTAAGTGCCCAAGTAGCGTGCATCAAAGGAAAGTAAATAACAAGTATTGTAATGCAACGCTCCATTTGTCATGGGTATACGGGTACGTAGACCACTCGTATGTATGTAATGCTTGAATTTTATTAAAGTTATGTATTACTTAGTTAACATACTTCTGGGAATCTGAGAAATGGGACGATTCATCCATATGGTCCCACTTATTTAAAATGCGATGTTACTTGCTAATATTTAGTCCATATTGACGACCTGTTTGGTATAGTGGTTAGAAACGCTGACTGCTATACCAAAAGGTTGCGGGTTCGAATCCCACTAGGGGCATAATGTTTGTGTGATGAATTTGGACATGTGTACCCGAGTTATGGATGTTTTCATTTATAATAAGTATTTATTATCAAAGAAAAATGTATTTATGTATTATATCAACCATCTGGTATTCACAACACAAGCCTATAGTTGCTTACTGTGGAACTAGATGGTGCTGTGCGCGAGTCTAAAAAAAAAATTATCTACTAATTACCATTATTTATACGCAACATCACGACCTTTATCCCAAATGGGGTGGTCAGAGATAACCCAAACATTACAGTAGATAACAGAAATGCACACGTGGTGATGAGGGTTAAGCCCATCGCCGTTAAAACGTGCAAATCTATTGATGTTTTTGGTGTATAGTCCTATATCTTTTTTTTTATGTACAAAGGGTTAGCACTTGACCTCAATCACACCTGATGTTAAGTGAAGATGATGAAGATGAGGCCGAAGGTGGAAGCGTACTGACCCGAAAACCCAAATATTTGGGGAACTGGCTATCTTATCTCTGACAACCGGAACACAACAATGCTATTAACATTGCTGATTGGCGGCAGATTTAGATAAGATGGTGGTAGCTAGCCAGGCGGACATTTAAAATGCCCTACCACCAACCAAACCGAGCACTCAAACATGTACCCCGCTGGGGATCGAACCCGCGACCTCCGAATCGTAAACCCAATGTTGCTTACATTGAGCTACGGAGGCGGTTAAATTAATGATGACAAACAAATTAATTACTCTAGCACACAATATTATAAAACTTATTATTTTGTGTCATTTTAAATTAATATAGGTATATGCAATAATAAAAGTCCGTATTAAAATTGTTATCTTATCTTAATATCTTTATTGTACACAAAATTGTTACAGAAATATGCATTGTATATAAAATGTACAAAGGCGAGCTTAACTCCGATAGAGTTTTCTACCAGCAAACCTTAGAGATACATAGTGTTTTTAGATTGGGCAGAAAATAGTGTACACAACAATTGAAAATTATTGTATAAAAAATAATAATAATATATATAAATAAATATACCACATAACCTATCCAATATATATATATATATATATTTATGTATAGTACGAAGTATAAACAAGTATATACAAAATTGTGTCACTATTAAATTTGAAAATATTCAATTTCTATATAACTAAAAAGCTAAGTAATATTTTATTATAGGGTTTTAAGCGCCCATTTATGCGAATAAACCGTAACGTTTTGAGAGGGTGTATTCATCATCAGCAGCCAAAAGTACCATAACTAATAACACCATAAACTAATTTGACAAAGAGCGACACAAGTTGGATTCCCCGGGTTTGCTTGTAATTTGATGTACGTAAGTGCCTATCTAACATGTATTTCCGACACCAATACCATTTATACATTGTACACTG
Source organism: Oegoconia quadripuncta (assembly GCA_949316235.1). Classification (NCBI taxonomy): domain Eukaryota; kingdom Metazoa; phylum Arthropoda; class Insecta; order Lepidoptera; family Autostichidae; genus Oegoconia; species Oegoconia quadripuncta. Next base: position 27,936,073 of record OX438749.1, read on the forward strand.
TGTTTCACACTCAATATGAACTGAGTTGACTATCTACGAATATCGAATTACATTACAGAAAATAATCATTTAGTATGACGCAGTTTATACATGGATACCACATTATCGATCATGCAATATATACATCAAGAGTCTTACGTCCCTCTGATGGGAGACCATCCTCTTCACTAAGAGAAAGTAATGGGTTGTTGGATGCAGTGTTTCTATATCGCCTGTTTGGACACCGAAACTGAGACCGACTATGCACGCCGAATCACAAAAACTCCTGTTGAAATGCCACTACTGGTCACCCATCCAAGAACTGACCGCGCCAGGCTCTTTAAAGGAATAGTATTAGCAATGAAAATCATAGTTTGAAGGTTAGCGATATAATAAAAGAAAATCTAAAATAGTAGGAAGACAGACAGACAGATAGAAAAGTATTTTGTTTTTTTTTTATTAAAAACTGGTTTCGCGTTTGACTACAATCTCACCTGATGGAAAGTGACGATGTAGCCGAAGATGTATCACGCGCGCCCAGTAAATGCCTATTCACTCTAGACTTGAAGATCCCAAGGTTGTAAGTGTCGGGAAAAACCGCCGCGGGCAGTGAGTTCCATACCTTAGCAGTCCGCATTATAAATGATGAAGCAAAGCGCTTAGTGCGGATGTTCGGTATGTTGACAGACAACATATGGATGGAAACCCTCCCCGCGCCTGGTTGTCCGAAGATGGAAAGGAAAGATCGTGCAATTCCATCGCACACGCGCACACTCGCACACAGTATAAATATAAAATTAATGGCCAGCCATAACCATCACGTTTCCAATAAATAGAAAGAAGAAAAGAAAGAAAGTTATTTATTTTGATAACATTAATGGTAAATGTTAGTACAAATGGTGGTAACTAAACACAGGAATATTGGTTATCAAAAAAGGTTACCATTCAGCATAAGCGACAGTAGCGGTCGCTCCTGGAGCGCTGATCTTCCGTGGTACCTGCAGTGTGTGAAACCGGAGCTAAGCAGTGCCAAAAATATGCATATACAAAAATAGAAATAATAAATAGTTGGTCGTAATCTTAAAACTATAAGAGCACAACAAAACTAACAATCCATGTATGTTAAGACTTGTATCGTTAATTTTTCTTTTTGTATGCCATTTGGTAAATTACAGTGATCCAGCTATTTTATATCCTTACCATCATTATTGTACCTGTGTATTACAAAGAAATAAATGAATTGAATATAATACTAAATCGATTAATTACAATACAATATCTACAATTTTTTTATACTGTTTTAATATTAAAAAATATAAATATCTTTGCACATACACACAGAGCCATCTAGTTCCACGCTAAGCTACTAGGCTTGTATATTATGGATAACCAGATGGTTGATAAATTACACAAATACATTTTTTTGTATAAATAAATACCATAGTACATAAATGAAAAACATCCATAACTCGGGAACACATGTCTGTATTCATCATACAAACATATGCCACTAGCGGGATTCGAACCCGCGACCTTTTGGTATAGAAGTCAGAGTTTCTAACCACTACACCAAACAGGTCGTCTCAGGTTTAATTATAATAAAATTATAATAATTTCATCATATCAACCATAGGTCGTTCATGAACATCATCATCCACGTCCACTGCTGGGCTCCCCCAAGGATCTCCACAACGACCGGTCCCGCGCTGCCCGCTTCCAGCGGTTTCATGAACATATAGGTTTCCCAAATAGTTCCAGAGCGACTAATTGGAAGCAGCCAGCATTTAGTGACTTCCTGCGACTCTAGAGTCTAATTGTCCCACGGGCCATCAGGTCTTGAAGCTTTGCCCGGCCCACTGCCCCTTTAACTTACTAATCCGCTGGTCTATGTGGCGACATTCATTCTCTACGGATTTCTTTCTAATTAGATCTCATAGTGAAACGCGTCGCCCTCTGCATAGCTCGTTGGGTGACCTTGAGATTTCTTATGAGGCCCATAATGATTTTGAGCTGACGAACCATAAGGGCGACGAACATGGCCCGTATCTTCACGAATAGAATACAAAAATCATTTATTCCTGAACTATGTGCAAATTATAAAATATCAGACTATTTGGATGATAATGAACCATGGACGTAATCAGCTCGTTCGTATGCCTGGCTATGTCACAATGAATATTGTGCCTTTTTGTATAAAGAGCAACCCCTCGAATTTCTTTTTTGTTCTTCTCAGGGGAAATTTCCTTTTGAACAAGCAGTAGCTTAAAATCTGATAGCTTAAAATAAAGCATTTTTGACTTTGACAACTTTAGTTCCACAAAACCCTTGCTTTTGGAATATGCTATCTACTTGAATCCAGTCAAGCCACCCACCCTTGTAAGCCATCGAAGTGTTTTCAAGTTGTTTCCTTGCCAAGTCGCCCTTAGGTACAGGCCACCGTGACTATTTTCAATTTGAAAACAAGCGAAACCGACTGTTTGATGTCTCTGAAGCAAACACTCGTACAATTCCACTAGTGGTCACCCGAACGAATCCACGCCAGACGTTGCTTATCTTCGGTAATCGTTTTCGCCGCAATTGCGACTACGTTACGAAATATGACATGCTAGCTTTACGCGCATTCGCCTGCATAGAATAACTTTATAGCGGATGTGTTTAATTTTGTTTATCCCGCGATAACTACTCAATTTTACGGGATAAAAATTATTCTATGTTTTAATCCAGGGTATGTTCTAACTATACAAAATTTAATCCAAATCCGTTCACCCGTGTCGCTGTGATTGAGCAACAAATAGACATCGCCAAAAAATTGGGTTTCCGGGTCAGTACGCTTTCACCTTCGGTCCATCTTCACTTAACCTCAGGTGTGATTGAGGTCAAGTGCTTACCCGTTGTGCATAAAAAAATCCAAATTTATTATTATTTTATATTATATTTATGTTAACTGGAAATGTAAAGTACGACCTTGTACGACGTGTTTTTATGATTTTATAACACCTAACATGTTATTGTAATCAAACATGGGCGTGGCCTAACTGTTTTGTTGGCAAAAACAAGCGAACATAATAACATAACATAACGGATCACAGCGAAGGTGGGAGGATTTTTCATTTCATCGTTTTTTTTATGTACATCACGGGTTAGCACTTGAACTCAAACACCTGATGTGAAGTGAAGATGAGGCCGAAGGTGGAAGCGTACTGACCCGGAAACCCTATCATATTTGGGGAACTGGCTATCTTATTTCTGACAACCGGTACACAACAATGCTGTTAACCTTGCTGTTTTTGCGGCAGATTTAGATAAGACGGTGCATGGTAGCTAGCCAGGCGGACATTTAAAATGCCCTACCACCAACTAAACCGAGTATTAAACATGTACCCCGCTGGGGATCGAATCCGCGACCTCCGAATCGTAAACCCTATTTTGTTTACATTAAGTCACGGAGGCGGTCGTTGCTTGCGAACATTGAGGGCGGCTTGTTTTAGAAGTTTGTTTGCTTCTGTCTAAAAGTCGCAGGAGATTACAATGTTTTGCTAACATGTTCAGCAAACATGTTTTGTTAGCTTGTTTTGTTGTTTTTTGGAGCAGAAGACCCGGCTTTACGATCGTTGTGCAGCCGAATGTATCTATATAAATATATATGCACCTGCTCAGTATCATACCGTGCGTGTGCACTATCATTTCCAATTAATGACAAATCACAAGGTTGACTGAGCAAGTTAACCCTCCCCAGGGTGCAACCCTGGCTAATTTGTTAACAAAATTGTGTGAAAACTCACCCCCCAACTATCGTGACCATTCAACTGTGAAAATGCATCTGTTCTTACCTGTGCTGTGTACATAGATTTTTAGTTTTTTTTTGTTTGTTTTGTGCTTATGGAAACTCAGTATTTAAGGTTGATTAAGGTATATACACGCGAAAAATGGTCCTTCAAAGGACTGCTTTTAACCGCCGAAGAAAAACGACGGGTGTTATGTATTTGACGGTGTTGTGTACATGCACATGGTGTTTGTCCAGTCTTTGTCCTTAAAGGGGGACAGGTTACTTTGCCATGTTTGATGAAAATCGGTGAACGTGCATTGCCATCAAACCGCCTCTGTGACTCAATAGCATAGGGTTTAGGGTAGGAATCGAAGGTCGCGGGTTCGATCCCCAGCTGGGTACAATTAGTACTTGGTTTGGTCTGCCTGACTAGTAGACACATCTTACTCTGCCGCCAAACAGCAAAATTTGTTGTGTTGCGGTTGTCAGAGATGAGATAGCCAGTCCGCTAAATAAGCTGGGGTATCCGGGTCTGTACGCTCCACCTTCGGCCTCATTGGCGTAATTGAAGTGCTAACCCGTTGTGCATAAAAAAAATAACACATTACCCCTGATCCTTTTCGTAGGGGGTTAAAAACCGGCTTAAGCCTGACCCAGAGGCGTCTAGGTTTCAGAGTAGGGCAAGCATGAGAATGAGATATATTTCATGAATGATTTGCAGTTTTTACGCAGCTAATGAAGTTAAATACATCTTGTTGACTGTTTTTGTGCAATCTGGAGGCGCATGTGCAATTCCTGTACCTACTGTTTAAAGATCAATAAAATTTTAAGTTGATATTCCTGATTGATTATTTTTGGCTTTTGGGTACCGCCACTGGCCTGACCGTGGGCCGAATCTAGGGTTGACTTGACTGTTACGATTATAATGCAATAGTACGTATCCACTTACATAATTACCTTTTAGATAGAATACAGATACATGCCGTATTGGGTCTTTACGTATGAAATTGGAGTTTTTTTTTCTTCGTTAATCATAATATGTACCAATTCCTGCGATTTTCAAAGCTATAATCCAAATTTGTATTTTATTTGGAAAATGGAATATTATTTCAAGGTTTCACATGAAATATTTTTTAATTTCTGGGCTAAATCACATAATAAAAAAAATTTGAACAGAGCTCTTTTCATGTGCTTCCCAGCATAATCATTTATTAGATTCGCTGAAATTTTTATAAAGCGGTTACTTTTAAAAATTAACGCTGCCTATACTTAACTTATTGTTATCCGATAATACACACAAAGCTTAGCTAAATTTGGATATGCCGTTCCTAAAAAAAAAAAAATGTTTGTATGTATGTATGGTAAACAGTCTTAATGAAATTCTTCATACAAAACGCCAATTTCATAGGGAAGGATATAAGAATATACAGAATATATATAATGGGTTTCCGACCAGTCAACATTCCTTCTACTCATAGATGGCATAGCTTCTATCCATCCTTATATAGACTTCTTATCTTTGTATGCTTAATAAATAATAATGTAGCTATGTCCATGGTATAATCGGATTCTGAGTAAAACTACTGTGATATACTGACAATAAGTCCATGATACTGACGGATAGACGAATATTTGACAGTGCGAAACTTTGCCACCCCAAGAAATTAATTTATTGTTTTTTTTTTTAGTTTCTCTCCTCTAGGAGAAGGCAAAGGGATCTAGCCCATAACAGCCATGTCTTATTTCTCTTATTTCTTCAGTTTGTAAGTCAGTCTCAGTCAAAACAAGTAATTCGTCGTATACTTGGCGTATACAGAGTCTAGTCACGGTCAAGTCATTCTTCAGTAAAGTGGCAGAATGCTTTACAAAAGATTTTGGCGGTTTCTTGTGGAAACCCGAAAGCTCCGTTACGCACTTTAATTTACACTTCCCTTCACTTGTACACCATCACTAACGTTTGCTGCACAATATTCTGCCATTCAGCTTCAAAAGTTAGAATGCACGAATTATAAGAATTATATAGAAAAATGCTACTTCACTCGCCGAGTTCCCGCCAAAAAGCCCAAACTTTGCCACCCCAAGAAATTAATTTTTTGTTTTATTCATCCACATAGGATAGGCAAAAGGTTATACACCCATACAACCTCGTCGTTTGTAATTTTCTTCTTATTCATTCATATAAATTATAGGCAAAATCGCCAAGTTTTCTTTTTTGAATCGGTAAGGCTGACGCCAAATCTTGATTCAAGTCTTATTCTTATAGCCAATCCAGTAATATAAGTCCAATCCAATAATTTGTGTCTAATCCAGTAGCTATAAGTCTAGTACAGTAGTTATAAGTCCAATCCGACTTGGTCGTAAACGAGGTTAAATATCTTCTACAGTCGTACAAAAAAATTACAGCCAAAAGGAAGGTATTTTTATAGGGAAATACTATGGACGTTACTTTTAAGAATGGAATTACTAATAACGTTACTTTGGTTTTAACAGTTGCGCATATTAGTGATTAGCACAAGTGTTTAGTTCACGCACGTTTGTACCATACCAAAAAAGGTTTAGGTAGGGTGTAACTTACATAAGAAATATAGAAGGCATGTGGTAGTTGTTGTATGTGTATGGGTACATACTTCTGCATAAATATTCGACATGCGTTGTGATACGTGGGTATAACAATTTAGCTACACAATTCCACTTGTTCGCGATAAACTATTTCACGTGAATTATTTTGCTTTTTTTTTTAATCTAGAACACGCTACGTCATGAATTCTAATGAATGAGGTGTTTATGTTATGACGATAGTAGTTTACTGTGAAAATTACCATCTGACTAATGACGGGAATTTGCGCGCGAACTCCGTAGATGGGAGGATCACATACCTACTTTAGTATTTAGAATGTTGCTGCTTGGATATGCACTTGAGCATAGTTAAAAAGAGATGCAGATATAAAAGTTACATAGAGCTGTCTCTTTTTAACTGTCCTCAAGCGGAGATCTCTGCTTGAGTAACTTTCTGTAATAGGGGCATAAGTCTAGCCTGGAAACTTTTCTAATATAAAATAAATGAAATCAATATCCTTGGACATACACACAACGCCATCTAGTTCCAGATTAAGCAAGCAGGCTTGTGTTGTGGATACCAGATGGTTGATATACTACACAAGTACATTTTTTTTGTAAATAAATACATATATGTATATATAAATGAAAAACATCCATAACTCGGGAATAAATGTCTATATTCATCATACAAACATATGCCCCTAGCGGAATTTGAACCCGCAACCTTTTGGTATAGCAGTCAGAGTTTCTAACCACTACACCAAATAGGTCGTCAAACCTGTACCTATATATCAAAATATAATAATAATAAATTTAATTAAAACAATAAATAATATTGTATTGTTTTCCATTATGGCTGCTTATCACAATTAAAGACCTTTTAATACGTATTAAGAGTAATACCCTATCAGAAACACCGAGGCCCGGGGGAGTCATGATTTCCAAGACCCCAATCCGCCGTTATTATAAGCTACAGGACGCCCACTGGCGAACAATATAAAAATATATATTTTCTCACTACTCAGATGATAAGCAAGTCTGAACTTGAACTGCTCCGCTGTATTTAATCAACATCTTTTTTCCTTGGTGTTTTGATTTAAAAATAAATACTTAATATAAAAAAGAGGAACCCTTGAGGTCGTTATGCTCTGGGAAGTTAGCCTTGTAAATCAGCGATAATTAATGGTATGTCTTGACGATTTTAGTTCGATCTATTAAAATTTTTGATTTTTGTAAGCGGCCTGGACCCAGCGACTTCCCGCGATGTTTTTAAAGCCATCCGTCCAAATTGAGGTCCGTGGTCTCTGTTCTAAAAACTTAATGACTGCAAGTCTTAACTCTGATTAAAAAGCTATTGTTATAAAAGTCTTGAGAATGGGAACTAAATCGTACAATTTACGTTCTATTTCATAGAAGGTTTAAACAAAATATTATTGAAAAGATGCATTTCGAATGTCTAGTCTTAATATTGGGTCTTTACCTATGTAATTGGAGTTTGTTTCTTCGTTAATCATATGTACCAATTCCTGCGATTTTCAAAGCTATATCCAAATTTGTTTTTTATTTGGAAAATGGAATATTATTTCAAGGTTTCACATGAAATATTTTTAAATTTCTGGGCTAAATCATATAATAAAAAAAATTTGAACATAGCTCTGTTCATGTGCTTCCCATAATAATTTCTTAGATTCGCTGAAACTTTTATTAAAGCGGTTACTTCTAAAAATTAACACTGCCTATACTTAACGTTATTCGATAATACACACAGAGTTTAGCTAAATTTGGATTTGCCGTTCCCAAAAAAAAACAAAAATGGATGGAGAAAACAGTCTTAATGAAATTCTTCATACAAAACGCCAATTTCATAGGTAAGGACCTAATAATATAACGAAAATACAACAAAACGTCAGTACCAATGCCATATGACAACGCATCATCTCTGGACAAGCCATTCACCTCACCTTTCTCTCTCGTGATTTATTCCCTGAGCAATTCAGTGTCAGTGACTGCGTGTTTTGTTTTTTTCAAGAATAGTCTAATGACGCAATCGGATTTTAAAGATGTAATTGATGCAACAGAGATTTTCTAGCGATAATGGTCACGCACGGCAATCTCGCGGGTGTTTACGTTGTGTGAAAACGTGTTTTTAAGTTGAATTGGTTGCGAGTTATTAATACGCTCGCACGCGTTTGGGAGTGATTAGGTTTGTTAATCATTGGTCGACCACAAATCGAGCTAACAGTAAAACGGCCTTCCTTTGTGGAAGCTCTTTAAACGGTCAGTCTTATTATTGAAGTCATTATCTGTTTTGAACAGATATTCGAGAATGTCATTCCATACAAAACCACCCAGATACCTAAATATTTTAATGTTTTTACTCGCCTCATAAACTTTTTATGTCTCATAATTTAATATATCGATGTATTTGAATTACTTAAATATAATCAAAAAATAGAAGAAACCAAAAGTGGCCATATTTGTTTTTCGGAAATATACTCAAAGATATAATCTTAGTTTATCCATGTCACGCTCACAATTAACATAAATCTATTGTCAAATGCCTTTTAACCGCCTCCGTGGCTCAATGTATACAACATTGGGTTTACGATTCGAAGGTCGCAGGTTCGATCCCCAGCGGGGTACATATTTAGTACTCGGTTTGGTTGGTGGTATATTAAATGTCCGCCTGGCTACCGACCACCATCTTTTTTTTTTTTTTTTTTTTTAATTAGAATGGGATTGCTCTTGACAATAATCTGGACTAATAATCTTATCTAAATCAGCCGCCAAACAGTGTTAATATCATTGTTGTGTTCCGGTTGTCAGAGATAAGATAGCCAGTCCCCCAAATAAGATAGGGTTTCCGGGTCAGTACGCTACCGCCTTCGGCCTCATCTTCATTTAACATCAGGTCAAGTGCTATCCCGTTGTGCATAAAAAAAATTAAAAAAAGACTACAGGACCATTCAAAAAAATATACATAATTAAACCCGGAAAACGTTGCCTAAGACAAGGCGCAGTTCTAATATTTATCTAATGCAAAATAAAGCAATGCCTTTACAGGGTTATGGATACGTTCTATTGCTAAAATTAAGATCTCATCTTATAACATAGAATGATTGATTGCAATAAGTTTGAATTGGAACAATTGGAAATTTATCTTTCTCCTATACACTAATAAGATAATATCACAATGGGACATAGTCACTTTCAAGCTCAACAGATTACGAAGTTCAAATGCTATTTCATTTCATATTATATGTACCAAAGACAAGAATAAAAACAATAACATTATTACGTAAATATTAAACAATGCTAAATAAAAGTTAAATAATGCTCGTATACTCAATTACAATCATTAAAATTGTGCGAAGAATAATTTAAATGGTACGCTGTAAATTTTACTTTCACGTTATGAACTTGACCGTTGCAATTTGTGCGGTTTACTTAGACAAACAATTTCACGGGTAACACCTGTTAAAATATACTTGTTACATCCGTTTAGCATTCAAATAAAAGTTAATAATATGGTGAATTCAGATGAATAAATTATTGCAATGTGAATGGAGCTATCTATTTAATCGTTAAAGACTTAATGCTTCAGAATTGACAATTTAGGTAGACTTTAAAAATCAGAAAAAGTTTTAAAAAGTAAGGATCAAAAAGCAAAAAAATGGTCAATAACATAAAATACCTTGTAACGAATTGGCTTGGTGTGATCAAAATTTTATTTATAATTACAATATTTAAATTAAGTACAATTGTAGGTATAAAGTAAAACAGGTAGTCACTGTTATAATTCCTTGGAAGTTGGAAGGAGCTGTGCTTAATCACGTATCAAGCAGTACCTATTTTGATTTTGTAATGTCAATCGAAATGTTATAGTAGGTAGGAATAAATTTTAATTTACTAGGTTCAAAATATAACTGTAATTTTTTGTCACAGGTCCGGGCTTAATAGACGAGTTGGAGGCATTCATGGCCCCCGTCGGCGAGGGCTGTTATGCTCCGCAGCCGCTCGACGCGCGCCGACTTGGGTATGTTATCAACGCTGCCTATATCGCTGCAGTGGGATGTTTACGGGCTGATGATGATGATAGTGCATAATATGAAAGATGAAGGGACTAAATACATATCCAGTGAATTAATGCGGACACCAACAGCATTAAGTTTGTTAAGCCTTTATACCAAATATTTATGCTCTGCAACAGTTTTGCACAATATACACGGGAATATAGCCTATTTATCTAATTAATATTCTAAATCTACGATGTTTAACCGACAATAATAACGTAGCAAAACTAGTATTTAACCTGTATAACTTAAATTTTGGGCAAAGAGAGCTTTTCTTTCTAAAGTTGTATCCCTGTTGAATATTTTGTAACGAATTGGCTTATTTGACGACCTGTTTGGTGTAGTGGTTAGAAACTCTGACCACTATACCAAATGGTCGCGGGTTCGAATCCCGCTAGAGGCATATGTTTGTGTTGTGAATACGGAAATGTGTACCCGAGTTATGGATGTTTTCATTTATAATAAGTATTTATTTACAAAAAAAATGTATTTATGTAGTATATCAACCATCTGGTATCCACAACACAAGCATATAGTTGCTTACTGTGGAACTAGATGGCGCTGTGTGTATGTCTAAGGATATTTATTTTATTTATTTTTATTTATTTTTTATTTATTTACAAAAAAAATGTATTTATGTAGTATATCAACCATCTGGTATCCACAACACAAGCCTATAGTTGCTTACTGTGGAACTAGATGGCGTTGTGTGTATGCCCAAGGATATTTATTTATTTATATTATTCCTAACAATATGGGAAATCGTAATCTACTTTGCTCTTCTTTGTAAAAGAAAGTACGTCTTTGGGTTGATTCTATTCGAGTTGGGACCGACGACGCGCGCGACGTAGTTGTGTTGTGTGTAGCGTCTGCAAATAACATTACAATGACTCAACCCGACGTATTTTATTGCGTTATTGTAGATACAGGCTGGGGAAAAGAATGGTTGTTTACACAACCTGATATTCTCTTCAATTTCAATTATTTTGAAATTGTTTACAATAGATATTTTATTCGTGACGTTTGTTAAATCGTGTATTTTGCGAATTCGGTTATCAACATCATTGAAATGCGAGTCTAGACTGGCAATAATGGGGCCGCTAATGCGTTCCCAGGTCCTCCCTACTGCCGAAGAAGGTCGCCACGGGGTTTTAGTGGGTATCCCTCCCGATAGGGACGGGGAGTCCTACATAACCGTCTCGACGTCCCCCAGGCGAGCGGTACGCGTCATGCGTTTCCCCGCGTCAAAAAAAAAAGACTGGGAATAATGTCTCTTAGTTGGTTTAAGGGAGATTTAAAACTTTTGTAAACAATTACCTATCAACGTTTTTATGTCAAAATAATTTGACTTTGAATGGTAGGTAGTTGCCAAAACTCATTTTCTACATCGAAGTTGTGGAACACAATAAAGAATTGGGAATTGAATAGATTTGTTTTATCGTGTCTGTAACTGGGCCACTTGGGTATTCTATAACCTACTCGTATATACCTTTCAACATTCTACATAAAACAATCTGTGAAAAAAAATAACCATGAAAGTCGGACAGAAGGGCAATAACCAAAGTTCTGCCATAAGTGTTCTGTTTTATCAAAACTGGGTATGAAAGATTAGTCATCGATTTTTACGATTATTTCAAAAATATTGGTAGTAAATGCTCACGAGCGACTTAAAATCGGAGCTAATTGCTACTTACTTCTATGGTCCAACTAAAACCTCATATTTCTTCTTCCAGGGGCCACCAACTGCCTGAAAGTCCACCAGACTCCGGTTCGGAGAATCCCTATAGCCCTTCTGAAACTCAAGTACCCCATGCCATAGCCGTATCTCAGTCAGTCCTCGGATCAGAGTACATGCTGGTCCCGGAACATATTTCCACACATGAGATACTTCATCAAAACGGGGACTACATTTACGAAGAGTTGAAGCCCGACAACCTAGACCACGAGGTCTTGAGGAGTAATCTACATGACGTAGTTATCTTACCTGATCCAAATATTGAGTTGGGTATACGAACAGTACGCCATGACCTTGGTTTGGAGTCTATTTCATATCAAAACAGATACAATCAGATGAGGGTAGATATGCCTGAACTAGATCAAGGCATAGTGAACCCTCAGTTGGTGTCGATAGGATCTGATACTTTGACACCTGTTTACACAAATCTACAGGAACCGAGTGGTAAGAAGAGGAAACATTCTATGGATGTTAATTCGCAAGTCAAATGTGAGCCAGGTTTGTAACCCTTTATTGAAAACACCCTAACTATTGCGTTAAACGAACCATGGACGCTGTTTCATGCATTAACCGTTTAATGTTTTGAACACCCAAATGCTTATGTTTGGGGATATTATATGACCACCCCATTTGGAATAACGGTCGTGGCTTTCCTATCTTAATTTTTGTGGACAGGATAATACACTGATATAATAATAATTTAAAGGCCCATACCCAGCAGTGCTGCATGTAATACAGCAGCATGTATGTAGGCTGAGATTGATTGATTGGTTGATACTAATATTTTATTTTTTAATGCTGGTAAGTTTAAATAGTTGCTTTTGGTCAGAATACCACAGACATATACAGTGTGGAAAGATAATTCGGGCCCTGGAGGGAAACTACCTTAAATCCTTAAACTGGCACATTTTACTTAAAGGAGACATTCTTTTATTTTTAAAAAGAAACAAAACTGCATTCAAAGATTTTCTAAAACTCGCTAGCCTCGCGCGGGACTCGAACCAACTTGAATTAAAAAACAAAAACACTCCCTATTTTATTATACTAATCGATTGTATTATTATTCAGGATAAAATTTCTCTAACAAACATTTGGTCTCAGAAATAAAAATGATCGTTAAATCTAACATTTTGTTACACTTAAATTATTTAACTGATAAATTGTTCGAAAGATGCCCCTCGTTCTGGCTACACAAAATTAGTCGCCGTTGAAATTCATATCTTGTAGACTTCAGCAAAGTGTTGTGGTGTATGCCCCTAATAACGTTTTCTACCGCAACCCTTAGCGATGAATTAGCAAGCGTGTACTTCATACGAAGTCTTTGAATGTTGAAGAGATAAGAGAACTATTACGTGTCTTTTACTTGTTGAAAGTGCACAGTAAGTACTAGATGTTCACTTTCCAGAGTAAGACCAATTAATGTTTGTTAGAGAAATTTTATCCTGAATAATAATACTATCGATTAGTATAATAAAATAGGGAGCGTTTTTTTTTTTATTTTAGTTAGTTCGAGTCTAGAGAGAGATAGAGAAAGTGAGCCAGCTTAAGTATTTAAGGTAGTTTCCCTCCAGGGCCCGACTTATCTTCCCGCACTGTATATTTTTGTTATTTGCTGATAAAATTGTAAGAAAACCTGCCATATTTATAAAAGTACTTTAAGTTTTAACTGTTGGTTGATTAGGCCCAACACTGTCCAAGGGAATTTGACACCTATTTAACATAATTATATATTTGATGGGATTTGTTATAACTCGTCATAATTACTTTATCAATGTAATAGGAAACTATTATAACTGCGTGAGTTTTGTACATCCTCGTGAAATGCGTATTAAGTAGATGATCAAAACAACCTATAAATAGCTTCCATTTGCTAGTATAAATGTTGATAATAAAAATATTGATACATTTGACTTCTAGTTTATCTGTGACATTCAGAGTATTTATTAGGTCCTTACCTATGAAATTGGCGTTTTGTATGAAGAATTTCATTAAGACTGTTTTCTCCATACAAACATTTTTTTTTAGGAACGGCATATCCAAATTTAGCTAAACTTTGTGTGTATTATCGGATAACATTAAGTTAAGTATAGGCAGCGTTAATTTTTAAAAGTAACCGCTTTATAAAAGTTTCAGCGAATCTAAGAAATGATTATGGGAAGCACATGAAAGGAGCTCTGTTAAAATTTTTTTTATTATGTGATTTAACCCAGAAATTAAAAAATATTTCATGTGAAACCTTAAAATAATATTCCATTTTCCTAATAAATAACAAATTTGGATATAGCTTTGAAAATCGCAGGAATTGGTACATATGATTAACGAAGAAAAAAAACTTCAATTTCATAGGTAAAGATCCAATATATGGTTTTTTGTGTATCAACCATAGCATAAGATGAGCATGTATTTAGTAGGACTGTTAATTTTGTTGGTATACCTATCAATTTCTCGGACTAATTGATGGGTATACCAACAAAATTAACAGTCCTACTAAATACATGCTCATCTTATGCTATGGTTGATACACAAAAAAAACAGAACAAAAGCAATGAGCGAGGAGAGATCCAAGAGCAAAAGGGTACCTACCATTTAAGTTACGGTTAAGGCACATTTCACTTTTGGGGTAAAATTTGTCAATGTGCCTACTGCTTCCAAATTAAGAACCGTAGTGCAAATTAAATGATTGTTTTCTATAATGAAGAATTGTTATGTGTTGCAGCGGCTCTGTCACCAGAAAGCGTTTCGGTCGCGAGACCAGCGCCGCCGTCGGTCGATGGGTCGGAAGCTGGCGACGACGTGCCGATGCAGTGCATACGGTTCGCCTCTTTTCAGCAGTCTGCATGGCACCCGCTCTATGATTGTAATCTGAAGCCCCTGTAAGTATCTTACCCAACAAAATAAATAGTGCTAAATGATGTTCGGATTCCCCCGATCTTTCGCAGAATGTTACTCGGTCATGATGCTTGTCTACATTGCAGGTCAAATCCCTCATACGTCGTCGGAGCAGACAAAGGCTTTAACTACTCCCAAATAGACGAGGCCTTCGTCTGTCAGAAGAAGAATCACTTCCAAGTGACCTGTCAGATCCAGCTCCAAGGAGAACCGCATTATGTGAAGACCCCTGAGGGTTTCAAGAAGATTAGCAACTTCTGCTTACATTTTTACGGTGTTAAAGTAAGTATTGCTTTTGTTTTATTACGACACTTCTGATGGAGCTTTGTTGTTATTGTCGGATTACTTAGATGATATTTTATTTGGTAGAGCAGAGTGCAACAATTTTTATATAGTGTAAGCCATTTTTTCTCTTCTTTAAAAACCCTACCCTACCAAAATACTTGTCAAAACTCTTAATATTAGGTCCTTACCTATGAAATTGGCGTTTTGTATGAAGAATTTCCTTAGGACTATTTTCTCCATACATACTTACATTTTTGAATTTTTTTTTGGGAACGGCTAATCCAATTTTAGCTAAACTTTTTATGTATTATCGGATAACATTAAGTTAAGAATAGGCAGTGTTAATTTTTAAAAGTAACCGCTTTATAAAAGTTTCTGCGAATCTAAGAAATAATATGGGATGCACATGAAAAGAGCTGTGTTCAAGTTTTTTTTATTATGTGATTTAGCCCAGACATTAAAAAATATTTCCTGTGCAACCTTGAAAATATATTCCATTTTCTAAAAAAAAAAAAAAGTAGGTGCACCAATGATTAAAAAATCTCCAATTTCATAGGTAAAGACCTAATATTATTACTAAATAAAAGAAAGAAATGACATGTGGTGAAAACAATGACACAAAAGAATGGTTTGGACATGTGGAGGGGATGAATGAAAGAAAACTTACGAAAGAGATATACAAAGCGAATGTGGATGGTAGTGTTGGTAGGGGAAGGCCACGGCGAACGTACCAAATCATATCAAATCGGGGACGTCTTAAAGAAAGGCCAAGTCAAGAGTACCCTAAACCGACGAGCATGTATGAACAATCTTATGAAAGTGAAGGAAGCAGAAGAGGTGTGTCAGGATCGTAGCAAGTGGAAGTCTGTGGTCTCTACCTACCCCTACTGGAAACAGGCGTGACATTATGTATGTAATGTAAACAAAAGAGATAGTAAAGAGATAAAATGCTAAAGTTTTGATGGTGTTAACAGGCAGAGGACCCTAGTCAAGAAGTCAGAGTCGAACAAAGTCAATCGGACAGAACAAAAAAACCATTTCATCCAGTTCCGTAAGTATTTTTTGTGCCTTAATAATCACAATTTTATTTACATATCCGCTTACGCGTGTTAACGTTTTTAAAAACCTACTTAAAATGCCTAGGAGATTAGCTATACACTGGGCGCTCTCTATTGACTTTCTAGAGATAGAAACCGAAAACAATTTAACAAATAAAAATACTGACATTCAAAAAAAATTTTTTTTTTTTATTAAAAACTGGATTCGCGTTTGACTACAATCTCACCTGATGGAAAGTGACGATGTAGCCGAAGATGTATCACGCGCACCCAGTAAATGCCTATGATCACTCTAGACTTGAAGATCCCAAGGTTGTAAGTGTCGGGAAAAACCGACGCGGGCAGTGACTTCCATACCTTAGCAGTCCGCATTATAAATGATGAAGCAAAGCGCTTAGTGCGGATGTTCGGTATGTCATCTAATCTAATCAACACCTACAAGTGTACGATCACTGTCACTTTAAGGCCCGTATTAATAAACCAATCTCAATACAAGTCTTGTGGCTGTATCACCCGAGATGCGTCTTAAAAAGTTGACGCTATCTCAAGCTCCGTGCTAATTAATAAACCAATCTTGAGGTCTACTTAGCTGAGATCACTTCTCAAGTATTCGCCTCAGCGGCGAATGAATGATAGTCTTGAGTTTCGTTTATTAATACGCGCACCTCTCAAGTGAGTACGTGCTCAGGTCTCAAGTTAGGTTTATTAATCAACACGTTTACTTGAGACCGGTCACAAGACTGTTCTCAATCTTGAGAATGGTTTATTAATACGGGCCTAAATATTACATTGTGAACACCAGTGTGGACCTCCGCCGTGAAGGCGCGAAGGTAACCGTGGGCCGGCTCCACTTCGCCGAGACAACGAACAACAACATGCGCAAGAAGGGCCGTCCGAACCCTGACCAAAGGCACTTCCAGCTGGTGGTGGCACTGAGGGCGCATGTCGCGCATGCGGACTATATTGTCGCCGCGCAAGCTAGCGACAGAATTATTGTCAGGGTGAGTAACAGGCGCCTGTAGTCTTATCCACAGATTTATCTGATCGAAGTGAACTTAAGTTGGTACTTGAGATACTCTTGCGCATTTAAGCAGTATCAAAAAATACAATACAGTACAGTACAATACAATACAATACAATACAATACAATACAATACAATACAATACAATACAATACAATACAATACAATACAATACAATACAATACAATAGAAATACACTTTATTGCACAACAGAAAAGAAAATACAGTGTCAGAAAAGTGGTAAGAATTGAATGTACAATTTGGCGATCTTATCACTAAAAGCGATCTCTTCCAGGCAACTTTGGGAAAAATGTATTGGGAGTGACTGTCCATCTTCGTTATTATAAAATGTCAGACTTTTTAGATGATAATCATCCCTGGACATAACCAGTTCGTTCGCATGCCAGGCTATTTCACAATTAATAATGAAATATAAAAACCTGTTTTTAAAAGAGCAACCCCTCAAGTTTCTTGCTTGTTCTTCTCAGGGCCAAATTGAATTTTGAACAAGCAGTAGCTTAAAAAATGTAAAATTTACCATTTTAATTTTTCGACTTTGACTTGACATTCACTCTCAATCTTAAAGATTGCTTTAATGCGGGCTTCACCATAAGTCTGCAGCTAAACAATGGTGTCGATTCGGATGTGCACCAACTAAACTAAACTAAAACCTGTTTTGGAGTGGTGCCGTCGCATCGTACTGTTCCAGGGAGTTTTAGTTTAGTTTAGTCGGTGTACATCCGAATCGACACCAATATGCTATTAAAATTGTGAAAATGTAAAAAAAAAGTTATAGTCAATAGAACTTACTTTTTCTATTTTTTATCAAGAAAGATAATTTGTTGATGAAATTTAATGTACGTTAAAAATGAAATAGAAAATTTTAATCATCTCATTCATTCATTTCATTACCAAAGATTTCTTATGGT
The DNA here is from genome assembly GCA_949316235.1 of Oegoconia quadripuncta. Classification (NCBI taxonomy): domain Eukaryota; kingdom Metazoa; phylum Arthropoda; class Insecta; order Lepidoptera; family Autostichidae; genus Oegoconia; species Oegoconia quadripuncta. The sequence goes on from OX438749.1 coordinate 27,954,368, forward strand.
AATGAAACCATACCAATGGGTGGGGATGTTGATGTAAACTCTTCAACGTCCTTTATAGGTTAGGTGCACGATCCAACATTTAGAAAAGGCCGTCTGAAATATAAAACCGGCTTTGTACCCTTTATGTTAAATATTCTTTTTTCATTTTACTGTAATCGACGCACTACAGACATATTAATGAATAAACAGAATCTTAATAGCATCGTTGTGTTCCGGTTGTCAGAGATAAGATAGCCAGTCCCTCAATGTCCCAAATGTGTTGGGGTTTCCGGGTCAGTACGCTTCCACCTTCGACCTCATCTTCACTTAACGTCAGGTGTAATTGAGGTCAAGTACGAACCCGTCGTGCTTAAAAAAAAGACATAAAATTACTTAAATAAAAATACCAGTTATATTTTGGAACTGTTACAGAAGTGTCTAATTAAAATACCTAATTTGACAGAACGGATAAACAGCTGACTTTGATAGATAAACATTTTGAATCGAATTCTGTTTTTGTTTTGGCTTTTTGGCGGGATCTCGGCGAGTGAAGTTGCAATTTTCTTTATAATACTTATAATTTGTGCATTCTGACTTTTGAAGTATAATAATGGCAGAATATTGTGCAGCAAAAGTTAGTGATGGTGTACAAGTGAAGGGAAGTGTAAATTAAAATGCGTAACGCAGCTTTCGGTTCCCACAAGAAGCCGCCAAAATCTTTTGTAAAGCATTCTGCTGCTTTACTGAAGAATGACTTGAGCATGAGTAGACTCTGTATACGCCAAGTATACGACGAATTACTTGTTTTGACTAAGACTGACTTACAAACTGAAGAAATAAGGGAAATAAGACATGGCTGATAACAGCCATGTCTTAGCCATAAGGGCTAGATCCTTTTGCCTTCTCCTAGAGGAGAGAATAAAACGAAAAAAAAAAACGAATTCTGTTTTTGTTTTGGATTGAACATTATAGGGAAATATAATCAAAGAAGGCTACACTGCGACCAAAAAGATCACTATACAGGGCGTCCCAAAGTTATGGGACATGAAGGGGAAGTACCTTAAATATTGTAGATAGTGAATTTTGCTCAAAGAAGACTTTATGTTATTTTTAAAAGTTAGTAATTCTGCATTCATAGATTTTCTAAAAATTACTTGCTTCGGCTGGGAATCGAACCGACTTAAATGTGAAAAAAAAAACACCCTACTTTTATGATGCCAATCGAAAGAATAGCTAAAAAATAATAACTCTGCCTAAGTAACATAGTATTTTAAAAGAAAGGAACAACATAAAATGATTGAGTCAAATTTCAAGAAAGTTATTTATTGCCGACGACGTTCGAAAAGTAGCGATATTATCATTCCAAAGATAGCATTGATTATTCATGTATGTTTTTTATTTGATTAAAATGATTAATTTCACGTTGTTCCTTTCTTTTAAAATACTATGTTACTTAGGCAGAGTTATTATTTTTTAGCTATTCTTTCGATTGGCATCATAAAAGTAGGGTGTTTTTTTTTTCACATTTGAGTCGGTTCGATTCCCAGCCGAAGCAAATAATTTTTAGAAAATCTATGAATGCAGAATTACTAACTTTTAAAAATAACATAAAGTCTTCTTTGAGCAAAATTCACTATCTACGATATTTAAGGTACTTCCCCTTCATGTCCCATAACTTTGGGACGCCCTGTATACGTTTGGTCCAAAGATAGGCGTGTAATAGGAAGGCTTAGCCTAGGTTAGAGCGTACTGTGTTTAGGATTGAAACATTTTTATTTGAAATATGATTTTCACCAGGCTTCAAACCCTGGCCAATTCGAGTCCGACTGCCCTGAAAACTGGTGGCAGCGCGGCATCTCCGACAACAGTGTACACTTTACTGGCAAGGTCGGGATCAACACGGATCGACCGGACGAGTCTTGTGTTATCAATGGTAAGGTCTCACACTTAACACTCCTCAACTGACTCTCGGGCTTACCAGTCTAAGCTGGCGATCATTCAAACCCTCGCAGTCAGACTGCCTAACTCTATTACGTTAGGAATTGTTGCCGTGTATGACGTAAATGTACCGTTCGTCTTTGTCACATCGTAACACAATGACAAAGATAGACAGTGTATTGTTATCGCCATAGCATTGAGTTCGACGGTAGAACGCCCCGTTGTACGTTAATGTAGAGTAGGCAATGCAAGGAAGCAGGCATAATGTTTTTTATATGATATTGTGTGGAGGGTGTTGGTTGGATTTTATTATATTTTACTTTACACCTATCATGTCATCATGTGATACATAAATTTCAGTTAAACCTGAATAGCTAGGTTTACTTGAACTGAGACTGCGGCTTGTCACAGAGTGGGAGAGAGCCTTGAGATTTTAATCTAAGGAGAGAGTGGTCTATGCAATCATCAGTTGATATTTTGATGTGCACGTTATTTCCAAACATATAATGAAATATACAGTATGTAGATGCCCTACACTATAATGCACTTAAAAAGGAATAACCAAAGAAATAATAATAAGATTTAGAAATATTCTTAAACTGAAATTATTTACCTAATTTGCAAATGTCCTTACGACAGGTAACCTGAAGGTCATGGGCCACATAGTCCACCCTTCGGATGCCAGGGCCAAACACAACATCGAGGAGCTGGACACGGCGCAGCAGCTACGCAATGTTCAGAGTATCAGGGTAGTTAAGTGAGTGTTGACATTCTTTGTTCTATCATTAAAATGGTCGATTTGGTAGATTTTCTATTTCATTATCACACTAAATTTTTTGGGGTTCTGCAGTCAGCAAGGAACTTGTCTGTCTGTCCGAGGCTTAGCTACTCAGCGGCTCTTGGTACTAGAAAGGTGTAATTTTGTACATATATTAAACACGCAGTAATTTTTTAGTGATAATCGCTATACATTTGGAGTTGAATTTTCTTTTATTTTTGTACCCCATCGTGTGGGGTGTCGTTGGATAGATCGTTGAAAATATTACAGGTTATTTTAAACAATTTTTCTATATACTGATCCATTTAACACGAGTATTATATTTTACTCTCTGGGGATGCCTCAATACTGTTACATACTATTACAGGAGAAATAAAAAGTATTTTTATTTTTATTATTATTATTATTTAACACACATTCGGGACATATCACGCCTCTAGTCGTCATAACAGTAAAACTTCTATTGTTTCTGGTGATGTGTCCTGGAACTTGTTAAGATACATTAAGCTTTAAAGTGCTAATTTTCATTAGAGTTAAAAGCTAAACGGTTGGTTTTGGATACGTGGAATAATTCAGGGCAATATCGTCATCATCAGCCTGTACACATCCCACTACAGGGATATAGGCCTTCCCTCGTATATGAGGGAGTATGGGTCATAGTCCATGCTGGCCCAATGCGGGTTGGGGACTTAACATGCCTTAGAATTTTTATTTCTCAGACATGCAGTTTTCCTCACAATATTCTCCTTCACCGTTTAATTGCAGTCAGATAAATGAACAAGTCATTAAATTTAAAACTCATTGGTACATGGCTTGCCTGGCAATGGAACCCGAACCTACCAAAACTGGAGACCGCGTCTTAACCGCAGAGCCACCGACGCTCTAATTTATTACACGACGCTTATTAATTTTTAGCTTCACTTGTAATAATCAAATCCTGAAAGTTAATTTAAATTTACTTTTAATTGTCACATCGAAATGAAATTTTTTTATATGTATGTAATTCTGATGACAATACTATAATTTGGTATCTTGGAGCTGATCTGATGATGGAGCCAGCAGGTGGATGGTGAAATTCTTCAGTTGCTACTAGTAAACACCTCGAGTTTGGGCTCGTATGATTCGTTTTGATGAGTCCAATACATAGCACTTGGTGTCGACGATCTGATGATGGGCCCAGGAGATGTATGGTGGAAATGTAGCGTGTTTTTTTAGTATTTTAAACTATATATCATATTTTAAAATGTCCGCCTGGTTAGCTACCACCATCTTATCTAAATCTGCCGCCAAGCAGAAATGTTAATAGCACTGTTGTGTTCCGGTTGTCAGAGATAAGATAGCCAGTCCCGCAAATGTGTTGCGGTTTCCGGGTCAGTACCCTTCCACCTTCGACCTCATCTTCACTTAACATCAGGTGTGATTGAGGTCAAGTACAAACCCGTTGTGCATAAAAAAGAAAAAAAAAACGTGAATTACATACGGCAGCATACTCTGTATCCGCTCAGGTTCAACTACGACCCTTCCTTCGCCGAGCACTCCGGCCTCCTGGGCTTCGACCCGTGCCGCGCGGCGCCGCAGTCCGACACGGGCGTCATCGCGCAGGAGGTCCGCCGCGTCCTCCCGGAGGCCGTCAAGGAGGCCGGTGACGTCACGCTGCCCAATGGCGACACCATACACAGGTTCCTCGTCGTCAACAAGGTGAGACATGCTGGTCAATCTTTTAATCGTATCTGTCGGGGATACGCGGGCGTTGCTAGTGACTGGGACGATGCCAGCCTCTCGTGGTATAGGGTAGCTCGGAAAATTGAATGAATTAACTGTTGAATACTGGTACATCGGGTGGCGAGCATCACTCTCAAGTTTAGCCCTCTCAATGGAGCTAGCTATTCCGCCGAACATCTGGTGGTGCAATTCCTGCCAGCGATACAGCTTTCTTTACCGGAGTCGGTTTTAGGCAACCCGTTATGATCCGGCACGTTTCGTTCAGAGCTATATCCACCTGTTTCGAATGAGCCGAACGACTCCACACAGGGCATGCGTACTCGCCAGCGGAGAAGGAGAGAGCGAGACCAGTTGTCCGCAGGACTTGCGGTGATGCCCCCCATCCGGAAGTGGTAAGTCGCAATAAAAGATTGTTGCGTGTATTGACCTTTCTCCGGATATTTTCGCAGTTGCGTTTAAAGGTCAGTGATTGGTCTAGGGGTCACGCCATTTTATTTGTAAGGATCGATTCGCTTCTCGATTACGCAGGAGGAAAGCACAAGATTGCGTTTTATTAGGGTTGGGTTTTAACGCGTTGTCATCGTAGTAACGGCTTAAGTCGGTCAGGGCAGATGACAGGTTTTCTTCGAATTGTTCAAAATTGACAGCTTTTGAAGCGAGAGTTAGGTCATCTGCGTAAAGAAAGCCAAACCGCTTTCTTTACGCAGATGGCCTAATACCATACATACAAATGACCACTCCTGGTACAAATACCAGGAGTGGTCATTTATATAAATGATGAAAAGCAGTGGAGCAAGGGCACTACGTTGGGGGAGGCTATTTTTCTGTGAGCGCCATCTTCTTTTATCGGATGCAAGGTGGACCTGAAACCGACGATTATGCAATAGTTCGCTGAGTAACGAAACGAAACGCTGGTCACCGGTCAGATCGTTCGCTTTAACTAAAAGTCGTTTCAGGTAAACCGTATCGTATGCTGCAGTGAGGTCAACAAATACGACGCCAGTTACTTTACCCAATTCATATCCGTCCTCTATATGTTGGGTGAGGTTCAGAGTCTGATTACAGCAGGATTTAGTAGGCCTGAGTCCAGCTTGTTCTCGGATGAGCCTTGGGTCCACGAGACCTACTAATCGGTTTAGCAACATTCGTTCTATTGTACGTGTGGCACAATAGAGAAATGCGGCGAAAGTTATTTGGATCATCACCTGATTTACAGTTCTCGAGGCGTAAGCTCAGCTTTGCATTTGTGTGAGTGACGTCAAGCTGCTAGCGGTACAAGAGGTGAAGTGCGGCATGTGCGCGGCAGGGAAGCGACGCGCAGCGGACACGCCGCGCCTCAGGCCGCGTTTAAACAATGCGCGGGACGCGCTGCGCCACAAGCCGTATCTCTATCTGTGTGCACTCACACAAATGCAAAGCTGATCTTACGCCTCGAGAACTGTACCGGGCTTGATTATGGCCGTCACTTTAGCTTTCCTCCAGTTTCGTGGGATCTTGGCTTGATGCCTGATCTTGGCAATTTAGATTAATACTTAAGTAAAAACAAATTGAAATAGAAATATGTTAAGTCAGACTAACTGAGGCCCGTATTAATAAACCAATCTCACTACAAGTCTTGAGGCTGTATCACCCGAGATTAGTGTTCAGAAGTTGACGCTATCTGAAGCTCCGTGCTAATTTATAAACTAATCTTGAGGTCTATTCAGCTGAGATCACTTCTCAAGTATTCGCCTCAGCGGCGAATGAATGAAAGTCTTGAGTTTCGTTTATTAATACATGAAACTCGGCGAAGTGAGTACTGCTTGAGTATCCACGTGCTTTTCAGGTCTCAAGTTACGTTTATTAGTCAACTTGTTTACTTGAGACCGTTCACAAGACTGTTCTCAATCTTGAGAATGGTTTATTAAAACGGGCCTTAGGATATAAGCTTCTTCAGTTGTCTCAACTGCTTGCTTATTCTACAATAACAATAATAATGATACAACGCCTTCTTGCCACAGGACCGCATTTTCATGGAGAACCTTGGCGCGGTGAAGGAGCTCTGCAAGGTGACGGGCCACCTAGAGTCCAGGATCGACCAGCTGGAGAGGATTAACAAGAAACTCTGCAAGATCAGTGTGCTCCAACGACGAGACAGCTCTAGGTCAAGCGTTAGCAATGGTGAGGAATGGAAATATCTTTCCTTTTGATTGTAATAGATTTTATTTGCTCTGGAAAGGGTACTATAATTTGGGCTTAATCGCCTAAATAACTAAGGTTTACAAAATTACACGTACAGTCAAATATTCTATGTTAGAGACAAACTAGTTTTTCGATCTGACAGCTCCGCTTGCTGTCTGGTTTCAATTTCCGCGAGATGTGAGCATTATGAGCGCGCAATGTTTCATAATTAATAATGAAATATTGTAATATAAAATAATAATTAATAATTTTGTAATATAAAAACCTTTTTTTTTTTTAAGTGCAACCTCTCAAGTTTCTTGCTTGTACTTCTCAGGGGAAAATTGTGTTTTGAACAAGCAATAGCTTAAAAAATGTAAAATAAAGCATTTTTTGATTTTGATTTTGCTCATTGTTTTTTATTTTATAAATACGATTTTCAGCCTTAGAAACAAAAAACCTCCAAACTTTCGCATTTCGAATGTTAGTTAGATTCTGTTACAACAATGACGATATCCCGATGTCCTATTGAAAGTACCGATATTCGAGATATGTCATTATCGATACGTAAATATCGATATTTTTGACATTAATAGCATATTTCACCAATATCGACAAATATCGCTCGTTCCTAGATAAGTGCCATCACCTTATCTAAATCTGCTGCCTAACAATAATTTCGAAAACATTGTTGTTTTCCGCCAGTTTGAGATAAGATAGCTAGTCCTCCAAATATAGTCACTTAACATCAGCACTAGTAGCATGACTGGCGCGGTGAACGTTTATGTCGTGTAAGATAATATTGGTCCTGCTCATTCGCTCGGATGAAATATACATCTATCCTACTCTCACACTACATCGCGCGCGACCAACGCTGTCTGCCAAGGAGGCAGATGTGTTTAAAAAAAAAAAAGAATATTTCGGACACTTACACCAATCATCTAGTCCCAAGCTAAGCAAAGCTTGTACTATGGATACTAGATAACGGATAAACATACATAAATATTTATAATCATCCATGACTCGGGAATAAATGTTCATATTCATCACACAAACATTTACCCGTCGCGGGATTCGAACCCGCAACCGTTGGTTTCGCTGACAGGGTCACTATCCACGACACCAAACGATCGGTCGTCATAATTTGAGGCCAGAATATTTTCAGACTAGGTATATATTTTAATATAAATATTTCGGACACTTACACCAATCATCTAGTCCCAAACTATACAAAGCTTGTATTATGGATCTAGATAATGGATAAACATACATAAATATTTATTATAAGGATGAAAGACTCGAGAAAAAAATGTTCGTTTTCATCACACAAACATTTACCCCTCGCGGGATACGAACCCGCAACCGTTGGTTTCGCTGACAGGGTTCTCCATTACTCCAATCGGACATCAGATGTTAATATACAATCTCAACTTTTTCCACAGACTCCCGCTACTCAGCTATATCAAACTCCTCCAAATCCATATACAGCGATGGCAACATATCGATCGACCACATCCGCGACATCGCCCGCAACATCCGCAAACACGAGTGTTGCCAGAAATTGAGTCACAACTCGCCGAAATACACACGGAAACAGTGCAAAAATTGCCACGGCAACTCTAAATATGGGAAATATTACAACTACAATAAAACCTGCGTGCGATACCATACGAAGGAGAAGGATGCCTTCCCAACGTATACAGACACATTGGAGTCGAATCAGATACAGAATATGCCAGAAGATAGCACCATGTCAAAGAAAAAAGACACGAATGTATGGTTGAGAGACGATTTCACATATGAGAATACGAAGTTAGCGTTCTGTTGTCGGAGGAGGGACAAATATGGGGACGCGAACGGTGAACTCATATCGAATAAGTTCTTGCAGATCGTAATCACTATACTAATCTTCATAATGGCCGTGTGGTGAGTCACTTTGAATATATCTTTTATGTACAACTTGTTCGCACTTGACCTCAATCATATAACCTACGAGAAAGACCTAAACGAGGTAAACCCATGATCAATTATGGGTTTACCTCGTTTAGTGAACTAACCAATAACAGAGTAAGTATAAAAGAGTCGCCGTTGGTCTCTTTAACCGACTTCAGTAAAAGGTGGTACTCAATATTCGACAGCATATCAGGGCTAATGTTTTGATTGTGGTGCTTGTCAACTATGCAATGAAAATTGACATCAAACTAATATTTCCAGAAAGTTTAGATATTTTTTTTATGCGCAACGGGTTGGTAATTGACCTCAATCACACCTGATGTTAAGTGAAGATGAGGTCGAAGGTGGAAGCGTACTGACTAGGAAACCCCATCTTATTTGGGGGATTAGCTATGGAACACAACAATGCTGTTAACATTGCTGTTTGGCGGCGGACCTAGATAAGATGGTGGTATAGCCAGGTGGGCATTCAAAATGTCCTACCACCAACCAAACCTAGTACTAAATATGTAACCCGCTGGGGATCGAACCCGCGACCTCCGATTCGTAAACCATGTATTGTATGGTTTACATTGACCTATTTAGACGGTTAAAATTGTTTTCAAGGGTCGAATAACCTCACTTGGGTTAAAAACAGACAAGTTTTATTAACACTAAGCTAAGCCTTGGAAATTTGTGAAATTGAATAGTTGCAGTTGGATCGGAGGTGATTGAATTTTAATATCATTACAATAAATAAGTAGTCGTACAGTGTGATTGTTCATTTTGTGATACTTGTTGGACAATATGGTAGGGTAGCCACAGCCTTTCTGCCTGTAAGGAGAGCACGCCACTGCGCACAACCTCCTCTCATTAGAGAGAGTACGTGTCATAACCCACCACATGTGTCCAGTCCACATGACGGTGTTTCCAAACCAGCCCTTGAAAACTGTGACTGCAATAAACGTGCTAAATTTTAAAAGCGGACACCAATCCAACCGACTGCGCCAGAGGTTTTTTAACTTTGCTAATCGAAAACTTATAAAGAACTGCCCCACGACTGCTACTTATCTACCTACCTATTAAGATATACAAATGAAACGTCTTATGCTCTATCCCAATCCAGCCTGGTGGTAATGTCGGCTCTCTACTTCCGAGAGCACCAAGAGTTGATCTCAATGAAGGAGATACGGATGCACGAGAAATTGTCCAGCTATACACACTACGGGAAGGTGAACGCGAATCCCGCGCATCGTCCACCCGACCACAACCAGATACAGGTTAGTTGGGGGAGGGTACAGGTGGAGGGCACCCATTGCCGGGGATGCAAGCGAATTTAAGAAAATCCTTCAATGCAGATTTGTTTCTTTTTAAAAATAAAGGAATTTTTAAGTAAAATAAGCTATCTTTATTTAAGTTTATTTAAAGTGGTTTCTCTTCAGGGCCCATTGTTTTTTCCAGCCTGTATGTAAAAAACAAATAAAGTGATCCTATCTGAAAAACTATTGAAATTACAATTAGTGTTTTTTCTTTCCAGAATTTAAAACCGTCTCAGCATCCAACTGCGAAGAAAACTGTGAAAGGTAATAACTAACAATAAACTTTACAGATAATGGTGTAACTAAATGAAATAATACTGTTTTACAGGCTGAGGTTACCATAAAAATATAAGTCCTCACTGTCACTCAGTCTCCTGGATAGGGTATTTGTATCAGAATAGTGGCAACCTGACAGTGTTAATTGAAAACACTGGACATTTATGGTGCCGTACAAAACATAGAAACACTTGTATGAATATGCCACGTGACCACACATCCAAAGACTGAATTAGACAGTTACATTTTGACAATGAGTCACTCAATATTATTAATATATATAATATTATTATATGCTTTTTGGTATAATAATGTTTTTTTTATGATTGACTGAATTCGCGTTTGACCACAATCTCACCTAATGGAAAGTGACGATGTACTCGAAGATGAAGCACGCGATCCCATTAAATTCCTATTCACTCTGCTCTTGAAGATCCCAAGGTTGTGGGATACAGGAAAGACTGACGCCGGAAGGGAGTTCCATGCCTTGACTGTTCGGATGATGAATGAAGAATCGAACTTCTTAGTGCGAATGTTCGGTATATTAACTATATACGGGTGGAATCCCTCTCCACGCCTAGTGATCCGAAGATGGAAGAGCGACTGTGGAATAAGATTGTGTAATTCCAATGCACACTCCCCGAAATGCATCCTGAAAAAAACTGAGAGACAGGCGACTTTGTGACGGTGTTCAAGGCTCTACAATTTAGCAGTCATCATTAAAAAACAATGAGCCTCATGGCACGTCGTTCCTCAGAATCAAGTGCAGCTAGTGGGTACTTGGCTGAACCATCCCAGAGGTGGCAGCAGTATTCCATGCACGAGCGGACCTGAGCCTGGTAAAGCACCAAAAGTTGTTTTGGTGTGAAATATCACCTGAACTTAAGGAGAATGCCATGCTTCTTAGCCGCTGTTTTAGCGTATATGTCTGATTATAGCCATGAAACTAAAAAATATTTTATAATGGTCATAATTTTTTTTCATTCATAGCAACCCAGTATATAAACAGACCGAACAAACACATATTTTTTTAAATTTATTTAGGTCCTCACAAAACGACACCAGAGTATACGACGACATCTCCAATAGAGAGTCCCCACACTGCAGCAACTACTTTACACGCCTCGAGGAACTACGTCAAGAACGTATTACGTGAGTCGTGGCTTTGTGTTTATTTATAACTAGCTTTCCGCCCGCGGCTTCGCCTGCGTGGAATAACTTTATCCCGTAAATTTGTTTATCCCGCGGGAACTCTTCACTTTATGGGGATAAAAAATATCCTATGTTCTGTCAAATTGACAGATCGCGGATGCGTTTTGTTTCACGAACAATGGGCTTAGATCTAAAAAATTTAAATTTGACATTTGTCAGTTCTTGCAAAAAAATAGAGCATGCCTGTTTAATCATGACTTAGCATGCAGATTGAATATTAACTAATTTACATTATTACAGAGTAATAGATTTGTGCGCTTTAACGGCGGCGATGGGTTCACCCCCTGTCACGTGTGCATTTTTGTACATTTCGAAGGTGAATCGTGGATTAATTAAACGCTTAATACTTCGAACACCCAAACGCTAATGTATTGAGTTTATCGCCTTTTATCTTAATTATGTGTTAAGGTGGTGTTTATATGTGTTGTTCTGTTTGTCCTTTCTCCAGCTACACAAACTAGAGAAGCTTAACTTACCGCACAATCGTCAACTTTAGCATTGTGAACTTCAACCCTGACATTGGCAGAATCATCGTGCATAACGATGCAGCCATAACACTAAATTGGAATTGGGATATATCTGACCACCTCATTTCTGATAATGTTCGTGACCTTATGCATTTCAAATTGTAGATATAACTATTGTTTTGCTCACAGATATAGAACAAACATCATCGGCACCTCGCCTGGAGCGACCCGTGACGCTGTCACGAATTGCCGAGGTAAGCGAAATTACCCGTTTGAACCCCTCATCATCAGCCCGTAAACATCCCACTCCAGGGATATACGCCTCGTATATGAAGGAGTATGGGCCATAGTCCACCACGGTGATCCATTGCCGGTTGGGGACATCACATACCTTTGAATTTTTATTTCACAGGTATGTTTCCTCAGGATGTTTTCCTTCGCCGTTTAAGAGCAGTCGGATAAATATAAAAATAAGTAATTAAATTTAAATTTGGCCTGTCTGGGAATCGAACCTGTACCTCCTCAATTGGGACACCACTTCTTAACTGCTGAGCCACCAACGCTCAACGACGTTTGAACCCCTATGGGTCCAACCCTTAGTGCCAATCATGTACTCGATCTAAATAACATTGATATGGCATATTTTTCCTAAATACAAATATATAATGAATATTTGATGATCGCATATACACACAGCGCCATCTAGTTCTATTATGGATACCAGATGGTTGATATATTACAAAAATACATTTTTTTTTGGAAATAAATATGTATATAAATGAAAAAACATCCATAACTCGGGTACACGTGTCCGTATTCATCACACAAACATATGCCTCTAGCGGGATTCGAACCCGCGACCTTTTGGTATAGCAGCAGAGTTTCTAACTACTACACCAAACAGGTCGTCAAAAATAAATCATATTTTTGCATGATGAATACGGACATGTGTACCCGAGTTATGGGTGTTTTTCATTTATGTATTTATTTACAAAAAAAAAATTATTTGTGTAGTGTATCAACCATCTGGTATCCACAACACAAGCCTAGTTGCTTACTGTGGAACTAGATGGCGCTGTCTGTATATGTCCAAGGATATTTTTTATATTTTCTTTTTATCAGTGTCAGGCCTTTTTACATCATTGGTAAAATAAACACGTGGGCGTTCTAAATGCTGTTTTTATCGGTATTTTTTTTGAGTCCCATCAAATACTATGCTTTGGTCTCGGCCTTTACACTGGTTTGTCCATCAAGGCCTATAATGCTGACCTCGCTGTGATAGCCCAGAACTGATCTACGCTCGCTTTCGACCATCACCAGGGTCACCAGCAACGCAGTCATTGCAGACCGCAGCTGTAAAGAACTATTACATTTTTTTTTATGAACAACGGGTTGATACTTAGCCTCAATCACACCTGATGTTAAGTGAAAATGAGGTCGAAGGTGGAAGCGTACTGACCCGGAAACCCCAACACATTTGGGGAACTGGCTATCTTATCTCTGACAACCGGAACACAACAATGCTATTAACATTGCTATTTGGCGGCAGATAAGATGGTGGTAGCTAGCCAGACGGACATTTAAAATGCCCAAACCGAGTACTTAAACATGTACCCCCGCTGGGGATCGAACCCGCGACCTCCGAATCGTAAACCCAATGTTGTTTACATTGAGCCACGGAAGCGGTTAAATACATTGTATTTACGAGTCATATCTTTGCAGGTGATCGGGAGCGGCTGCACTTTTAATGTGAACACTGATAACGAGCTGGACGCCGAATGTCAGGTAATTTAATATATGTATACATACTTTACTTTGGTAAAGGAGAAGAGATGCCTGTTAGGCAACGTTGAGAACCGAAGAGGAAAGATGATAGGTCACTTGATACGACACGATATTTTTTTGAAGAACATAATTGAGGGAAAGATTGAAGAAAAGAGAAGAAGGGGAAGACCTAGGCGTAATCACTTTGACCAAGTGAAAGAAAAGGTGAATGTCGTGTCGTACCAAGGAGGTTAAAACGAGGGCGGAAAGTAGAGAGACGTGGTCATTACTCCAACGACAAGAGCATAGCTCTTAAATTGAAGAAAATTATTTATCTTAATAATTATATATAACATTACACCAGGAATCTCATCCGGTCCACCTTTTTCTGTGCTGTATGTTTTTCTGTCGTGACAACTATATAATCTATACTATACATTATATAACTGTACTATAATCTTTTGTACAATTTCCATGCTGCCATATAAGGAAAAGCAACAGCTTACAAGATGGATACAAGCTGCATTGGTAAGATTGTGTTTATGGAATTATCTACAGGGTGTTTCGAGTAATTCGAGTAATTCCAATTAACTGGTGATGCCATTCTTGATTACGAACAACTTTCCCTAAGATACCGTAGTCGAATTCTATCAAAAAAATTTCGATTACTTAAAGTAAATTATTCCGAAACCACCCTAGTATGGAAGTTCAACAATTTTCGGTTGAATTCGGCCATATTGTATTAGTTTTTTGTTTTTTTTTTTATATGAGAGGGCGGCAAACGGCAAAAGTTTATCAACCATCTGGTATCCATAATACAAGTCTAGTAGCTAAATCTGCAACTAGATGGCGCTCTGTGTCCAAGGATAAATAAATAAATATAAATTCCTTAGACCTACACACAGCACCCTCTAGTTCCACACTAAGCAACTATAGGCTTGTGTTGTGGATACCAGATGGTTGAAACACTACATAAACAAAACAGGTTGACAAAAAAAAATATGAACATTTATTCTCGAATCACGGCTGTTTATATAAATATTTATGAATGTTTATCCGTCGTCTCCACAGTACAAAATTTGCTTAGTTTGGGACTAGACGATAAGTGTCAGAAATATAACAAAAAAATATTCCCATAGCGGTATTCGAACCTTCAACCGTTGCTTTCCAGAGCAGGGTTACTTACACACTATACTTATCTATCCATCGCCAATAGATCTTTTAGTCTTAATAGTTTTCAAGGTTTTATATCAACGTCAATTACCCAGTTATGATAAGACAGACTGACCTAAGAGTGTTTCAATAAATTGTGCTTATTTTTTCGCAGTCCTCCTGCGGTCTCGACCCACCACAAACCTACGAGAACCAAGAACCAATAGAACGTAATCCCGACAAAGAACTAAACGAGACCTTCGTTCGTCCGCTAGAACCGTTACCCAAAGACAAACTCCCAAACATACCCATGATACCGGAGAAAAACGAGACTTTAAAAAAGGACGACTCCTACAAAATACACGATGAAATTATCGCAGAATCGAATCTTCTGGATTCGACTAAACAGAACGGAACAGAGATAGTTAACGGGCGGTTGAGGAGGGATGTTAGAGTGAGGAGGGAGACGAATGAGGCGCTGCTAAGGAGTAGCTCTGAGGAGATGACGCTTAGTGAACAGTCTGATGAGATACCAGGAGCTAAAGGTGAGTGTCCAGAGGGCGGAGTGTAAGTTTAGTTTCGACTTAACTTTACTGCCGCGTTCACGTTTACGTGACGATTTGTATGGAGAAATGTGCAGCGCCTCTAGCGGATAGTTTGCAAAACGATTTTTTTCATACAGACTATTTTCGTAAACGCGAACGCGATGGTAAAGTTAAAAACGAAACAAAATTTACACTTCGCACACTGATAGCTTTTCGCGTCGATAGTAAAGATTGCTGGCCATACTTTAACATAGAATTGACCGTCTTCGTGGCTCATTGTAAACAACATAGAGTTTACGAATCGGAGGTAGTGGGTTCGATCCCCAGCAGGGTACATGTTTGGTGGTAGGGCCTTTTAAATGTCCGCCTGGCTAGCTACCAACATCTTATCTAAGTCTGCTGCCAAACACCAATGTTATGTGGCAGCAGACTTGGATAAGATGGTGTATGGTGGTGTTCCGATTGTCAGAGTTAAGATAGTTGGGGGTCGGTGAGACGGTGATGTGGAACGGTGTATTCATATAAATATTTAAACGTGATAGTTTGTATGGAATGCCGGTGGGATAAACGCTCTAAGGCCCGTATTAATAAACCGATTTCAAAACAAGTCTTGAGGCTGTATCACCCGAGATGCGTCTCAAGGAGTTGACGCTATCTCAAGCTCCGTGCTAATTTATAAACCAATCTTGAGGTCTACTCAGCTTAATCTCCTTTATTGTAAGTGGGTAATAGCTGAAAATCAGTGTTTTGCTCTCTGAGCAATTATACACACTGAGCTATGACCCATTTGTACGGCTGTAGCACACACATACTCTAGTGTATCGTGATGTTACTTTTATGGATTGTTATAAAATATGTTTATCCAATTGCTTTGGAACTTATGGTATGTGTGTGACTGGATATACAAATAAACGATTTATCTATCTATTAGCTATACAATAAAGGGTATCGTATTGTATAGTGGTCAGAGTTTCTGTTAATAATTGATGCGTAGATTGGATCGCACGCGTTTGTTTTTTTTTCTGCGAAGTGTCAAATGAAAAATAAAGCTCTCTTTTTACGTCACACCAGAAAGGCGGTTTGATTTTGCTTCTTCGCATTTTTATTTAACGACCTATTTGGTGTAGTGGTTAGCAACTCTGACCGCTATACCAAAAGGTTGCGGGTTCGAATCCTGCTAGGGGCATATGTTTGTGTGATGAATACGGACATGTGTAGCGGAGTTATGGATGTTTTTCATTTATAATAAGTATTTATTTCCAAAAAAAAAATGTATTTATGTAGTATATCAACCATCTAGTATTCACAACACAAGCCTATAGTTGCTTACTGTGGAAGTAGATGGCGCTGTGTGTATGTCTAAGGATATTTATTATTATTATTATGGAAAATTTACATGGCATGTAAATTTTCCATAAAAATGCGAAGAAGCAAAATCAAAACCAATTCACCAAACCAAAGATTGCTTTACATGGCTAGTCGTGCTCCGTCCGTTGCAGATTGCGACACAGTGTCGGTGGGCATCGTGTCCAAGTCCGTGACGAACACGTCGCTGTTCGTGGAGCGCGGCGTGTGCGCTCGCGGCCTGCACAACTACTCCTACACGCTGCCGCTGTCGCGCTGCCTCCACCATAAACACATCGACATCGTCTTCAGGTGAGACTTGGGGAGAATTCATCATCAGTAGTCTTCTCATAATATTATGACTTATTTAAAAAGAGCAACCCTGGAGTTTCTTGCTCGTTCTTCTCTGGGGAGACTGCCTAGTGAATGAGCGATGACTGTATGTCATGACGATTTCAAATGTTATTCTTATAACTTACGAAATAAAAACATTTTTGATTTTTTTTTTTTTTTTGATTAGGTCCTTACCTATGAAATTGGCGTTTTGTATGAAGAATTTCATTAAGACTGTTTTCTCCATACAAATATTTTTGATTTTTTTTTTGGGAACGGCAAATCTAAATTTAGCTAAACTCTGTGTGTATTATCGGATAACATTAAGTTAAGTATAGGCAGGGTTAATTTTTAAAAGTAACCGCTTTATAAAAATTTCAGCGAATGTAAGAAATGATTATGGGAAGCACATGAAAAGAGCTCTGTTGAAATTTTTTTTATTATGTGATTTAGCCCAGAAATTAAAAAATATTTCATGTGAAACCTTGAAATAATATTCCATTTTCCAAATAAAAAACAAATTTGGATATAGCTTTGAAAATCGCAGGAATTGGTACATATGATTAACGAAGAAAAATAACTCCAATAATAATAAATAGATGGCGCTGTCTGTAATATATCCAAGGATATTTTTTTTTATTTTTTTTTGTCACTGATAAAAAAAAAATATCCTTGGACATATACAGACAGCGCCATCTAGTTCCACACTAAGCAACTAGGCTTGTATTATAGATACCAGATGGTTGATAAACTACACAAATACTTTTTTTTTAAATAAATACATTATATAAATGAAAAATATCCATAACTCGGGAACACATGTCTGTATCCATCATACAAACATATGCTCCTAGCGGGATTCGAACCCGCGACCTTTTGGTATAGCAGCAGAGTTTCTAACACCAAACACGTCGTCAAATTATGGTATAATTAGATATTGTATAGTCATCAAAACTCACATCACTGTTTAAACTCTGTAAGGGGGTTTCAGTTAAACAGCATTGCTAGCGTTCGATATTCGACCTTACGCAAAATACATAGTACACAGTGTCTTACCTTACAAACTATTTGATGTGAGACACGTACCCTTAGGTCGGCAAAGCTGAAGGAGCTCCAGCTGTGCGACCTCCGCTGCAAGTACGACAGCGCGAAGAGCTGCCAGCTGGGCCGCGAGCTGGCCCGGCCCCGGCCCGCCGCCGGCTCGTGGGCCGCCCGCGTGCCGCTCGAGTGCAACATGGACCGCCTCCTGAAGATACGGGCTGGGTTCGTCGCGCTCATGGTAAGCGGTACCAGCTAATATATTGGACACATCTTAGATCATCAAAGCTGGAAGAGTTCGAGTTGTGCAATCAGCGCTGCAAGTACGCAAAGAGTTGCCAGTTGAGCCGAGCTCTTAGCCCAAGGTGATACCAGCTTATAGAACGTGAATTTGAATCCGTATAATTTCCATTAATTCGTAAAGCCTGTCTTGATTATGGGCAATTTTCCCCAAGGGGCCATAGTCGACCGCCTCCATGGCTGAATGTAAACAACGTTGGGTTTACGATTCGGAGGTCGCGGGTTCGATCCCCAGCGGGGTACATGTTTAAGTACTCGGTTTGGTTGGTGGTAGGGCATTTTAAATGTCCGCCTGGCTAGCTACCACCATCTTATCTAAATCTGCCGCCAAGCAACAATGTTAATAGCATTGTTGTGTTCCGGTTGTCAGAGATAAGATAGTCAGTCCCCCAAATTTTCCGGGTCAGTACGCTTCCACCTTCGACTTCATCTTCACTTAACATCAGGAACATTGAGGTCAAGTACCAACCCGTTGTGCATAAGAAAAAAGTCGAATTCAATCAAAAAAAAATTCGCTTACCCATACAAAGTAAACCAATTTTAAACCAACTTTAGTATGGAAGTCAAACAACTGTCGTCTGGTGACTCCACTCCTGATTAAGAGCAACTATCCACTAGGAACCATAGACGAAGTCAGCCGAAAATTGAATTGAACAAGAAAGTTGTTCGTAATCAAGAGTGGCGTGAATGGGAATTACACGAATTCAAATTCACTCTGTGTATTCGCCACTTGGTTAATCAAAGCTGGAGGAGCAAATATGACAGTCAACTGGACCGAGAGTTGACCCGGCCGTGAAGATAAGACCTAGACTCGTCGAGCCCATGGTAAGCGATGCCAGGTTATACATTTGATACTCAGATACCCTTACATCATCAAATCTGTATCTGTTTCCTGAATTCTACAACCTTGGGATCTTCAAGAGCAGGTTTTATTTTTTATTTTTTTTATTAAAAACTGGTTTCGCGTTTGACCACAATCTCACCTGATGGAAAGTGACGATGTAGCCGAAGATGTATCACGCGCACCCAGTAAGCCTATTCACTCTAGACTTGAAGATCCCAAGGTTGTAAGTGTCGGGAAAAGCCGACGCGAGTAGTGAGTTCCATACCTTAGCAGTCTGCATTATAAAGGATGAAGCAAAGAGCTTAGTTCGGATGTTCGGTATGTTGACAATATATGGATGGAAACCCTCCACGCGCCTGGTTGTCCGAAGATGAAAAGGGGATGGTGGAATAAGATCGTGCAATTCCATCGCACACTCACCGAAATGTATCCTGTAAAACACTGAAAGGCCGCGGACCCTGCGGCGGTGTCCAAGCTTTGCAATTTGCAGGTAACCGTTGAGTCATCACCTATGAGTCTTATGGCGCGTCGTTTCACAGAATTGAGTGCAGCCAGTTGGTACTTGGCTGATCCGTCCCAGAGGTGACAGCAGTATTCCATGCACGAGCGTATCTGAGCTTGGTTAAGCTCCAGCAGCTGCTTTGGTGTGAAATACCGCCTGACCTTAGAGAGAATTCCAAGCTTCTTAGCTGCTAGTTTCGCTTTCGATTCGATGGAGCGCCCAAAATTCAGACTCGAGGTTAACTCCAAACCCAAGAGGTTGAGATGGTCAGAGATTGGAATGGATACATCCCGGAAAGTCGGAGTGAGGTGGAAAGGACTCCGTTTGCTAGTGAATAGACACGCCTGCGTTTTGAAAGAATTGAATTCGACAAGATTGGCGTCGCCCCAGTCGGACACTGTCTTTCATGTCGAACTCGTACGCTCCACCATTGACTCCCTGTTAGAACGAATCTCATCTCCACTAGGGTGAATAGGCATTTACTGAGATCGCGTGCTTCATGTTCGGCCACATCGTCACTTCCCATCAGGTGAGATTGTGGTCAAATGCGTCTCCAGTTAACCATAAAAAAAAAACTGAAGGAGCTCCAGCTGTATAACTTCCGCTGCAAATATCACAGCCAGCTGAGCCAAGAGTTGATGCGGCGGTGAAGATACGAGCTGAGCTCGTCATGCTCATGGTAAGCGGTACCAGCTTATAGATTTGATACACACGTACCCTTAGATCATCAGAGCTCCAGTGGAGCCGAGAGCTAGCTCCGTCCGTCTCGACAGCTCAATGTTAAGAACATAAGGTCTACAAAACAGATTTAAGGGGTTTCATTCCCCATTGATTTGGTTGGTGAAAAGGTTGTCTGGTAGAAATCGCATAGTAGCGATAAGACCGCTTGGTTGTACAATTTTTTTTTTTTGAAGCTATATTTATGAAGTATATTGTAGAATTTTTCAATGTCCGCCTGGAGCTACCACCATCTTATCTAGTCTGCCGCCAAACAGTTATATTGATAGCATTGTTATGTTCCAACTGTTAGAGACAAGATAGCCAGTCCTCTAAATAAGTTAGGAGTTCCATCTTCGGCCTCATCTTCACTCGTGCATAAAATATATATACAGGGTGTAACGGTTAAGTGTAGTCATATTTTAAGGGCTTGTTCTACCCATCAATACGAACAACTTTTACTATGGGGGCAACTTCGAAATCGCGAAAAAAAATCAGCTGTTTCATACATTGCATCGGGAGGTTATTGAAATTTTCTATGGAACAGCTCATTTTTTTTTCGCGATTTCGAAGTTGCCCCCATAGTAAAAGTTGTTCGTATTGATGGGTAGAACAAGCCCTTAAAATATGACTACACTTAACCGTTACACGGTGTATATATATATACATATTTTTTTTTTTTGGGTATTTAAACCATTCTTTATTGCAAATATAATATATAATAAAATAAAATAATAAATATATAATGGGCCCCATGTATACTATATTTGAACAGTGCTTCTCTCTTTCTCAGGACCTGTGTTACCTGACCCCGGACAGCAAAATACCGTTTGTGGAATATAATATACACATCTACAGGGATTGCCATAATTGAGTTTAACAACATACATTATTCATATATAGGTACGTAACTGTCTTGATAAGGGTCGTATCGTATTGTCTCTACATACAAATACTTGACGAAATACTAAATTATGATTACATGTTATTTTAATTTACATTAAAATTCGAAAGTACTACGTAAATGAATTAGCGGATAGATTGGACGCGTTGTGACTTCCATCTTTATCTTCACATAAGCGGGTGGGAAAGGGTTAGGTGGTTATATTAAGTCCTTACCTATGAAATTAGCGTTTTGTATGAAGAATTTCATTAAGCCTGTTTTCTCCATACAAACATTTTTGATTTTTTTTTTTTTGGGAACGGCAAATCCAAATTTAGCTAAACTTTGTGTGTATTATGGGATAACATTAAGTTAAGTATAGGCAGCGTCAATTTTTAAAAGTAACGGCTTTATAAAAGTTTCAGCGAATCTAAGAAATGATTATGGGAAGCACATGAAAAGAGCTCTGTTCAAATTTTTTTTATTATGTGATTTTGCCCAGAAATTAAAAAATATTTCATGTGAAACCTTGAAATAATATTCCATTTTCCAAATAAAAAACAAATTTGGATATCGCTTTGAAAATCGCAGGAATTGGTACATATGATTAACGAAGAAAAAAAACTCCAATTTCATAGGTAAAGACTCAATATAGGTATTTTATTCTATAGGTCAATTACTGGTAATTTGACTAAGTTTTCTATTTAATTTAACAAAAAATGTATTTTGTATGATTAGTTTATCATACAAAAGGCTCATCCAAATATGTGAGCCGTAACTCGACCAATCGCGCTATTTCACAACGGTGTTATCATTTTCATCGGTTAGCTGATGTAAAAAATGGTAGCCCGTTATTTTTCTGAACGATGAAATCGTTGGCGTTACCAAAGTAAAACCAAACGCAAAACGTTTGCTCACCACGAATAGGCTTTTTGGCGGGAACTCGGCGAGTTATGTTGCATTTTTGTTTTTATTTCATGAAATTTGTGCATTCTGAGTTTTGAATAGAATATTGTACGTATTGTGCGTAACGAAGGTTTCGGGTTCCCACAAGAAGCCGCCAAAATCTTCGTTAAGCATTCTGTCACTTTACTGAATTAATACAGAAGACTAGGCTGTATGGACACAGATTCCTTTGCATTTTAACATTGTTGGTGAATAAACTAAAAAAAAAATACAGTCGCTTCATTACTTTTTTCATTATGAATATCTTTTATGAGAATCTTTATCCCTTAAGATAACTATACCTCCCAGTTGAGGATTAATTCGACTAAAAAACTCTTTAAATTAAGAGAAGTAATAAGAGAGCACGAGAAAATTATTCAAAGTGTCGGTTTGAACATGTAAAACTTTCATGTGTTATACTCCTCGTAGGTATACACAATGTGTAATATGTCTTTCGCGATTATAAATTTTATTACAACCTATATATATATATTATTTACGTTTTTAAAGCTCAATACAATCGCTTCTTATTTAATAATGTAATATAATAGAATATTTTGTTTACTAAGGAGAACGTCACACTATTGTCTTTTCTTTTTTATATTATTCCTCAATGAATTAGAATTAGTTTTGCATGTTTAAATCGACTTTTATATCTAATAATTAATAACTATTTATAAATATAATCTGTAATCACTATTTTAATATTATAGTAGTAGGTACTTAGTTTTATATTTATTATTTATTACATTCCAAAAGTGCAATTATACCTACTATATCCGTCCTCGAATAATAAACATGAAAGTTATTTACTATAATAAAGCGTATTTATAATTATAAAAAAATTTTAACATTATAATTACGAAAAATTCATAATACTGTTTAAAAAGAATCCCTACATTTCTAACACAGATTTATGATAAGAAATTAATTTCCCAATAATTGACGACATGGTTCTGTGTGTCACGATACTATGTTGTTAATGTAAAGTGTCATTCTGTGGAACTTGCTATGTGAACAAAAGACGATCTCAGATCTCTTGTTTTTTACTTTCGGTATTTTATTATTCGATATGGTTTGACATAAGTAAAGGAGTAAGTAAGCGTCTTGCCCATCACTAGTAAATCCATCATTCAGAGACAATTTCAATATGGCAGTTTGTTTACATAGTTAGCAAGTTCCATAGAATGATAGTTTGAAAATCGCAAGGTTCTTGAACGGGTCATCAATAGAATGTGCTGAGTCCGGTACCTACAAAAAATAGACCAAATAGCAATAGGAATAATAATTTATAATGTCAATGTTATGTCCAGTTCTTGGAATTTTTCATGGAAGCACGAACGGCCCCGTCTACTATATAATTAATGCCCCCACCGGGAGACTCGAGCAGTCGCATGTAATCTGGTGAACATAGGGCAACGAACATTTGAGTGGAGGTGTGTGGATGGTGTAGCAATTATATTCTATATCATTAAAACACTACGTTTTAAGCGATATGTGTATAGTTGTATTATAAACCACTGCATTTATAAAAAACACAGCGGTGACAGCCCAAAAACTGAGCGCTCTGACATTTGCTATTTTTAAGGTTTGCGTTGAGTCGCACAGTGTGGGAGAGCCCTTTTGGTTGTGTCGTCGACATGTAGAGATACTTTGTCGAGTACACATGATCACAACGGAATAGTGTGTATTTATACTTTTTAAATCATAGTTAATGTTGTTTAGAAGGAATTGGTGTTTAAAGAATTAAGTAGAAATCATTTTTATATACAATTTTATTAGATTCGGTGGTAGCTATTTTTTATGTATCCACAATTTTATTTTTTAATTTATACATAATTTGTTTTATTGTAATTAGGACTTGTAAGTTGTATCGAATCCAGTTTTTATTGAAATAATGGAACATATTTTTTTAATATAATTTTGTTTTAGTGATAAAATGATACATTTTAATTAGTTATTTCTTTTTTATTTTAATACTCAATTGACGACATTCCTATTTTTCAAGCATGAAAACTAATTGTCGCATAGACATAAATAAGTAATAAAAAAGATATTATATGTAAACAGCAGAATTTATGAGATATAAATATTCAATAAGCTATTTTATAACAGCAAGTAGCTACAGTTGGGGGACATTTAAATATAAATATATATATATAGATATATGTACCGTTTATAAACTGAAGAAATATTATTTTTGTTTCTTAACATGTTGAAAATTTATTGTATGAAAACGCGAAATCTGTAGAGCTTTAAACTCATATTCTGAAGCATTAAGATTTTCCATTGCAAATGTAATTTGCTGATGTCTTTGAAAATCGTTAATCTTACAATAAATTGCTATATCGTCTTATTTTGTATTGTAACTTTTTGGTTATCTTGTTGCCTTGTTTCAGTATAAGTAACAGTATTTCGTCTACGCAATTAGACTCCAACAGTGTTTTTGGATAACAGATTATTTTTTAGTTGACTTAACATAATTTATTTTTATAGGTACATATAATTCAAATATTAAAAGAAACGTGCATTTTTCTCATTTTCGAATTGTAACAATTCGAATCTATACAACTATTAATATAACACAAACACTACACATTCCAAACTTGTACTTAATTATTTTAAGGAAAAAATGTATAATTTTTTGGTATTTTAAATTAAAAACACCTGATAACTTTGCTCGATATTGTTAAAATTATAGTTTGGGGGCATGCGCTATCAGCCCCTTAGCCTCTCTGTGTCAGTAACAATATACAAATGTAGAGTCGCGAGTATAAATAATTGAAAATTAACATAAGCCGTGTCTAATATTAATTTCTATAGTGACGTTAAGCATTTGAATCAAGAACAAAACAATTGTCAACTTCAAATAGATCTATCTTTGACAGGGGTCAGTGACTAACGCTCGCGACCGTACTTTTACCTAAGACATTACGAATGCAATGGGTGTATAAGTTAGACGAATATAACATTATTTATAAGTCTATTCATAATTATAATACCGTAACGTGATCAAACAATTAGTAAAAGTATATTGACAAACTTGCAATTTTCTATTGTATATTCCATCCAAACCTATTTTTTAAATTAACACATTTTCGGGCTGGCACAGATCAATATTATGTAACGCCCAGATCGGCGACTTCGCCTTGTGAATTTGTATTTGCAATGTGAATCATGACATCGCTAATGTGTTCCGATGCCGCACAGCTTTGATGTGTGTCGGCCCTTATAGAAATCACAATTAAAATAATTTATTCATTGTATTCTTTATTATTATTAAATAGTTAATATGTCAAGATGATGTTATATTCTAACACGCATGAAATATGACACAGGTACAGCGATCTGGACTTGGTTTATATTGCTAAGGGTTAATAGATAAATCAGTTTTGAGTTTGAATGTAGTTTCGCCTCTGAATGTCAGGCGAGGTTTTTTCTTCATACCGTTTGGGAAAAATAATCATTGGCAATCTGTATTTTAGCCGACTTCCAAAAATGATTTTTTTTATCTATATTCCGCGACATTCCGCCTAATATTATAAATGCGAAAGTTTGTGTGTGTGTGTGTGTGTGTGTGTGTGTGTGTGTGTGTGTGTGTGTGTGTGTGTGTGTGTGTGTGTGAGTGTGTGTGTGAGTGTGTGTTTGTTACCTCTTCACGCCTAAACGGCTGGACGGATTTGGTTGATAAACAGATTAGGACCTGGCTTCATATAGGCAAATTTTTTTGCTGAACCGATTTTGATGAAATATTTTACGCGGACGAAGTAGCGGGCGGAAAGTTAGTTATCAAAATTTGGGAACTAATTTCAATAATTCTTTTATTGTTTAAACGGATATACCGACAGCATGGTCGCTTATAAATTTGGTGAAGATCGGACAATGCCCTCTGGACATAGAGAACGATATCTGAAGTGGGTTCTTTTGCCAATCTTTGTCTGTCAATTATTAATACGGTACAAACAGGATAATTTTGAATTCGTGTAATTCCTATTGTCTGGTGACGCAACTTTTGATTACGAACAACTTTCCCCAAAGAACCATAGTTGAATTCGATCATAAAATTTTCGATTACTCAAAGTAAATCATTCCGAAACCGCAATATGTCAAAATAACATTAGCAAAGAAGGGTTATTATAAAATTTGTGACTACCTAAATGACAAACGCGCTTGGTGTACTTCGACCAGCTCCCCAAAATTATAAAATTGTATCAGTTTACTTTAGACAACAATGATCCTGTGGGTTTCTTGCGCCACTTCTTTTCCCACAGATAATTTCCCTTTCCGAAGCGGTAGTAGCTTGGACATACCGACTGACAGATAAATGCAATAAAATTTTTATTTCCAGTAGATTTAAATTGACATTCAACAAATGATATCATGTATCTTACCTTGAAATAAATGCTTGAAGTTTGAAGTTTGACTTTAGTATGGAGGTCAACAATTTTCGTCGGAATTCGGCTATGGCTCCTAGTGGAAAGTTGTTCGTAATCCAGCAGTGTAGTCAATAGTAAAAAGGAATTACAAGAATTAAACAGAAATTATAAAGATATAAGCAGTTTTCCGAACCTGCATTTTTAGTATATGTAGATATTTTAATTCGATTTTTGGAAATCACGTAAAAGCTGTTGCATAATTTTGCTTATGCCTCACTAACATTACACTAACGTAACCACTATCTCAGCCTTGCTGCAAAATATATCTGGCCATTACTTTAAATTATTCTAAAAAAACAACAGCTTGTCTATGCTAATTGTGTAACCAACTCCGTTATCCACAAGTCCTAAAAGTCAAATATTTCGCTTAAAACAGGTTACCTGTTCTTGTTTTTTGTATTGTCCACAAAGTTAAATGGCTATGGAAGAATCAGGTCTTCTGATACAGGTATTTGTATACTTATCAACAATTGTGCAACTAGTTAATGAAACATAATATGTAATTTAATAACTTTAACTATCTCTGCAAATTGTGAAATTTGTACTCGTATTACAGTCGCATTGCCCGAGCAATATAAACTTTGGGTCAGATTTTCTGTAACATTGTAGTTAGTTATATAAGATATGTAATAATAATAATTCTTGCCATATTCTAGTATTTCTATTTATAACAAAAATAAAACAACACTATTTTTAGTATTCTCTTGTCAAGATCTGAGTAAAAAAAGTCTCTTTCAGAAAAAAAATGACTGCACGTCGTAGGAATTTTACACTATTTAGTAATTTTAGGATCTAATTTAAGTGATTTTATTGTACAGTTATAAACGAAAATATGTTGTAATTATTCAGTTTGGCGACCTGTTTGGTGTAGTGGTTACATACCCTGTCTGCTATATCAAAAGGTCACGGGTTCGAATCCGATCGTAGTTTTCGTATTAACAGTCTATCTTTTATAATGTACTTGAATTTTACATTCGTTCCCACACCTGCATATGTTTTGTTACGGGAATAAATGTTCATATTCAAGTAGGTAACAGCAGTTTTTTTCTTTTTTTCCTGTTTTTTTTTCTCACACATTTTGTTTGTATGATGAAAGTGTACCCGAGTTAAAGAAAATTTGTGTAGAAAGTCAACCATTTGGTATGTATAATACAAGCCTAGTTGCTTAGTGTGGAACTAGATGGTACAAGGATGGTATTATAGTTTTATTTTTAATTTTTCGATCGTGTATTACACAATGTGTATGTTTCCTGTCACGTGATTAACAATTTTGAATTGTTGGTAAACCACTTTCTACACTACATATTGTGTTAGTCTCGTGATTTTCTCATCATTAACAGCCTGCTGACCATGGCTTCTCCATAAGTAATGGGCCATAACTATAAGTTAGTTAACATGTAAAGCGGTAAAATTACCTCGGTAAAATACGGCAAAAACCGATATCTTACGAAAAATAAGGTAATATTCGGTAAAAAACTACTACTAAAAAATATAGCTTTCCCGCAGGAAAATGCGGCGGCAGCTTTGTGTTTTCACTTCATAGAAGTTCCGGGTCCATGCAACAGATGGCGCTAAGATTTCGTGCCATAATTTTCACGAAGGTAGTTTTCGAATAAACATTATGATTACTCATTCGCGTCTGCCGGACAAAACCAAGTCAACTTATCGCCGCTTGCTCAGTCGCCCGCCAACAGAGGAACGGCAAGACCGCATACGCCGCACAATATAGGGACAACGTCGCATTAATGATTTTGCAACTATACGCGCGCGAAATTTAAAACAAATTATAATTTAAAACACTCGCCGATAATTTTACCGTAATATATGTAAATATGTAATATAAATGACCGTAAAATACCCGTATTTTACCGGCGTTTTCGGTAAATTACTTAATTTTGCATCACTAGCCATAATAACCCACTAGATATATGAAATAGAATAGAACGTAGAATTATGAAATTCTACTTTCCTAAAGCTTTTTATGGTTGTTGTTATAATTTTCTAAATTTTTACAATGGGTCTTGTAGAATTTCAAAACGTATACATATTTGCGTCGATAACTGTACATTCCAAAATGATATTATAATTTTTTTTACCTAGACAAGATTATCTCGTAAATTCGTATTAAACATAATTTTACGTAATTTTAGTGGTATTAAAGTAGTAATTAAATCCATGTATTATGTATTAGTATTTATATTGATAATGTTTAGTATTTAGTACATAAGCATCCACAAATTTGTATTGTCTAAGATAATAAAGAAATAAAATTGTAGAGGTTTTAGTATCGAAGTTTTATTTGATAAACATCAAACTGAGCTTCTATCGACAAAATTGAACACATGATAGAATCTTTTTCTTCATGCACAGTATATAACATAAATTCAAGTAGTAATATAATTATCATAATAGGTACCTACATAGGTAGGTACCTACATAGTGTTTCGAACTTTTGGACATCCAAAAGTTCGAAGCACTCCCAGTAGTCTTCCCAGTTGAACTACTTACTGGGGCTTTTTGGCGGGATCTCGGCGAGTGAAGTTGCATTTTTCTTTATAATTCTTATAATTTGTGCATTCTAACTTTTGAAGCTTAATAATGGCAGAATATTGTGCAGCAAACGTTAGTGTTGGTGTACAAGTGAAAGGAAGTGTAAATTAAAGTGCGTAACGGAGCTTTCGGGTTCCCACAAGAAGCCGCCAAAATCTTTTGTAAAGCATTCTGACACTTTACTGAAGAATGACTCGACCGTGACTACATTCTGTATACGCCAATTATACGACGAATTACTTTTGACTGAGACTGACTTATAAACTGAAGAAATAAGAGAAATAAAATTTTTCACTCGAAACTGGCAGTAATGTCCCTCGACAGTGAGGTTGATTGGTTGCCATCCTCAAAAATAAGAAGAAGAACTACTGGGAATTTCCTTCCCAATAGACTAACTGATAGTAAGACTTCGCTGGAGTTCGTTTTTTCTCATTAGTTTTACTTTATAAAACATAAACCTCGTAATTGATAGACAGTTAGCTTTATTAAATCAAAGAAGTATCTTCTTTAATATGTTCAACTATATGTTCAACCAGTTGAACATATTGGATGACTTTTCTCCAATTTTTTCAACTTCAAAATGTAGTTGAACTCTTTGGACTGAAAATTACAATAACATCAATCACAATATTTACACCTACACATAAGATGCAACCTCTTTGACCCATGAAAAAACAAAAAAAAAACAACAAGCGGATTGTTCCTGGTTAATTCTGAAATATAAACGCGTACGGTGTTGAAGCCATAGTTTTGTTTGAACACCGATAATCGGATTGGACGTTCGAGCCGAGGTGCATACGATTTCTTAAACTGTGTTTTCTTCTTTCGCGTCAACACGAGCAAATACTTTAAATTTTCATTTTTTTTTTGCATTTCAGTAAATGCAATAAGTATGTAATTCGTCGTCCATTTTTTCTTTCTGCTCCGCATGCAAACACTTGGGATAATAGCTCCAGAGCCACTGAGTTCAGAAAAAGTGTGACCGAAGAATCGGACGTGTATTGATACCTCAGATGAATACGATCACAGATCGACAATCGGAAGCACTATCGGACGTATATTGTGACCCTGTCAGCGAAACCAACGGTTGCGGGTTCGAACCCCGCGACGGGTAAATGTTTGTGTGATGAATATGAACATTTATTCCTGAGTCATGGATGTTTCTATAAATATTTATGTATGTTTATCCGTTATCTAGTACAAGCTTTGCTTAGTTTTCGACTAGATGATTGGTGTAAGTGTCCGAATTATTACAAAAAAAAATTATATATTCCCGACCTTTGTTAAAGAAAAAGAGCCTTCAAAGTTATACTGGATGAGTTTTTTACATTAAGGAAACAAATATGGCATACGGTAAGTGAAACAGAAGGTACCTATTGGCATAGGTAGTTTTTTTTTTCCAAACCATAAAATATAATAAAACGTTGTGGCTTTTGACGGTCGCGTTTGTAGCCTATTGCAGATAATTATGTCATTGAATTAAATAAATTAAAAAAACTTGGAGAAAATATGGGTTCCGATTAAAATTCGCATGATAGGAATCCCGCCAGTCGCATATCAATCTCCGGCAGGCGCGTGGGCCGATGATGATTTCACTTACCTAATATGCCCCATTTTTTCCTTACGGTAAAAAAACTCATCCGGTATACATGAAAAAAATTATTTGAACTTAATGCTCCAAAAATGTAGCAGTTGTGTTTGCATAATAATGTATCTTCAAAATATCTATGTACCGCAAAAGTACCTACTTATATTTTTTTTCCTTTTAGCGACTATTATTTTTGGGACAACCTGTTTAGTGTTGTGGTTACAGATAGATACAGACTGACCGCTATGCCATGTCTAGAGGACACGGGTAAACTTGGGTAAAGTACTTAGAGCGCGCGGCCCTACATTTTTAATATACTTTGACACCGGAGTGTGGAACTAGATGGCGCTGTGTGCTAAAGAATATTTATTTTATGATGCTGCCTGCCTGGTAGATAGGTATCGTTCGCCGTAAATATAATGGTCAAGTATCGCGGCGCACCCACAGAATACACGAGTATTCTATACCTTTAGCGCACCGATCATCTTAGGTTTCATTCGTCTGAGATCTTTGCGAAATGATGTGATGCAACATTTACACATACTCTTCTACTGGGTGTATTCCTCGTGTATTCGTAATCGTAAGTAATGGCTTCGGGAACATATTGTCTATGGTTTTAATGAATGGACACTGCTACAACTAATACTAAAAATCAGAAAAATGTGTAGGTATCGCCCTTATCCGCGAAAATTTTTGCCAAAAGGTTACAGTTGCGCCCCTAGGCTTAGTTTTGTAGGTACCTACGCTTATTTTTGTAAATTACAGTTGCTCCCCTGGGCTCAGTTTTGTAGGTACCTACCTTACTTTTATCATCTGGTAGCACTGCATACACCCATTCACAATAATATTATTTACAATAATTTCCGAATTAGGGATGGCCATTGTTGAGCTAGAAATATCGATGTTAGATCTTACGAAACATTAGGTAAATCGAAACTCTCTGTAAGGACTTGTTTCCAACCAACTGGTTGAATTACTTTTTTTCCAAATTCTCGTAGTTAATTACTTAATAAATTGACACTTGACATCGATGTTTTAGACGTCGCGTCGTGGAAAAAATAGTTTCATTTTATTAGAAAAGTATAGGTAGAGTAACTGCACCGTTAGGTTTCCTGGTCCAAAGGCAAAGGGATCACAACCCATACAGCGTGTCCTTGTCCTAAAACAGATTTCACGATGCCAATAGTCACTGTTAGCCGGGGCTCCTGCGCCTGTTTTATCGAAATATTACACAAAACATTGGAACATAGGGGCGTGTCCGCGTGGCCATACACATTTGTGTATTGTATACAAAATGGTGTCGATTCGGATGTACACCAACAAGTCCATGACACCAACTAAACTAAAACCAGTTTTGGAGTGGCGCCGTCGCATCGTACTGTTCCAGGGAAAAAGAGACAGTACTACTTTAAAACTGGTTTTAGTTTGATTTAGTTTAATTGGCGGACATCCGAATCGACACTAATGTTTTGTTTTCCGTGGCGAATGGAAAATATCTCGCGCGCGGGTGAAATGGTTTGTTTCATTTTTTGACAACCTCCGACAGCGTATGTTGAATTTTGAGGTTATAAACTTTCGTGAAAAGAGTAAAGCAACTAAGTAATAATAATATAAAATTTTTGATAATTGTTTTAAAATAAGTACATGGTACATCAAGCTTTTATACGAACCGCCCCAGTAGCCAGAAATCTTGAATGTAAAATGTAAAGAAATCTTAGTTTTTTTGCACATCGAACCGAATAATTAAAACCAGTTCTTCAAAATCACTTTCAGAGACTCATAAGACATTGTTTAATCCAAATGGGTCTGGTCTGAGTATCTTTACTTTTTTGCGCTAGGTATATAGATAGATCTATGATTACTAAAACCGAGAGCACGTCTACCTCGTAAGAACTCATTTAGGTAATGTCTACACAAAACAATGTTTTATTTTACTAAATGAAATATTCGGAGACGAAATGTGTATGAAAACAAATGTTTTTGTGTATTGTTTTTTGTTTAATGTTTCAATTAAACACGCGCAGGACACCCAGCTTAAACGTTAGGAAGAAAGAAAAAGAGGAGTTACTACAGTGGGTTATTAAAAAAAATCATTTGAAAATTACGAAATCAACACCGCTATTATTGAATATTAGAGTCAAAATTGAAACATCAATTATATTTGCCAGTGACAGGCCAATGTTAAATATATTTTTTTTTACTTTATTCACTAAAGTTTAAAGGTCATTCAGATGTGAACAAATAAAAAAGTCTTCGGAAAAAACAAACAAAAGTTTAGATATACCTACCTATGGTGTTTCCGATAAATAATACTTTTGTAGAGTTTTGCAGATCCATAATTATTGATGACCATCTCGGTGGTGTGTAATTTTTAAGATTTAGGTATACGAAAGGAGATATGTTCTCAATTATTCTTTTCCCATTATTGCGAATTATGAGATCATTGTTAATAAATTTTTCTACTAAAAATTAAAGCGACTGAACGCACGCGTCGGATCACGTAATCTCAACAAGAATGATGGTCAAACAAATTATTAGTGTTTAGTGACGCAGGCGCATTGCTTGATATTAGTGTGCTGTGGGCACTGGCAGGCGTCGAGTGCGAGCGTGTGTTGTGCAGTGAACGTAGTGGAAACTCCAGGCAAATATAATAAGAACTTAAATATTTGTGATCTGGTGTGCTGGATTTGCTGGTACGTTTGGCATTATTTAGATCACGGCTTTTAATATTTATAATCTGTTACATACGGAATAACTTTACATTTTAATTAGTACTCGACAAATGTTCGAGTGATTTTTGAGTCAACGTGCAGTTCTAAGATAGGTATACTTAATACTTGTTTTATATTACACTACTAGATATCGATAGTATTAATTATTTACTACGTACTTAAACAGGTAAGTCTAACCCATACTATTCCTTAGTGATATTGTACTTGCGAAAGTCAGTTTGTCCGGCTTTCACGCCTAAATTACTGAACCGGTCATATTGAAATTTGGCAGATAGGTATGTTGCTTGGGACCTGGAGAAAGACATACTTTGTACTTGTTTTGTTAGAGTCCTCTGTGTTTTTCTTTTTTAAAATAATAACCTACCACGTTCAGCTCCATAGTAAAAGTCGTGCTATTAGAATAATCTTTATTTTAATTATTTCAAATTTGCTTTATTAACATTAGTTATAACATTTTACCTATAATTATTATTGTAATTACCTTAAATACGTTCGTACGCAGCAATGGCTCTGCAGGGGAGGGGGCTGAAAATCAGCAGTTTTTTTTTTATTTGTCATCTCAATTTTGCCCCAGTTCTACTAAACTCTCTCTGCTTGAGCAACATTCTGAAACAAATTGTGGGATGAATAAATATATTTTTATTTATTTATTTACATTATGAAAAAGTCGGCCGCGATAAAGTAGGTACCTAAACCAATCTGGTATAGTCGCCTGCGCAAAGCTAGTTCATGTTAAACTATTACTGTTGTATATTTTCTTTTCTGTTGTGCAATAAAGTGCATTGCATTGTATTGTTTTGTATTTTATTGTATTGTTGAAAATATGCGAATCCCGAAAATGCATTAAGCATATGTGAAAGAGATTGCGAAATGAAATGACGTTCTTCAAGTTTCCCGTAAAATCGGTAGCCCAATGTGACTCCATTGCACACAGGTTACAATACAAATCTACTTTATTTCACAAAAGAAATATTTTACAAAATAATACAATGAAAAGAGTACAATCTAAAAGCAAAACACCTACCAGATGCAGATCTGAAATAGCTACTTAACTTAATTTATTACTTAGGTATATAAAAATTAAAAACATATTTGTACTATTATAGGTATGTATCTGTACTACACAATACAAATATTATTATATTATTATTACCAAAATATTACATATAATATAACAGTTAAAGTAATATTTTTGTTAGATTCGTCTTGCTTGATCCATATACTCTATATTATGTTAACTCAAGGCATAGTTCATCTCTATAATTGTAAATCAATTCCTATATCATCCAAACATTTATAATAACAATACAATACAAATACACTTTATTGCGCAATAGAAAAAGAAAATACAATTACAGAAAGTTGGTAAGAGTACCTAGAACATACAATCCCAATTATACTATAAAGCCTTTGCAGGTTTTTGTAATAAATAAAATAAATAAAAATTATTTAAATAAAAATTAAATAAAAAAAAAAAAATTGTAGGCTTATTAGATTTCATATTTTTCAAAATAATGTGTTTTATGTATAAAGAAACTAAAAGACAAGAAGCATTTCGCCGCTTCCTCGCTTGGTTTTACTTTATATAGCAGACTTTTTCAAGATGAAGAATAGTTCTCCAGGTCCCAAGCTACGACTTTACATCGGTTCAGCAGTTTAGCAGACAGGTCAGACTTTTGCATTTTATAATATTATTTAATGCATTAGTGTTTGTACAGTCGTAACTACAGGCATTAGCATTAATTGATTAACTTGCATAGATCACAAATTATTCGTTTTACTTGTGAAAATTTTCTGTGGTCGAAACGAAATATGAGAGTTTAGGAATTCAAAAATCGATCATGTTACTTAACCTCTATCTTTTTTTGCACGTATCTCTATCTATAGGTGTCAAATAGTGAAGAAATTTTATTTGTGTTGAAAGCTAAGAAACCAGCTATTTGTTTCGCAAACAACGTAATTAATTCTGCTGAGAAAGTCGCCCTTCAAGAATACCATATTCAAAAGGTCGCCATCTTTGAACTGCCTTCTTGTTTTACAGGTTTAATATTTACTGTGGTCCAAAGAGCATTAAGGGCAGATTTTCCCTTTACAAGGTTCATACTCAAGCTTAACTTCACTTAAAGCTTAAATATAATCGAATAATTAATTTGAAATATGAATGTAATTTAATGAATACTCGCGATTATTAGTTTGCGATTATTATTTCGGAAAAAGTGTAAATTGCCATTTATTCCACACTAGACAACATACTTATTATTATAGACATAAACAACTGAAAGACATAGGTACTGCCCTAGTGTAGGTCTGCTTGAGGCAGCGGAAAAAATTGGAATGTGGAAATGCTTTCTCCTCCGGACTCATTTTCGGCCGTGACGATGAGAACGGAGATGAAAGCTTGCTATCCGAACCCCAACTTGTCTATGGGACTGGCTATTAGCTGAAGGCTTACTTATATGTTAAAAATTCCCTATATCTAATCAAGCGAATACATTAATATATACATTAGGTATATAACCTGTCTAACGAATTTCTGCGGTAATATGCAAAGATTTTCCTTAATCAATTACATTCTTTACCACGGAGTAGTGTAGTATCCAGTCATCTACTAACTATAAGTATAATACAAACTTCCTAATGTTTAAATCTATTAAGTGAGAGATAACATATAGTGATGAGGCGCCCAAATTAGTCTGTTTTTTCTGTGTGTTATTGTTTACATATTTTCCTTGAAATATAATATTAGTACGATTATATTTGATTACAGAAGTGTCGAAATGACACGTCTCGCCACTAGTGAAGCGACAATTGACATTTAGGGCGTTGTAGGAAAAAGGC
The DNA here is from genome assembly GCA_949316235.1 of Oegoconia quadripuncta. Taxonomy (NCBI): domain Eukaryota; kingdom Metazoa; phylum Arthropoda; class Insecta; order Lepidoptera; family Autostichidae; genus Oegoconia; species Oegoconia quadripuncta. The sequence continues at coordinate 27,990,662 of OX438749.1, forward strand.
GGGAAAGAGAATCGACGCTATCAAAAAATTTTTAAAGTGAAATTTTGTTTGTTTATTTATATGTAACACAAACTATCTCGCTCAGCCATGCATATTGTGAAATTTAATCGTATGTGCAAGACAGACTCGTACGTAATGCTAATGGCTAAAATGGTGCCTTCTTTTACATAATAACGTCTTTCACTGTGATGTAACATTACCGTAATGGCAGAAAGATAAATTTATACCGTATTTTTTCCGTGATAATACATAATTTTGATAATAATGCCTCCTTTGGGGCTGTGCATCAGAGCTTCGAGGTATGATTGACTGTTGGAAATAAAATAAATAATACCTAATTAAAATAGTAGTAGTATTAATTATTTATAGATGGCATTATTTGTTCTATATCAGTGCGTTAGTAGGTACTATATATCTATTAATCTGGTATATGTATATTAAAAAAAAACAAATATTATTACATTTTTATATAAATATTTATGTACGTTTATCCGTTATCTCGTATCCATAGTACAAGCTTTGTTTAGTTTGGGACTAGATATTTGGTGTAAATGTCTGAAACATTTATTTATGTATATTAAAAAACAAGTAGTCTATTTTCTATGTTATGGTCTAATTTCGAGTACAAACGAGTGAGTACGTCTATTTAGCCCATCTCACCTCCAACTAATATACCGGATGAATTTTTTTACCGTATGGAAAAAAATAGGGCATATTAGGTAAGTGAAACAGAAGCTATTGGCAAAAATCGTTAATTTTTTTTTTCAAAAATCACGCGACGGAAAATATACTATAATATATTCTTTTATATTCGATATTTTGATAATGTTTTCTACTAACTTTATAGATCTATGTATCCTACATATAGGTAAAGTTTCATTAGAATCGGTCTAATTTTTTCGCATTTTTTTACCGTTGTCATTAGACTTTAATGTGTCTGTCACTTTCACACCTACATGCGAATACATTATATGTATTTATGTATTATTTATGTATATTTATCCGTTATCTAGTTATCTATAGTATATAAGCTTTGCTTAGTTTGGGACTAGATGATTGGTGTAAGTGTCCGAAATATTTATTTATTATTATTTATTATTATGACATTTTTTTTTATTCACGGCGTGTTCGTACTTGACCTCAATCACACCTGATTTTAAGTGAAGATGAGGTCGAAGGTGGAAGCGTACTGACCCGGAAACCCCAATACATTTGGGGGACTGGCTATCTTATCTCCGACAACCCGAACACAACAATGCTATTAACATTGCTGCTTGGCGGCAGATTTAGATAATCTACGCGTGTATTTAAAATTTAGTAGATAATTATCCGTGCTAAGCTCAAATGTTTCAGCATGATACAGACTCATGTACGTTGAATCTGAGAACGCAGTCCAAAGACCCCGGGAGTGCGCGAGGAATCTTACAGACCGATCTCCGTCACTTTTTAATTCAAATATACGCATTATCCATACAGAGAGGTTATCGCCAAAATCAAAATCAAAACTGACCGTGTATGCAAAATTCGTATCCATGCTATTAACCGTTAAGGAGTTCCAATCGTGAGGAGAGTCTATTTTAAGTGTACCCTGTGTACCTAAGAAATAAAGCATTTATAACTTTGACTTTGACCATACTGGCTGCAGCAGCAGTTCATGTCTATCTTGTAAATGTATGGCCCTTAGAACTGAACGAGTATGCAAAATTTCAGCTCCTTAGGTAAAAGGGAAATGATTCTAATTTGACTTCCAATTTAAATAAAAGCTTGTAAAGAAGTTAGATACCTAAACTGAACGCAATGTTATAATATACAATAAATTCATTATTTACTTCTCATAAAACAAATAATAAAGAGCCAATCGATATTTATTCTTAATAAACATAAAAAAATACAACAAAAACGAGAGTTAACATTTATTTTTATCGGACAAGTCCGATAATTGCATGCCTTACTGACTGGTTGGCCTTCAATAACGTAAAGATAGACAATTGAGTTCAATGTACAAGTTATTCTGAGTTAAGTACAACTCTAATAAAACCATGACGTCACGCGACTGTAACCTGTTGCTGTAGATATTGCTTTGCAGTTTCAATATTTTTTTTTTTTTTTTTTTTTTTCAATTTCAATTTCAATTTTTTATTTGGGAAACTTACAGTACATTATAAAACACTATATTAACGTAATTATAGATAGATCATAGACCAAATTGTTTCCACAGATAGGTAGGTAACATATTAAGTATGAATGGTGTACACAGAGAAGGGATTGAGATATTTCTAAATAATTGTAGTAATAAAGCGTTTAAGAGGAACAGAGTAGGTTGGTGATTAGGTTTTAAACGCCCTTACAAACAAAGCAAAAAAAGAAAAATAATAATTAAAAATAGTAGATAATAAATCAGACATCACAATATTCCACTATAACATTATACTCAATGTATATTTAAAGAAGGAATATAAGGGGTTACAATCTCAGCAGTACGCGTAGGGAGCGGAGTTGAATAAACTAAATTGTAAAATTTGTAGTTTTGTTATAGTGCCTACCTAGTAAGATTTTAGGACATTCAAAACAATCCAGAAGGGTGTGGTGTTGTAAATATGTGTCTTAAACTGTGTATACGTGTGACAGTGTGGGGTGTATGTGCAGTGGTGTTTTCGTGATATAGTTAATAAATAGCCAACAAAAAATTCATTATAGTATCTAATAAAATAGGTGATACTGTCTAACCCAGTTGTTTATTTATTTATTGGAAAAGTCTTTGAAATACCGTTTTATTTTGTATAGATTTACATTAAATATATCAAGTTCCGAGAATTTTTTGTTATATAATTTACACGTACGTCTTATAAAACTATTCTTCGTATAATTCGTGCGGGAGTAAGGCACAGAGAATAAGTCTCTGCATCTGGTTGTACGACTGCCACAACGGAAGAGAACCTGAGATAGAAGGTGGGGTGAGTTGACGTGGCCCTTAATCAACTTAAAGAGGAACGTGAGGTCTCGTGCTTCACGGCGGTGTTTTAAACTTTGTAAGTTAAAAGACTTCTCTGCTGATAGAGTGTCGTTCCGGATTCTATAAGAAATATATTTTATAAATTTGTTTTGAATTCTTTGTAATTTATCTATATAGATAGAATATTGAGGATTCCAAACAGTGCTTGCGTATTCTAAAATACTACGAACATAAGCGAAGTAAAGTACTTTGAACGTTGACAGGTTTTTGAAGACTTTACTGTTTCTCATGATGAAGCCAAGCATTTTGTATGCTTTACTAGTGATGTGGTTTATATGCTTGTCAAAGAGTAGCTTTTGATCTAAGATAATCCCCAAGTCTCTAACTTCAGTAACTCTTTTTAAAAGTTGGTTATTTATTTTATATGCATATATCAGTGGTCGTATTTTTCTTGTGTAAGATATAACAGAGCATTTATCGATATTCAGAAAAAGTTCATTTTGTACACAGTAGCGGTAAAAGCAGTCCATTTCACTTTGCAAGATGGAGCAGTCAATATTATTTTTTACCAAGATGAAAATCTTTTTATCGTCAGCGTATAGAAGTAACTTAGCCCTTTTAAATACCTCATGAACATCGTTAATAAATATATTAAATAGGAACGGGCCGAAATGAGAACCTTGGGGTACACCGGATGTTACAGGTACAAAAGAAGAAATGAACCCTTTAACAGAAACGGCTTGACATCTGTTCTCGAGATAAGAGGTTAACCAGCGAAGTAGATCACCATGGATTCCTAATGTTTCTAATTTATTTATCATTAAGCAATGGGAAATTTTGTCAAAGGCCTTAGAGTAGTCGGTATATATGGTATCTACTTGATAACCTTTTTCCATTGCTGCCATTACAATATCAACAAACTCACAAAGATTTGTCTCTGTGGATCTATTGGGTCTAAAGCCGTGTTGGCTGTCAATAATAATTGGGTTAATCAAAGGATATAGTGTATGCAGAACTAATTTTTCGAAGACCTTTGACAAAATGGACAATTTGGATATGGGGCGGTATTGTTCAACATTATGCTTGTTGCCAGATTTATAGATGGGCACAATAAACGAACGCTTCCATTCCGATGGAAATTTACCAGTATGTAGCGAGAAATTATATATATAGGTTAGAGGTATATAAACAAAATCAGCGCAACTTCGTAGGAAATTCGGATGAATACCGTCGGGTCCGGCACCTTTATTAATATCTAAAGATTTTATGAATTTGTGAACTAATTCTGGACTGATAGTAAGTGAACCTATATTTACGCGACTGTTACGGCTGTTTGTCGATGTAAATAGTTTAGGATAAATTTTAGGTTCAAAGACGGATTTAAAAAAATCATTGAATAAGTCTGCTATATCCGCGCCCGAGGAAGCTACCTTATCACCGAAAAACACGTTATCTGGGATATCGTCGTTGTTTCTTTTCGATTTAATAAAACGGAATAAATTTTTACTACATTTTTGAATACTTGCTTCTGCTCGTGTAGTATATTGAAGGAAACAAATATGTTCAACTGACTTTTGACGCTTGCGTAATAATGCAAATGTATTATAATCATTTTGGCATTTGTAAGTTTTCCACTTACGGTGATATTTTTCTTTCTCTTTAATAATTTTCATAAGAGATGGGGTATACTATGGAGGGTAGCGAGAATCTGAGTTTACTGTTTTACAAGGAACATAGTCGGTAATAATAGAATTAATTATGGAGTAAAAATGTAGCAAAATGTCATCTATATCCGAATAGTTGCGAAATTCCCTGATCCAATTGTGGTTATTTAATTTGCTACCTATTACTTCATAGTCAGCGAGGTGAAATAATCGTACCAGTCTGGGTGGAGATATAAGAGGGTTTGAAGCTATTAAGTCCACTGTAAGAGTGAGAGTAACATGGTGACGGTCCACTGGTACAGCTAGAGGGTCCGAACAGCTGTTAACAATGCACGCTTTGTTACTAATAATAAGGTCCAGAATCCTATGGTTGTGGTTAACTAAGCTATTGTACTGGTTAAATTCCGAAATATTTAAAAAGTTGTCGAGTTCTGTAACTAAACTGTCGTTGTTAGGATTACACAAATTGAGTTTTAGTGAATCGGATTGGTTTCGCCAGTGTGCATATCTAATGTTAAAATCTCCTATAAGTAGGAATACGTCGTCAGGAAAATTAGCTTGAACTTCCGTAATAAATTCGTAAAAAGCTATCTGAGACTCGAGCTGATCCTTATGTTGAACAAAGTAAACACAATAAATGCGTAGGTATTTCTTTGATTTGAGCGATATAGTAACTGCTACGATATCGGTCTTAGGTATCGGTGCTGTTGGTAACGGCGCGAGGCGAGGCGGGCACACGCGCAGCGAGCGGCTGAGCGCGACCAGCGTGCCGCCTCCGCGTGTCTGCCCCGTGGTTTCATAGTCACGGTCGCACCTATACACAGTATACCTACCATCGAATAACTCGGCACTATGAATATCAGGCAATAACCACGTTTCTGTGATACAAACAATGTCGTACTCAGTTCTCAATACGTTAGATAAAAATAAGTGAGTTTTAGTGCGCAGCCCTCTCGCATTTTGGTAATAAAATGTCAAAACCATTGCGGCTGCAAACTATTTATGCGTATAAAAATATAAACAAGTAATAATGGGCTCCAATAGGCCAAATTATGTATAGTATGCCACATGGTTATTACGGAGGGTTGCACTATTGCACTAAAGTTGTGTTGGGCTTTCGTGTCGTGTAATTTACGAAGACAACGGTTGTAAATAATAAATAATGCTATGAATAGGTTAGGAGTTCTTATGAGTAGTGTATTTTGTAAGCGAGTTTTTGTATTAATTAATTTATTATTAGCGTAGAAGGAAAAGAGAAAATAATGTTCATATGTAAGGTAGGAGTTATATTGATTTAAAAAACTTTTTACGATATGGAATGTATAAATGAGATAGATATTAGGCTCCCTACACATACCTGCACAATACTTCACAAAAAAACTAGGGTCTGATTTAATGATCACTGAAAAAATAATAATATAGATGACATGATGAACTAAGTAATTATCATGCATGAATAAAGATCCTACTTTATCTTGTTTAAATCTTGATCAGTAAAAATTACAATAACGGGAGATTGGTCGCTTCGACGAACCATAATTCGACAGTTTTTCACCCAAACATAGGCGTAATTTCTAGACTTCGCTAATTCTTTGGCATTCCGGAGTAGTTGTTTATTTCGTCCAGTCAGATGTTCATTAGCAAAGATCTTTTTGGGTTCACCATTGAAACCGACGTCTGCGGTAGTGCAATTATTCTTGCGAACAGCAGCTAAGAATGCATCTTTACGATACCGCGATTGCATCTTCAATACAATAGGTTTTGACTGGCCCGGTTTGGGGTCTTTTGTAGCTACTCTCGTAATAAAATCAATGTCTTGGTGCGCGTTGAGATCGAAACCACAGTGATGAGCAATTTTGCTCACGACATACTACTCTGTGTAAAAAGTATCGGGAATATGTCAATAAAAAGACCCGCGTAAAAGAGGTCGTTCTAATTCTTTTACTGCATGTTGGTAGCACTGTACTGATTTAGCGCGCAAAATTTGAGCGGGATCTGTCATTTAATTTGTTTTAAACTACACTTTTTGTTGGTCATAGTTTTGAGTCCTCGGCGATTTTTACAATGGAAAATATTGTTGAACAAAGAGTGTGCCTTAAATTTTGTGTTTCAAATGATATTTCATGTGGTGAATCACTAAAAATGTTGCGAAATACCTACGGCGAATCGTGTATATCGAAAACAAGGGCTTATGAATGGTATAAGGCTTTTAAAGAAGGCCGAGAAGTAGTAGTAGACTTGCCTCGTTCTGGTAGACCTTCAACCGCTACGACCAAAGAAAACATCGACAGAATCAAGAAGCTAGTGCTCGAAAATCGACGTATGAGTCTGAGAGAGTTGGCTAGTGAGGTGAACATATCTTTTAAGTCCGTCCACAACATTCTCATTGACATTTTAGGCATGAAACGCGTCGCCGCTCGACTAGTTCCAAAAGAGCTCAATTTTGTTCAAAAAGCGCAGCGAAAGCATGTCGCTGAAGACATGGTTTCCCGAGCTTCTACGGATCCGACCTTTATGAAACGTATAATAACTGGCGACGAGACATGGGTTTATGAGTACGACATGCAAACAAGCCAACAGTCTTCAGAATGGCGTCTCGAAAACGAGCCGAAACCCAAAAAACCGCGGCAAAGTCGCTCCAAAATCAAGGTGATGCTGACAGTTTTTTTTGACTACCGTGGTGTGGTTCACTCCGAATTCCTTCCAGAGGGAGAAACAGTGAATAAAGAATATTATTTAGGCGTCATGAAGCGTTTGCGTGAGAGTATCCGCCGAAAACGTCCAGATTTGTGGCAACACAACTCATGGATGCTGCACCATGATAATGCACCATCACACACAGCCATTATAGTGAAAGAGTTTTTAGCGAAAAATTCAACAAAAGTTCTCGACCAAGCACCGCATTCACCTGATATGGCTCCGTCTGACTTTTTTTTATTTCCCAAGTTAAAATTACCACTTCGAGGAAAACGTTTTGAGTCGATAGAAGCCATAAAAGAAAATTCGCTGAATGAGCTAAAGGCCATACCGCAAATAGCCTATGAAAAATGTATGGAAGACTGGGTGAAGCGGTGGAGATGTTGTATTGCAAGCGATGGGGCCTACTTTGAAGGCGATAAAATAAATTTAGATTAATAATTTGTATTTTTTGTTTTATTGACAAATTCCCGATACTTAGTACACTGAATGTATATCAAATTCTCATCTTTCTTTTCAGGAATTCCGATAAACTCTATGTTAGAACGACGTGACCACTGCTCCCGAGACTCGTTGGACACATCCAGAGATTTAAGGCAGGACTGGATATCACGCATTTCTTTTTCTACCTTAACAATTCTAGACTTGTCTTTTTCAAGATTCTCAACCCGGATTTTGACATCAGATAATTCTTTGTCCGTAAATTCCAGCGACATTTTGAGATCTTGAAAACTATTTGATAATTTGTTAATATCTTGCTTGATTTCTTGACTAATTATAGTGCCGAGTTCCGTTATTTTACATTCTTGTTCAGCTTGCATATTTTGAATCGCCGTCAGTAAGCTATTTTCTACTCTGGCGAGGGCATCAGCCATGGTGGTGTCCAATTCGAAATGTTTCCGCTTCCTATGTGAAAGACTAAGCAATAATTCCTGTTTCGAACTCTGAGTGTTTTCTTTAGATAAATCAGGTTGTGAGGAATGCGTCGCCGGCGGAGATCGCATAGTAGGCATCATAGTCGAGGTTGTCCGGTGCACGTGCACTATATCGCTGAGGTGAGACAGACGAATTATTTAGAGCCTAACTCGCTTTGCCGCGGTGAACGGGGAGTGAGGTATCTCGGTCCCGCTTATAAAATTGAGTTTTGCTATAATAGATTATAGTACACTGTGTTAACACTTCACTAAGGTTGAGAATTGCTTATTTCAAGATTAAATCAATTTTAGAATGCTCCACAACACAAAACACGTCCTGTCCTCTTGACTGCGTACGGCGTACAAACTGCGTACACGTAATATGTAGGAATTATAAAGCAACATAATAGCTTCAGTTGATTTGATCCGGAATTTCCGCCACAGAGATCAAGGACTTACCCAGGGTTTACCCAGAATAAACAAATTAAATTCTTAAATACAGACCAAGACGTTTAAAAATGTTGTAACATTATCTCATACTTTTATATTTTTTAGATATCTTATTATTCCCAGAAGCTTTTACGTGTTCATTTACGCGATACTTTAATCATTTGCTTGAGCCAAACCCCCCTCGTGGGTACTTCATGGAGATACAAATTCGGAAAATACATAGCAATACGGTGTTTATTTTCTTTTAAGCCGCCGTCGCTCACAACTCTGTACAGAACATGAAGGATTTAAAATGAAACTTGTAACTACCATTATTATATTTGTTTACTAATATTATCACCGGGTCGGCCGCGCAAACGTTGGAGAGATGATCTCAAAGAGTAATATAATGTAGGGGAGAGATGATCTCATTGCGTTTCAAGAGGAATGGTGGGAAACCGCCAAGGATAGAAATGAGTGGAAGAGTTTGGGGGAGGCCTTTGCCCAGCAGTGGGACACGATAGGCTAATAAAAAAAAAATAAAAAAATATTATCACCTCTGGCAACACAATTCACAGGCTGTGACGGAAGTTACGGACCAAATCCACGCCAGTACGTTAAAGATAAGAGATATAAAAGAGTTATGAAAAGCGGTGCTATTTTATAGACTTAACATTATGTACGTATGTATTTATAATAGGTGCATACAGACCGTATCTTTAATTACAAGTTTACAACCCCTTAGTTAAATATTAGTAGAACAGTAATAAGTGTACATTTGTTCCTATGTCCATTACATCTACTACGGAGAAGTATGAGTGTAGTGACTTTGCAAGATAGAATCAGGAATAGTGTAATTTTATTAATTGAAGCCAATATGTTACGGGAATAATCTTATACAATATTCATTTACCAATAACGTTAGTTTTAATTTGATAACACCAAACATATTTCAAAATTCCATTTGTCCCAGACCAACCCTCAGGTTTCAGCAGAATACCAGTGTTTTGTCCGCCTCGGGCAAATCCATACACTGAGCTGTAGCCTTTCTGTAGACTGCGGCACACATACATAATATTTGTTTTTTCTGTACTTGTGTTTTATTGTTTTAGTTGTATTTTTCATTTATTTATTTATTTATTTAACACTTTATTGTATATAAGCATACACGTCAAACAAAAACAAAAAAACAGGAGAATATTAAAATATACAAAAGGCGAGCTTATCTCTATAAGAGATCTCTTCCAGCAAACCTCAGTAAGGAGACAAATAGATGAGGTAACGTAAAAGTAGACAGCGAGTACACTTACAAAACAGTAGTTATAAACAAACTTACTATACATATAGAGAAAATAACAATCATGTCGATGACATACATACTTAAATTAAGGTGTTGTTATAATATATATAATATAATAATAATATAATAATAAAATAATAAATATAATTAAATATATAATCTAATATGATAAAAATAAATACCAAACCTATAAATAAAAATGACATATTCTACTTAAACAAATGTACACAAATAATAAAAATAATCTATTGAGACAGTTTAAGGTAATGCTCCTTCAGTCGCGATTTGAAGACCGGTAACGACTGACTATCACGTACGTCGGTGGGAAGTGAATTCCAAAGTCTAACTGCATGTATGGAGAAAGAATAGTTGTAGAAGTCTGAAGTCGGAGTAGAAGGAAAGCGCAGAAGGGATGCCATGTGAGATCGAGAGGGTTTAGAAGGGGAACGCATAAAATTAAATCGCTCACGCAAGTAATTTGGAGAAGTAGGATTAAAGAGAATTTTATACAAGAGACAGAGAATATGACTATTTCTGCGGAGTCGAATTGGTAGCCATTTGAGTTGGGACCGGAACTGAGACACGTGATCGAATTTACGCAAACCGAAGATAAAACGTATACAAAGATTTTGAAGTCTGTCTAGTTTGTTTAACAGTTCCTCAGTAGCGTCCAACATGCATACATCAGCATAATCAATAATGGGCAGCAGTAAAGTTTGGGCCAAAGTAATTTTGGTTTTCAAGGGCAATAAATTTTGCAGACGTTTGAGAGAATGAAAGGAGAAATGAACCCTTTTACTTACCATATTGCAATGAGCCACCCAAGACAGGTTGCTATCAAGGATCACACCAAGATTCCTGGCAGTGCTAGTTAATTTAATATTAACACCATCAAGTATGACAGATGGAATGGTGGACTGATGGAGTAAATTGTACATGTATCTACTGCCGATGATCATTGCTTGTGATTTACTGGGATTCACCAGTAAACCAAAGGACCTAGCCCAACAACTGATACGCGTTAGGTCTTCGTTATGTAATGGATCCAAATAAATTCTTATCTATCTAATTAGAGAGTTATGCAATGTGAAAGAATACGTAGTGACAACAATTGAAAAAGGTATGAAATGGTTTGGCCACGTGGAGAGGATGAATGAAAGAAGACTAACGAAAGAGATATACGAAGCGAATGTGGAAGGTTGTGTTGGTAGGCGAAGACTACGGCGAACGTACCATGATCAAATCGGCGATGTCATGGCATGTATAAACAACTAAATGAGAGTGAATGAAACAAAAGAGGTGTGTCCAAGAAGCTTATGTGTCATTGGAAGTCTGTTGTCTCGGCCTAACCCTACGGGGGCGTGTATGACATGACCAAAAGTAAAGAAACTTCCTGGAAGTTTAGAAATAAGTCGCAGTACCTTTTACCTATTTATCTACCCTGCCTATAGGTATAGTCAAAAACTAAATAAGTTCTCATTCATTTTAAATGACTTTTGATAGGAAGACTGTTTTATTTCTATTCCATTTATGAATCGTGGTCAAAAAGTTGACATTATTGGAGGGCATTACTCTATTGGATTGCCCGTAGGACCGATGGTCGTTCAGGTGGAAAGGTTCTCGATTGGCGACCACGCACCGGAACACGCAGCGTTGGCAGGCCCCCCAAAAGGTGGACCGACGATTTGGTAAAGAGCGCTGGTAGAAGTTAGTTACGGGCAGCGCAGGATCGATCGTTGTGGAGATCTTTAGAGGAGGCCTTTGTCTAGCAGTGGACGTCTTTCCGCTGATACAATGATGATGATTAATCTATGAGACAGGAGCAGTGGCTCCTGTCTCATAGATACATGGGTACAGTGGTACCTACAAATTTTATAAATTAAGGTTACAGGTCAAGGTAACTACTTAATTCTGTTGACGATTGTACATACCTCGCGTGTTTTATTACACTGAATGAACTTGCTGTGTTATAATATACATTACATTTCTATCTAGCAGGTTGCGGCGAGCTAGATCATTACCCAATTTACTTAGTTGCAATGAATAGGGCAACTTTGTGTATTTCATTTATCGACCAACTAACAGTGTTACATTTAGCATGTCATAATTACATTTTATATTACATGTAATTAAGTACGCGCATTAAAGTTTTCAACCCTAATTTTAAATAATAATTATCTAGGTTATTATTAAAAATATAATTGTCGCTGGAAATATGTACCTCCATTGAGAAAAATCTAAAAAAATAAAAACGTAAATGTCAACAAGGTCTCTCACTATCGGCACAGAATTAATAAAGTACTAACGTACTGTGGGTCTGTTAGGTAAACTCACGCAACGACGACGATGGTCGGCATTTCATTACGTGATCGAATCAAGAATTAAAAAATTCGAAGTGGCAATGGGCAAGGCACATATAGCTCCAAGATTTGATGGCCGCTGGGGCATTAGGCTGGGAAGATACGTCAGATTTTTCCATCAGATAGTCTGATCCGACTATTGGCAGGAGTTGGAGCCATTATTTTGTTTGAACATTTAATAGACGTCCGATGCGATAGTCGGATCCTAGATGATGTGAAAATGCATTATGCATACCACGAGCACCTTAAGGGGAAGCTGCGCGCTATATCCACTGAAAACCCAGTGGCGAACCCTCTGCGTCTATTAAGTGCTGCGGTCGTTTAAGGAACCTTCTGTATTTTGCCCGTTAGTGGTGGTTGAGACAGACGTTTCGTCTACAACAACGTGTGAATACACACAAAGCCCTCCCTTACTCCCTACGAGGAGGAGAGAGTCTCCCTGCTCCCTCCACTGTACACGGCGGAGAAGTCCCTCGTCAGATTATTCGCCATCGGCCAACAAGATCCCATAAGTGGAAAATTTTTGACCGATGCCCTGGGTGAACTGGCTCGATAGCTACTCTTCCCCCCAAACGTATCCAAGAGGACTAGTAGCCATCAAGCATACGAGGAGAATATCTGACCTGTCACGACCCTAACCTAACCATAAAATTGAATAACTTATCTAAATAGTGAAATCTGTAGCTTCTAAGATAATAGACGGAAAATGGAAAGATTAAGGATAAGGCACGTTTTCTCATTGCCAGTCAAGCAGGGTCGTAGTTGTGGACTCGTCGAAAAATCCCAGGATGTACTTCTCAGTGAAACAAATGGTTGCATGATGACTGATGAAAAAACTCACATGGGTGTCGATTCGGAAAAGGGAAAAAGAGACAGTACTACTTTAAAACTGGTTTTAGTTTAGTTTAGTTGGTGTAAGAATAAGAAAACTTTATATGATCCATTTAGCGACACTTATACAATACATTTAATTGTTACCTATGTACTATACATCCGAATCGACACCATTAGCAATTATAATTATCGTCATAGTATATTTATTATTTGCGCATGCGTGCGTGAGAGCTCAACTCCCAACTTCACTTAAGATCAGTCTCACCCAAGACACAGACTTATAAAAACAATCGAATATTGTGAACTGATGATCAAAGAAATAATTTCATCTGCGACATTCATTTTGCCTCGGTTATTACAATACCACTGATATCGATATTTCGTTCCCTCCATCACTACTCTGTGCTTTTGGTAATTTGGGGTACGAAATACCTTGAAGTAATACTAATTACTATTAATTATTTTGTAGTTTGGGCACATACTTCGTCGTGTTTCTATCCACTATTGGCAATCGTTAACCTATTGAGATTACATATTATTTGAGTAAGTCCGTTCTAGAAATAATTAACCTTTAGGCGGACGCGAACACCGATCGGTGTCCAAAATACTTGTATACCTTCAACACTCCCGAACACCGATCGGTGTCGGCGGTACACCCGACTTTCAACTCTCAATTGTAATGATTATAGAGTTCCAATTCCTTTGGACTGTGTTTGAACTTGTTCTCTATTAAATTCCGCATCCAATAATGTGCGCCATGTCATGTTAGCTATGATATTTAGTCTGTATTTGCGAAAATATTTTTTTTCTCTTTGGGTGGGAGTGTAGGCATAGAATTCCAACTACTGTTTTTTATTAGAACAGGCTTAGGAACCTGGCCATAGAGCTTCCAATTCTAATAAGAATTTATTGAATTACCCGTTTTTTTAAGAAAAACATGAAATAAATCTGTACTTTCCGTAAAAATACCAATTATATCGTGGATATAGGTATACCTACATATTACAACTCGTAACATTTTTCTGATTTTTTGTATTATAGCTGTAGTAGTGTTCATTCATTATATCCATAGATAATATATTCCCGTAGCTATAGCTTTTCACAGATTACAAATACACCCAGTAGAAGAGTATCTATAAACGTTTTTAACACCGCAGGTATTTTCGAAAATTTGACAGGCGCGCCGAGATACTTGACCCGCGGAATTATAAAAAGGAAAGAGAGGACACAGAGGAGTGATAGTGCCTTGCGGCAAAAATTTGGTGGTCCTTTGATCTTAGAAGCTCAGTCAAATACCTACCTACTTTTGACAAGTTTTAGGGGGAATTTAGAACATTGCCATAAAACTTGCCCGGAACTAATTTTTTTTAGTCTGTATCTGTTTGTCTGTCAAACCTGTCATATCGTATCGTATAATCGTACCTATTGCTGCGAAAGAGGTTAAGAGTTGGTTATTTTATTTTGTGTAGAAAGAGAAAGATTTTATTGTTTATTTATAAATAATTAAATCGGATTCTATCTCTTTTAAACTAATCAATTATCTGTGCATATAAAAAGTATTCTGTGGCTTATTTCAGTCACAGAATACTTATTAATTAGGTACCACTGATTTTATTTTGTCTCATTCTTTAGTTTACTTTGAGATTTTACGTTATATTTAAACCATTTCAGGCTATCGCGGTGAATAACACAGAAAATGTCCGACGACTCGGAGGTTCGCGCGTTTTACACGGGCAAGAACTTCTTCATTACCGGTGGTACAGGGTTTGTCGGACTATGCCTTATTGAGAAGATATTAAGGGTCATACCCGATGTTGGCAAGTTGTACTTGCTTATGAGGCCGAAGAAAGGCAAGGATATATCGGAACGGGTGGAGGAATTCCTAAAAAATTCTGTAAGTTATTTGTTATGCTACATCATAGAATCGGGAATGAAGAAACTCATAGACAAAAGTCACCAACAAAGTCTATTAGTAAGTGACAGTGGGCAGGGTATATCCCTCGAAGAATTAATGGTTGGTGGGGTATTGAAGTACAGTAGAGAACACCCATCGGCAAGCATAGTGTATGATGTCTACTCACAAGGTGGACAGGTGACCTGATGAAGGTCACGTGAAGTCGCTAGATGCAGGCCACTTCCAACCGGTCGCTCTCAAAATGTATGAGGAAGGCCTATGTTCAGTAGTTGACATCGTATGGCTGATGACTAAATATTTATAAATTCTGTTGCTCATATTCTTAGGGTTTTTAGGACAAATTTTTTTAATCTATATTGAAGACCAAAGTGGTTCAGAATTATAACAATCAGAGCTCTATTGATTACTATCATGTAAAGGAACAAAACATTTTCTAAAACCACATAACAGGTCTGCTGGCCTGAGATCACTTCTCAAGTATTCGCCTCAGCGGCGAATGACTGATAGTCTTGAGTACAGTTTATTAATACGTGAAACTCTCATGTGAGTACTGCTTGAGTAAGCACACACGTTTCAGGTCTCAAGTTACGTTCATTAATCGACACGTTTACTTGAGACCAGTCACAACACTGTTCTCAATCTTGAGAATGGTTTATTAATACGGGCCTAAGTCTCCCACTACAAATAAGTTTGAATTTTCTATGACTTTGTTGCTGAGCCTATTTTTTGGTTAGAGTACACTACAGTTTACTACAGTAAACGGGACCCTAACCTAACCCAACCCCTGACGAATTACAGGGTAATAAGTAAATGGAATGATATGAAGGTCGGGGCAGAATTAAAAAGATAATTTAAGTTTAGAATCCACATATTACCATAACAATAATGTCCAACATTTTCAGATCTTCGAGAAACTCCTCGAAACTGAATCACCTGACATATTCAAGAAGCTCGTGCCGATAGCTGGTGACATTGGTGAGGAGAACCTTGGGATGAGCCCATCAGATCGGCAGCTATTGTTGGAGAATGTGAATGTGGTTGTCCATTCGGCTGCCACCCTGGACTTCCAGGAGACCTTGCGGCCAACAGTGAAGATCAATGTGCTCGGGACTCGGCAGATTGTCCAGCTGTGTAAAGAGATCAAGAATCTCAAGGTATGAATAACCAGCTCTACATCTCCAATACTAAAAGGAGAATAGAGGTGGGCGCTGATGCTTTTTAAAATAATAAGCGCGCGTAAATCTAAATCGTTGTCGGCGTTATCGGCGTGGATGGTGTTAAAATAAGGAACAATTGAATCAAACAACTTTATTCAACCTTTAGAATAAAATTACAAAACTTAGAATTATTTCAGTCACATGAAATGGCACACTTTATCCAACATCAAATCAAACTTAAAAAAAAAACTAAATTTTTTGAAGTAAAAAACGAAACTAACTTTATTGTTCCATCTGAATTTTCCTATGCGAAACATGTTCGATTCATTCATCACTTCTGAATCTGTCTGCTAGCTTACTAGATGATAACAGGCAGTCTATACTATGGCAAACTCATAATAATTTGTAACTAAATAATGCATTTAATTGGTGATAACAATAACAACATAGTGATTGAAGTTATTATATCAGTTGTACATATTATATCAGAAGATATTATATCAGTAGTGTCCGTTATATAACGGACAACCGGCAACACAATGTACGGTTTTATCAAAATTTTGAATTGATATTTTGACGCGCCATTGACGGCGATTTGACTCCCCGCTGGCGGCATGGCTTAAATTGAAGGCGGCGTGCATATCTAGTAGGGGAGTGCATGTGCATTAGTTTCACATTACTTTCAGTTCTTGTCTTTAAATTAAGGTGTCTCCCAAAGCACGGAAACACTTGTATTGCAAATTTTGGAAATTTGCCACTTCTTAAACTTATTTCAGTATTTAGAAATCAAAAAACTCGGCAGCATATTTTGTATTTTGCGGACGCAATGTTGGATTTTTTACGATAAAATGTATCAATCAATCAACTACACTTTATTGCACAAAATTCTACAATACACTTCTTATGTATGTATGTATCCTATGCCCTATGTATCCTAAGACGAATATAACGACACCATGCACTTCGAAATCGGTCAAGCTGTTTAGGCTGCAGGATGCGCCAAAGGTAACGGACATACATGCACTCGAAAAACATTACCCTCCTTCCTTGGGCAGTCGGCTAAAAATACGTTGTCATTGTAGATTTAATAAAAAAAATCAATGACATTAACTGTGAAGTTTGTGATTTGAATTGACATGTTATGGAACGAATAAACATTGATCTAACCACATATTCCAAAAGCACTTCAATGGCAATAACATGACCATTTTGAAGTGACATGAAATGAAATGAAATGAAATGAAATGAAATGAAATGAAAATCATTTATTCATGTAGGCAATACAATATGCACTTATGAACGTCATTTGTTTTTTAAACTACCACTAGCTCGGAACGCGACCACTACTGAGAAGAGCTAGCGAGAAACTCAGAGGGTTTGTCTCTTTTCAATAAATCATGTACAATCAAGAAAGATTACAACAATTTTATATATCGTGTAGAGGAGCCGTTTAATCCCATGGATTACTTTCATTAATATAGTCTGAAATTTTGTAATATCCCTTTTTACATAATTTTTGTTTTATAATAAGTTTAAATTTATTAAGCGGAAGATTCCGTATATCCATGGGAACCTTGTTGTAGAAGCGCACACATTGACCTCTGAATGACTTATTAACTTTACTAAGTCTACTAAAAAGTACAGCTAATTGATTTTTGCTCCTTGTATTGACATTATGTCGGTCACAATGTTTCTCGAATGAATATATATTTCTTTTAACATATACAAGATTTTCATATATATATTGTGACGAAAATGTTAAAATATTAATTTCTTTAAATATTTGTCTTAATGTATCTCTTGACCTTAATTTATAAATTGCACGAATAGCTCGTTTCTGTAAGAGAAATATGCTATCTGTATCAGCAGCGTTTCCCCACAGCAAGATGCCATATGACATCAAGCTGTGAAAGTAGCTGAAGTAGACTAAGCGCGCTGTTTCAATATCACAGATATTTCGAATTTTCTTAACAGCATATGCGGCAGAACTGAGTCTTTTCATTAGTTTTTTAATATGGGGTCCCCACTGTAACCGAGAATCTAAAGTCATACCAAGGAATACAGTTGTGTCCACTTGAGCTGTTATGTTTTGTTATTGACTTGAGTGTTCTCTCAGTTCTCCACTGCCTATACACCACTCAGCCTAAAGTACCAATTGAAAGATAGTAATGGAGTTCAGTATTACGTGATAGTATAAAATGCAATGTGTTGTATAATTTTCTTGTAGGTGATTTTTTATGTCACTGTATGATAAAGTACCTATTGAAAATGCTCCCTGCAGTGCCCAGCGGTATCCGGTACACTTAGATTTGCAAATAAATAATTGAATCTCCCCACATTAAACTCTTATTCATAGATGGAGGAATACATTTTACTTTACGAAGTATTTGTAAATTGATGAACGTAGTGACGACCTGTTAGGTGTAATGGTTACGAACCCTGACTGTTATACCAAAAGGTAGCGGGTTCGAATCCCGCAAGGGGCACATGTTTGTATGATGAGTACAGACTAATGTTCCACAGTAATGGATGATTATACAGGACCAATTTGAATTCGTTGTAATTCACATTAATTGATGATGCCACTCTTCATTACGAACAACTTTCCCCAAGGAATCATAGTCGAATTCTATCAAAAAAATTTCGATTAGTAAAGTAAGCCAGTCTGAAACCACCTTTAGTATTGAAGTCCAGCAATGCACAGCTGAATTCGGCTATGGTTATTCGTAATTAGGAGTGGAGTCACCAGTGAATAGGAATTACACTAATTCAATTTCACCCTGTATGTATTCATTTCCAAAATTTTTTTTTTTTTTTCTTTAGGCAATCTGCGATCAGTTGCTAAACTATAAGCAGATGTGTGGGGGGAGTGGCGTTGTAGAGTGTTTTCTCCAGTGAGAAAATCTCTTCCTCAGAACAATAGTTCTGAGGAAGAATAGTTCATTTCCAAAATAAATATTTTTTTTCGTGTAGTTTATCAACCACCTGTTATCCATAATACAAGCCTACTTGCTTAGTGTGGAACAAGGTGGCGCTGTGTGTATGTGCAAAAATAAAATATTATTATTATAATTATGTTTAATTGTTGTCCGCCCCGAAACCGGGCCACACCTGTAAGTAATAAAATAATTTAATTCCATCCCACAGGTGTTGGTCCACGTGTCCTCAGCCTACGTGAACTCCTTTTTGTTAGAGACCCATGAGAAGGTGTATGAACCTCCAGAGGATGTTGAGAAGGTGATCTCCCTGGCCACGACCCTACCTGACGAGTCGTTGCTACAAATTGAGCCTAAGTATGTTCTGCTGCTGTGTCGTATTCAACCAATTTAATAATATAGTTAACAGAAGTTGAAGTGTGCTAAGATATACCGGATGAGTTAAGGAAAAAATAGGGCATATTAGGTAAGTGAAATAGAAGGTATTAGTTCGAATCGCTCGAAGGGTAAATGTTTGTGTAATGAATACGTCCATTTATTGCCGAGTCCTTGACATGTTTATATAAATACTAGCTTTCCTCCCGCGACTGCGTCCGCGTGGAAGATTTTATCAAAATACAAACAACAAACTTTCATCCCCTATTTTATCCCCTTGGGGGTAGAATTTGTCAAAATCCTTTCTTAGCGGATGCCTACGTCATAACATCTACCTGCATGCCAAATTTCAGCCCGATCCGTCCAGTGGTTTGGGCTGGGCGTTGATAGATCACTATGTCAGTCACCTTTGAGTTATATATATTTAGATTTATGTATGTTTATCCATTATCTAGTATCCATAGTACAAATAATAAGTGTCCGAAAATATTTATTATTATCATTAATAACTTAAACTTATTTATTATTTAAAATTATTTATTACTATTTGGTACAGAACCATCCAAAATGGTCCTATATGGGCGCCTTGGTTTGACTCTGCCAGCCTACCCAGGGGGACTTTGGTCTCAGCATTTAGTCTGCGCTCAGGACACATACTAACAAATAAATTTTATCATATGATGGAATTAAACCGTCATCACTGTGTACAGTTTGAGATAAACCAGATGACGTGTTACACTTTTTGTTGGAGTGTGACCGGAGTGCAGATATTAGAGAACGACTTTTGATTAAGTCATCGGAGCTATGCAATGGGCAGCTCAGCTGTGTATTGGCTGATATGATCTGTAAGAGTGCTGTCAGTCTGTATAAATTTGTTGGATGGTCCATTGCAAAAATAGAGTTTAAAAGGCGAATGTATCAATGAGGCTGGCATAGTCACCCAGGGTGTACAAAAGCCTCAAATAAAGACAAGATTAACCAAAAAAAAAACTTAAACTACAGTGGCACAATTTTTTCCTTTTAGGCAGTATTTGGCACTATTTTTTGATATGTTCAAAATAGCTGAATTCCACTTTGTGTATTCTACCATCACGTACGACGTGTCATGTGATTATTACTTCTTGCAGATTACTGAAGTCTCATCCCAATACGTACACATTCACGAAACACCTCGCCGAGCACGAGGTGGTTAATGCCTCGGAATTGTTCCCCTGCACCATCGTCAGACCCACCATGAGTGAGTTTATCATCCATTAATAACAATAGATTATATTTTCTCGGGTCGAATGTCGAATTTGACATTTGAAGCCTTACTTGTGGTTGAAGTCTTACTGTTGGTCGAATTTGGTAGTTCAAACCCTGCTAATGTTCTTTTTTTTTTTTTATTTTCTTTAATTTAGATAGCCAATAGGTTACTGGATTATTTTGATTTTAGTAAGATAAGACGTAATAGTGGATGCTCATGACAAGTGAATTATTAAATTAGTAAAGAGAACCCAACAAATGAATAGCATTATTTTGAAACGACGCGGTATTCTGTAATTGTATCCAATGAGAAATCGTTATAGTGCCGATCGAGTGATGAGCCAACCAATCACACGTCAGAATGTAAGCGATGACGTTATCCATGCAATACATAATAACCCCACTGACCTTGAAAAAGAAACTGTTTGTATTATTGTATTGTGAAATACAGTGTAGCCATGTCAAATTATCTTTTTTTACATGAGCAATGGATTAACGGTTGGATTTCAATCAAGTCAAGCCGTGACCAGGATATATATTTTTTAAATATATTCAAATTCAAAATTCAAATTAATAAATTGTTCCCAGTTGTGGCATCTTGGAAGGAACCGGTGCCTGGATGGACTTGCTCCAAAGTGGGTCCCCAAGGCTTCCTATTGGGCGCTTCCAAAGGTATGTTACAATTCGCAGATGATTAGTACGCTTTTAGTCATTGAATAAATTATGAATTGGATGCTACCTGCGTGGACACCACAGCTTCGTTCTACCTCCAAGGGACTTCCATCTGTGCTGTGTGCAAATATTGGCACTGGTTATTTATTTGTGCCCTTTGGAGTCGAAATCTTAAGCCACGGTCTTTTTAAAGATTTGTCGATGTGCTTAAATGATACCTCGGCTGACAAAAGAACTGGCAGCTACCTCGGCCCAGTGGCGTATCCTCCATATAGGCAGAAAGGCAGGGCCTTCCCTAGCAAATTGCTGATTCATACTGTTGGAACAGGATTGCCAGAAGAATAAGTTATTATTTTTAATCGACTTCAAAAAGGAAAAGATTGTCAATTCGGCCGTTTGTATGTTTTTGTAGTTGTATTTTTTTCTCATTTAATAGCAAATTTTATCATATTGTCTATCCTGTGACAAATCTCTCTGCGCGCCACGGTCTTGCCCACTCAAGAGGGTAATGCTGCCAGTGCTTTTAGGCCCCTCCAACACGGCTAGGATCTCGAACACGTTTTCTACCTCTCATAGTTATGGAGAGTAGAGGGCGTGTTCGGGTCTGTTTCCATGTTTTTGCTTTTTATTTTGTGTTTTAATTAAATTAGTCCTATACAAAAGTTTAATAATCGAATAAATCGTAAGGTATTTTTAATCATTGAGCAGGAAACAATACAATACAATACAAATACACTTTATTGCACAGCAGAAAAGAAAATACAGTTTCAGAAAGGTGGTAAGAATAGAATGTACAATTTGGCGGCCTTATCACTAAAAGCGATCTCTTCCATGCAACCTTTGGGTATAAGGACATTTGAAATTATACATAGCATATATAATGTATACATAATAATATCATGTAGCTCATTGCATGAAAATACATAAGTACGCTCTAATGTATAAGTGGAGAAAATTAACTATTTTATATGTTTTTTTGGATGTCCACAGGTGTAGTGAGGCGGCTGCCCATAGCTGGTGGTACGATAGCGGACTACATTCCTGTCGATGTGGTGGTGAACGAGCTCCTCGTGGCCGGCTGGCAAGCTGCAAAAGCCAAGTGAGATTATTTGAGATTTTACTAATGCAGTGAAAGTACCTAAAATATTTTGACGACCTATTCTGATTGCTATACTAAAAGGACGCGGGGTTCGATTCCCGCTAGGGGCATTTTTGTATGATGAATGAAACATGTGTAACCGAGTTATGGATGTTTTCATTTATACATTCGGGGAGTATGCGTTGGAATTACATAATCTTATTCCACCGTCACCCTTCCACCTTCGCACCACTAGGCGTGGGGAGGGATTCCACCCGTATATAGTTAATATACCGAACATTCGCACTAAGAAGTTCGATTCTTCATTCATCATCCGAACAGTCAAGGCATGGAACTCCCTTTCGGCGTCAGTCCTTCCTGAATCCTACAACCTTGAGATCTTCAAGAGCAGACTGAATAGGCATTTACTGGGATCGCGTGCTTCATCTTCGACCACATCGTCACTTTCCATCAGGTGAGATTGTGGTCAAACGTGAATCCAGTCATCATAAAAAAAAAATTTAAAAAATACAACATGTACCAAAATTCAACGATAAGCCGAGATCCAGAGGTGGACGGGTTATGACTTATTTTTTTGTGTGTAAAGTCTCTTAGTCGATTTTTATGACACGGGAAGAGACGGTGCTGGACGCCTACATGACGCGAAAGCAATGTTTGTCTTATAGGTCGGGTCTATCTGTGTACCACTGCTCCACTTCCACCCAGAAACCATTCCGTTGGGTCAACCGCGAGGATGCTGTCAACCAGCTTCTCCACAAGTACCCACTCAAGTCCGCTGTATGGTAAGTACAACAAGCATGTTTGGACTAACATAACCGCTCGTTTCTTCCGGAGTACTTCCGATTTGGATGTTTCGTATCATGTCTGTACATTTTTTATTTACCATCCTACCAAAATAGTTGGAATTGTAGATAATGAGCGCGGCAACATCGTCGTAAGATGATGGAAGGCATTTTTTTATTTTTTTGGAAGTGTATAATCTTTAGTGTGATGCCACTACTGTACATAGATGATGGAAGGCCTGTGATTGGTTAAATAATATTCAGAAAATTTAACAGTCGGCTGACGTGACATTTTAATGACCCACCACAAGGCACCACCATTTTGACAATGACGATTTTAGTGAAATTTTGGATTGAATAGAATTTGTTCGGGAGTTAACCAGTGTGAAAGAAGACACAGTGACAAAGATTGAAAAATGTTTGCTGAGATATCGCCCAATCCTTATCATCAGCTTTACAGGTTTCCATTGTGCACTGCCTTCTCTCACTTGGTCTTTCGATCTATACACATATAATAGAGATGACAATAAAGTTCATAACCATTGAAGTTACACAATAAGGGGGCAGGGGACAGGACACTCATCCACTTTGTGGGTGGACATCCCATGTTGGGAATGGCAGAAGAAGAATGAAAGTAGAATTAAAGCAGTGGAAATGAGGTCATTGATAAGTATATTGAAGCACTACTCCCAGGCTGATGCTGTAGAGGATGTCCAGGAGTAGGCCACAGTATGAAGAAAATGAAGATGAGCCGCCGGAAAACTTGTAAATCGTTGTCAGTGACAACTTTTTATTTTTAAGGATATATATATCCACTACTGAAATTTCCATAGCGATAGGTTACAAAAGACCAAGGTCTTTCCGGGACTTTTATATTGCCAGCTGCCGAATCGCCCAATCCTTATCATCAGCTTTACACGTTTCCATTGTGCACGGCCTCCTTTCAACTGGTCTATCGACCAATGACGACGGAGAAGACAAATGAAGTTCATAACCATTGAAGTGACACAATAAGGGGGCAGGGGACAAACCACTCATCCACTTTGTGGGTGGATATCCCATGTTGGGTATGGCAGAAGAAGAATGAAAGTAGAATTAAAGCAGTGGAAATGAGGTCATTGATAAGTATGTGTGGGGTGACTTTGAAAGATAGAATCATGAATAGTGTAAGTAGGGAGTTAAGCAGTGTAAAAGAAGACGTAGTGACAATTATTGACAAAAGTATGCTGAGATGGAGTTTGGACATGTGCAGAGGATGAATGAAGGAACACTAACGAAAGAGCGAAGAGATATGCGAAGCGAATGTCAATGGTAGTGTTGGTAGGGGAAGACCACGGTGAACGTGCCATGATCAAATCTGGGACGTCTTAAAGAAAGGCCGCCTCCGTGGCTCAATGTAATTGGGTTTACGATTCGGAGGTCGCGGGTTCGATCCCCAGCGGGGTACATGTTTAAGTACTCGGTTTGTTTGGTGGTAGGGCATTTTAAAATGTCCGCCTGGCTAGCTAACACCATCTTATCTAAATCTGCCGCCAAGCAGCAATGTTAATAGCATTGTTGTGTTCCGGTTGTCGGAGATAAGATAGCCAGTCCCCCAAATGTGTTAGGGTTTCCGGGTCAGTACGCTTCCACCTTCGACCTCATCTTCACTTAACATCAGGTGTGATTGAGGTCAAGTACGAACCCGTCGTGCATAAAAAAAAGGCCAAGTCGGTTGACGAGCATGTACGAACAACGTATGAGAGTGATTGAAGCAAAAGAGGTGTGTCAGGATCGTAGCAAGTGAAATTCGGTGGTCTCTGCCTACCGCTACGGGAAACAGGCGTGACTTTATGTATGCACGGATGTAGAATCAGTATCTATAAGAAACACGATATAAATAGATAGAGCATTTATTTACGCCACTGAGTTCACACAACTAGACAATTTTTAAATTACAAAGAAATATACATACAAATAAACGTAAAGACTAGAAAATACAAAGAGCGAGTGTGTGCCGCAGTAGCACAAATGGATTATAACTCAGTGTGGCACATCACTCAAAGAGCGAAACACTGGTTCTCAGTTACAACCCCTACAAGTACGAATGCATAAAAGTACGTGCATGTTCCCGTCTGCGTGTACATTTGTGTAAATAATTTCTTCTCCAGGTACCCTCATATGAAATTCGTGTCTTCCCTTTGGCTGTTCCGTCTGTCGGCCATCTTCGTCCACTTCTTCCCTGGCTTCCTTCTCGACACGATGCTGAGAATCACTGGCGGGAGGCCTATGTGAGTTTACATATCTTTTTTTTAAGATTATAATAAGGAAGAAAGCAAAGCACACACAGGAAATTCTTTTATTTCCCATTCTGGCAGCTGTCATAAACATTTCTCTTTCGGCTTTTTTAAAGGAATAATGGGAGCGACAAGGCCGCCTAATTTGTAGTTTCTATAAGGTATTTAAATGTACCTTCCTTGTTTAAACAATAAAGTGTATTTATAATAAATAAATAATTATCCTTGGACATACACACAGCGCCATCTAGTTCCACATTAAGCAACTATAGGCTTGTGTTGTGGATACCAGATGGTTAATATATTACACAAATACATTTTTTTTTGTAAATAAATACACATATAAATGAAAAACATCCATAACTCTGGAACACATGTCTATATTCATCATACAAACATATGCCTCTAGCGGGATTTGAACCCGCAACCTTTTGGTATAGCAGTCAGAGTTTCTAACCACTACACCAAACAGGTCGTCAATCGTATTTGATTGATTAAATAAATATAAATATATTTGCACATACACACAGCGCCATCTAGTTACACACTAAGCAACTACGCTTGTATTATGGATACCAAATGGTTGATACATGAATACATTTTGTAAATTATTCATTATGCAGTTAGTTTGTGGACACACAAAGAATAGATAATGGTGTCGATTCGGATGTACACCAACTAAACTAAACTAAAACCATTTGTAAAGTAGTACTGTCTCTTTCTCCATGGAACAGTACGATGCGACGGCACCACTCCAAAACTGGTTTTAGCTTAGTTTGGTTGGTGTACATCCGAATCGACACCATTGGTGTTCAAACCAAACCACTCCAAAACTGGTTTTAGTTTAGTTTAGTTGTTAGTTAGTACACCAACTAAACTAAAACCAGTTTTGGAGTGATACCGTCGCATCGTACTGTTCCAGGGAGAAAGGGACAGTACTACTTTAAAACTGGTTTTAGTTTAGTTGGTTATGCATTGAACAAACATAGGATAGAAATTACAATATACAAAAGGCGAGCTTATCTATGCAAGAGATTTCTTCCAGCAATCCCTCGGAAGGAAAAACAAATTTAAAGTTTTTTATTGCAGACAAAGAGCGATACTTATGTATTCATAACAGTGCTATTATGATACGATGGACGATATTTGATACAAACTAATATTAACCTGCGACATCCGTTTTAAATGGTGTTTGCACTAACACACTGTGGGTCTGTCTCTCCCCCCCCATAAATCGAAATATAACATTTCAGCCTGATCCGACTGCACAAGAACGTGTGGAACTCCCTGGAGCGGCTCGAGAGGTTCATCTACACGGAATGGCGGTTCCATAACCCAAACACAGTGCAGTTGGAAGAGAAGCTCAACCAGACGGACAAGCAGTTGTTCTATATCGACGTGTCGGGCATCGACGTGAGTATACACTACATGACCCATGTAGCCTCCTCCTCACCTCCGCCTCCGTGGCTCAATGTAAACAACATTGGGTTTACGTTTCGGACGTCGCGGGTTCGATCCCCAGCGGGATACATATTTAGTACTCGATTTGGTTGGTGGTAGGGCATATTAAATGTCCGCCTGGCTTGCTACCACCATCTTATCTAAATCTGCCGCCAAATAGCAATGTTAATAGCATTGTTGTGTTCCGGTTGTCAGAGATAAGATAGCCAGTCCCTCAAATAAGATGGGGTTACCGGGTCCGCCCGCTACCACCTTCGGCCTCATCTTCACTTAACATCAGGTGTGATTGAGGTCAATTGCTAACCAGTTGTGGACTTTTTTTTTTACACTTCAAGCCATTCATCTCTGGATTTCGTTTGATGGACTCGGGCGCCCGAGTCCATCAAACGAGCTCGAACTTTGAATGCTTTCAAAGTCGCCGTCAAAGAGCATTTCCTGGCGCTTTAATCTGTGCTCCTTTCTTATCTTCTCTGTATACCTTAGCACAATCCTGTTGTCGCTTATTATTATTATTTTATATACCTATCAATAAATATTTATTTAGTACACCTATGTAGGTTTGTATTTTGTTGCTATTTTATAGATGTTATGTTTAAGTAGGTATATTTGTCTATTGATCTATGTATGTATATGTAAATATATTAAATTTATTCTCGTAGTTTGTATCTGCATCCCTATTTAATACCGCACAACCTATCAAAATCAAAATCAAAAATATTTTATTCAATGTAGGATACAAAAATATCACTTATTGAAAGTCAACATGTTATGTTTTTTAAAACTACATCGCTTCACAAGGTGTTATGGTTAGGGAGAAGAAGCGACAAGAAACTCCGCAACATCTTTTCAATTAGTTTCCATCTTTACAATAATATTACATTTTATATAACATATTACAAAACAATAGCAATTAACATAACGACCAGCTAACACCAGACCTCCTTATCGCCCAAATAATCATCTATCCTGTAATAACCCTTCTTACATAGAGTTTCTTTAATGTGGCGTTTAAATTTCTGCTCTGTTAAACTCAATACATGTTCCGGTATTTTATTATAAAACCGTATGCTGTGTCCCACAAAGGATGTGCTAACCTTGCTAAGTCTAAATTGTGGATCTATCTATTTCTATTTAAAATGTACTGTCCTTATACCGAAAGATCGCTGTTAGTGATAAGATCGCCAAATTGTACATTCTATTCTTACCACTTTTCTGAAACTGTATTTTCTTTTCTGTTGTGCAATAAAGTGTATTTGTATTGCATTGTTACTAGACATCAGTTATACAGGGACAATGCAGTGTTATTATCATTACATGAAAACTTAGGTATGAGGTTAAAGCGATATCGGAAAGACTTAAGACAGTTAATACAAAATTAAAATGGGAGAAATTTGTATTGTATATGAAAATTTGTAGTTTATAATGTGTGTTACCATTCCTGTCTGCAGTGGGAGGACTACATGAGGATCTTGATACTGGGCGTGCGACGGTACCTAAGCAACGAACGGGAGAGGACTCTGCCAGCGGCCAGGAGCAAGGACTTTAAGTAAGGCTACTTCGAGGAAATTATTATTACCGTCTTCTATGAAATGCGGAGGTTAATAATTCGACTGTATTCACCTCCGTGATGCAAAAAGTGGAATTCAATTATTTGGATAATGGATAAATAGTGTTTAAATAAGGCCCAAAGGAAAAAATGGTGTCACATATTTTTTTTGTGCACAACAGTTCGGTACTTGACCTCAATGTTCCTGATGTTAAGTGAAGATGAAGTCGAAGGTGGAAGCGTACTGACCCGGAAAATTTGGGGGACTGGCTGTCTTGTCTCTGTCAACCGGAACACAACAATGCTATTAACATTGCTGCTTGGCGGCAGATTTAGATAAGATGGTGGTAGCTAGCCAGGTGGACATTTAAAATGCCCTACCACCAACCAAACCGAGTACTTAAACATGTACCCCGCTGGGGATCGAACCCGCGACCTCCGAATCGTAAACCCAACGTTGTTTACATTAAGCCACGGAGGCGGTTAAACTAAATTTGATGATGATGATGCATGCAAGCCGGAGATAGTGGAATCTTACTGTTTTCCAAATTTTTGTGGGTATAATTATTATTTTTTATGTACGAAACGTAATATCTCTGGCAGTTGTGATCTGATTTCAATAATTCTTCTCTTGTTTGAAACGGTATACTGTCATGGTGGTGCACTATGAATTTGGTAAAGATCCGATGATGCGCTCCGGAGATGGAGGAACTTCACTGAACCAAGGTTTACCAATTTTGAGCGACCTGTATCGATGTATGCTACTCTTGTAACGGTGTCGTTCTTTTGAGCTCATACTCATTGGTGGGTTTGGGTTATTGGAGTTCAAATTCGAAATTTTAAAACTGACTGACTGACTGATGAACTGACTTTTCTTTGAACTCCTTTTTTTGGCACATTCATTTCCAGATTTGAACTTAGTCGCACCGTTATTCTAATCATTTTTTTACATCTCAATAGTTATTTTTCTGTACGACCTGTTTCATGCAATAAACTCAAACTCAAGCATTTTATTTCAACGTAAGATACATGATATCATTTGTTGAATGTCAATTTAAATCTATTGGAAATAAAAATAGGGCTAAGCATTTTTCGGTCAGTCAGTATGTCCAAGCTACCATCGCTTCGGAAAGGGAAATCATCTGTGGGAAAAGAAGCGGCGCAAGAAACCCACAGTTGGTGTGGTGATCCGTGATCTGTTTTGACCCTGGCCAGAGCTGTCCCCCCCCTTCTATACATATACACCTCGTGACTCGACCCAGCTGGCCATAGGTGGGCTGGGAAGGTCACACTCTTTTTTATGTACAAAGGATTAATCCTTGACCTCAATCATACGATGTTAAGTCAAGATGAGGTCGAAGTTGATGCGTCCTGACCCGGAAACCCCATCTTATTTGGGGGACTGACTATCGACAACCGGAACAACAATGCTATGCTATGCTATGCTATAAACAGTTTGTCGGCAGATTTAGATAAGATGGTGGTAGCTAGTCAGGCCGAGTACTAAACATGTACCCTGGGGACCCGTGACCTCCGATTCGCCTAACCAGGCTATTTCACAATTAATAATGAAATATTATAATATAAAATAATAATTAATAATTTAGTAACATAAAAACCTTTTTTTTTTAAAGAGGAACCTCTCGAGTTTCTTGCTTGTTCTTCTCAGGGGAAAATGGGCTTTTGAATAAGCAGTAGCTTAAAAAATGTAAAATCTGACTATCTTAAGTGTACGCTGAGTACCTACAAAATAAAGCCTACAAAATATGACGACCGATTGGTGTAGTGGATAGTCACCCTATCAGCGAAACCAACGGTTGCGGGTTCGAATCCCGCGAGGGGTAAATGTTTGTATCATGAATACGAACATTTATACCCGAGTCTTGGATGTTTATTTAAATATTTAGGTATGTTTATCCGTTATCTAGTATCCATAGCACAAGCTTTGTTTAGTTTGGGACTAGATGATTGGTGTAAGTGTCCGAAATATTAAAAAAAAAAAAAGCATTTTTTGATTTTGATTCGTAAGCCCGTTGTTTACATTGAGCCACGGAGGCGTTTAAAATGTAATATCTACAATAATTGTTATTTTCCTTTCCAGACTTCTAATTTACCACATGATCTGGCAGGCGGCGATCATTACGCTCCTCTGGTATCTCTTCGCGGTGGTCTCCGGGTTCGCGATGACACGCTGCGGTTGGGCCGTACCAATCATATATGGGTTATACAGCTGTTTGTAGTCACATGGACCACCGGTTGCTGTAGTGGATAGTGAGCCTGTCAGCGAAACCAACAGCTGCGGGTTCGAATCCCGCGAGGGGTAAATGTTTGTGTGATGAATACAAACATTTACTCCCGAGTCATGGATGTTTATATAAATATTTATGTATGTTTATCCGCACTGGTTCATTAGTGTAACTGTCCGAAATATTTATTTAAATATATCAATTAGCTACACTCCCATTTGCTTTCCCAGCGACGTCTTTCCCACACCTTTAACTCTTCTTTTATTAGTCGGGTCAGGATTGCCAACTTTAAATTACGAATTTGTAGGAAATCATTGTTTCATCAATCAAGTATACTTTATTGCACAATACGGGAATGTTAAACTTTACATACAATTGTTCAACTAGGCGGTCTTATCGTTAATGAGCGATTTCTACCAACCTTTAGGTACTGGAGAGAAGTGGAAAAGATTAAAATAGTTTGTGCACAATAATTTAAATCACACTGATAATAAGACATTATAAGATAGATGAATACGGGATAGGTACAAATTAAACAACATAAATATATATTAATAAACATACATAAATAGTGATTAAAGAAATATACCTACATATACCGGATGAGGTTTTTTACCGTAAGAAAAAAAAATAGGGCGTATTTGGTAAGTGAAATAGAAGTTATTGGCATAGGTAGTTGTTTTTTTTTTTTTCAAAACCATCATCAACGCACGCGCCGGCCGGAGATTTGTATATAAATAAATAATAAATATAATAAATAAATATCCTTGGACATATACACAGCGCCATCTAGTTCCACATTAAGCAAGTTATAGACTTGTTGTGGATACAAGATGGTTGATATACTACATAAATACATTTATTTTTTGTGAATAAATAAATACTTATTATAAATGAAAACATCCATAACTCGGGTACACGTGTTCGTTTTCATCATACAAACATATGCCCCTAGCGGGATTCGAACCCGCGACCTTTTGGTATATTGGTCAGAATTTCTAACCACAACACCAAACAGGTCGTCAGATGAGATTGATTTGCAAATCTCCGGTCGGCGCGTGCGTCGATGATGGTTTAAAAAAAAGCTATCTATGCCAATATCTTCTATTAATTATTATTTCGGTGATAACAGCCATAC
The DNA here is from genome assembly GCA_949316235.1 of Oegoconia quadripuncta. NCBI lineage: Eukaryota > Metazoa > Arthropoda > Insecta > Lepidoptera > Autostichidae > Oegoconia > Oegoconia quadripuncta. The sequence goes on from OX438749.1 coordinate 28,022,661, forward strand.
TGATTAAATTGAATCTGTTATTATTATAGAAAGAAAGAAAGAAAGAAAGAAAGAAAACAGTTTATTTACCACAAGTGGGCACACACTAAATGTTAAAAAGAACAAATTACAAAACATATAAAGATAAACATAATAAATTTTGAGTGCCACTGTGGCAAAAAGGGTGGGACTCAGCATTATGCTCAGTTCCAGGAACTGGGCGCTGTTCTTCCGTCCCACCCTGGGAGAGGAAAGCGATGTGTAAAAGAGTGTGTACTAATATGTGCTTGTTATGTAGCGGGTAAGTATTGTGTCATTGTAAAAGTGCAGTGTGTGAATGTGACAAAGAAGATAATAAACACATAAATACAAGCATAACATAAATATGAATATAGGTATTTATAAATATATAAATATGATATAACAACAAACATAAAGGCTACATCATCGGCCTCGAATTATTATATTAAATTATTTTGTTCTTCCAAAAGAAACTTTTTATACTGTGTTTTGACGGTATATTTCGATAGATATTATAGATATAAGATAATGAATAATGAATGAATCTCGTTTGCATTCAATTGTTGTACTTAGTCGGGCCTGTTTACAGTTGCAATTAAGTATTATTATGTAGATTTTATGTTATAATGTACCATTAACTCTTGTTAATAAATATATTTCATTTGATTTGTTTATGAAGTGGTAAGTGGAGGTTTGTCTATTATTCTGATAAATACGGACACGTGTACCCGAGTTATGGATGTTTTCATTTATAATAAGTATTTATTTATTCACAAAAAATAAATGTATTTATGTAGTATATCAACCATCTTGTGTCCACAACACAAGCCTATAAGTTGCTTAATGGGGAACTAGATGGCGCTGTGTATATGTCCAAGGATATTTATTGATTATTTATTTATATACAAATCTCCGGCCGGCGCGTGCGTTGATGATGGTTTTGAAAAAAAAAAACAACTACCTATGCCAATAACTTCTATTTATATATATATATGTTATACATGTATTTGTGTAGTATATCAACCATCTGGTATTTATAATACAAGCCTAATTCCGTAGTGTGGAACTAGATGGCGCTGTGTATACGTCCAAGGATATTTATTTATTAAAGTGTCTATCCTGTTTGTGCTGTTAATTATGCTAAAACACAACCGATTTTGATAAAATTTTCACTACTATTTAGAGAATTCCTTCCAGAAAGTTTATATGTATAATACAAGTGATAGTGTATATTTATTTCGAGATGTATACGGACGAAGTCGCCGGCGGAAAGATAGTATTAGATGCTTACCTATGAAATTGGCGTTTTGTATGAAGAATTTCATTAAGACTTTTTCTCCATACAAATTTTTTTTTTTTTTTTTGGGAACGGCCAATCCAAATTTAGCTAAACGTTGTGTGTATTATCGGACAACATTAAGTTAAGTATAGGCAGCGTTAATTTTTAAAAGTAACCGCTTTATAGAAGCTTAATATTATGGGAAGCACATGAAAAGAGCTCTGTTCAAATTTTTTTGTAATGTGATTTAACCCAGAAATTAAAAAATATTTCATGTGAAACCTTGAAATAATATTCCATTTTCTAAATAAAAAACAAATTTGGATATAGCTTTGAAAATCGCAGGAATTGGTACATATGATTAACGAAGAAAAAATACTCCAATTTCCTAGGTAAAGACCCAATATTATATGTACAAATGTGAACCAAACGTATTGAAATTCGGCACGATTTATATTGATTTATATGCAAGATGCTATATATACGTGTTCAAGCCAAATTCAACTGTACTGTTTGGCACATAAATACCAAAATTATTAAAAATCATTTACGGGCTGTTCTTTTAATATTGTGAAAAAAAGATATGCGTCCAGAGGGCGAAGTGTGAGTTTTGTTTCGACTTAACTTTACTACCGCGTTCACGTTTACGTGACGATTTGTATGAAGAAATGTGCAGCGCCTCTAGCGGATAGTTTGCAAAACGTTTTTTTTTTTATTGATACTTTTTGCGTAAACGCGAACGCGATATGGTAAAGTTAAAAACGAGACAAAACTCGCACTTCGCACACTGCTCTCAAAGCAAAGGAGTGTTAACGGATAAGGATAGTTTGAAATCCATACTTAGATGGACATCTGGATCTATTTTGATATTAGTTTATTTGAAATCAGTAAATACTAGTTATAAGAGTGGGTTAGGTATTTACTTGAATACTAAGCTTTATCAGTGGTATAATACTTTTGCTTTGATTAATGATTTATAAAGAAATATCTGTCTATCTTTTCATTTGAATCTTTCAATTGAATATCTTTCTATGAGTGTTTTTAGAGTCATTCGGTTTAGTTATTGACGACCTGTTTGGTGTAGTGGTTAGAAACTCTGACTGTTATACGAAAAGGTCGCCGGTTCGAATCCCGCTAGGGGCATAATGTTTGTACGATGAATACAGACGTGCTCCCGAGTTATGGATGTCTTTCATATATATATTTACAAAAAAAAAATGTAGTTGGTGTAGTTTATCAACCATCTGGTATCCATAACACAAGCCTAGATGCTTATTGTGGACCTAAATTGCGCTGTGTGTTTGTGTAAAGACATTTATTATTACTTATTAGTATTGTAGTGTATTGTAGCGTAGTACAATTGCGTTGTGACCGCAAAATGTTGTTTGCGGGAGAACTGGTGCGTACAGCAGTCTATACCTGGACATGGGACGATTTGCCCTAAATTTCGCCTAAGGCGGGTTGGGGAAGCTTTGCTGCCCATTTGGTCTGTATTGTTATTTTATTTATTTATTTTATTTTAATTATTCGGGATAACAACAACTTATCATATTCGAGAGATTACAATGGATCTGATTTCTTATACTAGTCATTAACAGCTATCCACAACTTAATTAATTTGAGAGCATAATGCATGTTGTTTATATACAGTTGAGTTCAGTACCTCGACAGCACATTATGTGATATTATTGCAAGACAAAACACTAAATTTTTATTCTATGTTATTCTCACGATTCCTTTCACCTTTTATGTTATCCACGGGAAGAGAAAGGTTAGTCCTATTTTATTGGCCAACAAAAACTATGTGTTATATAATATCTGATTATTTAGTTTTAGATGATAAATATGCATAGACATCATAGCTCGGCGATGTTTTGTTTTGTCGAATCCGTAAATTATGTAACATTAAAAAAAAAAGGGCGCTTCAGTTTCTTGCTCATTCTTCTCTGGGGAGTTGACCTCATGAATGTTGTTTAATGTCTTATAATGACGATTACGGATGTTATTTTTATATACAACACACATTTAACCGCCTCCGTGGCTAAATGTAAACAACATCGGGTTCGATCCCCAGCAGGGTACATGTTTAAGTACTCGGTTTTGTTGGTGGTAGGGCATATTAAATGTCCGCCTGGCTAGCTACCACCATCTTACCTAAATCTGCCGCCAAACAGTAATGTTAATGGTTCTGTTCCGGTTGTCAGAGATAAGATAGCCAGTCCTCCAAATGTGTTGGGGTTTCCGGATCAATACGCTTCCACCTTCGACCTCATCTTCACTTAACATCAGGTGTAATTGAGGTCATATACCAACCCGTTGTGCATAAAAAAAAGCCTTAATTATTTTATATCAGTCAGAGCATTCAAAGTCACTGCTTACCTGTTTGTTCCTTTGTTGTGATTAATTTTTAAAGAGATGTTTTCACAATACCCGTATTCTGATGACTCTAAAAATGCCCTAAAATTGAGATTGTACTAAACTTAGCTTAGCAGTTTATATTTTAATGGATAATGTTTGTTGTAAAATGTTTTATAGCTTTCCTTTATTAAACAACGTGTAACAGAAAGTTGTATACATACATAACCAATCTTGCTAACCAATATGCACAATGTACACCTAATTGAAATAAAACAGTACAAAAAAATTTTCATAGCTTTTGACTAGGGTTTATTTGGACCAGTGGCGCTCTCATTGGATAAATGAAGATTTCTTTTTAAATATAGAAAAAATCGAAAAAAAATCGCTATAGAATGAATCATACGTAATACCTAAATAGCTTTGATTGGGATTATTTTTCAGAATTCACGATGATAAATAACTGTTTTTATTCATAATTTGAAATTCTCACGCTATTTATGTATTATTTATAATTTTGGCTTAAAGGCTTCTCGAGTGCAGGTTAGAACGATTTTTTTGATTTATTCTGTATTTAAAATGAAATCTTAATTTCCCTAATTAAAAACCCTATTAACTAAATGTTATAAGTATAGTTATCACATTTTACAAATGCATCAGTAGTGTGACTACAGCTTCCTGTTACCCGGTGTGAATGACATTCCAATGGCATTTGGGTACGATTTACAATAAAGTATTTATTACATTTTAAAAATTGTGTATTATTTTCTGGCGTTTAGAGATTGCTCTAAAAACCTGCATCATCAGCCGAAAGACGTCCGCCGCTTGGACAAAAGCCTCCCTCTATCTCCACAAGAATCGGTCCTGAGCTGCCCGCATCCAGCGGCTTCCCGCGATCTTTACCAAATCGGTCCACCTCGTGGGGGGGACGCCCGAGCCCAGCCGTCGGTCCTACGAGTAATGTGGCCCGCCCACTGCCACTTCTGTTTTGCGACCGATTGGTGTAGTGGATAGTGACCCTGTCAGCGAAACCAACGGTTGCGGGTTCGAATCTCGCGAGGGGTGAATGTTTGTGTGATGAATACGAACATTTATTCCCGAGTCATGGATGTTTATATAAATATTTATGTAGGTATGTTTATCCGTTATCTAGTATACATAGCACAAGCTTTGCTTAGTTTGGGACTAGATGATTGGTGTAAGTGTCCGAAATATTTATTTTATTTATTTGTTTGGCAATTCTTCGGGCTGTCGGTCTCCTTGGTTCTCTTGCGGATCTCATTTCTGATTCGATCTCGCAAGGAGACACCGAGCATAGCTGTCTCCATTGTCCTTTGGGTGACTTTGAGCCTTATGAGGACTATAGTAAGGGACCACGTTTCAGTTCCATATTTTTTTATTACTCACGACGGGTTCGTACTTTACCTCAATCACACCTGATGTTAAGTGAAGATGAGGTCGAAAGGTGGAAGCGTACTGACCCGGAAACCCCAACACATTTGGGGCCTGGCTATCTTATCTCTGACAACCAGAACACAACAATGCTATATGATATATGTCATACAGGCAACTGTACTCTCACCGGCTCGGGAAGTTGGCCACATAAATTCTACTACAAGGGTTATCCAGGGTGTTAAAATTCTTTCATTTAATATACCGGTGATTTTTTTACCGTAAGGAAAAAATGGGGCATATTAGGTAAGTGAAATAAAGATCAACTCTTTCACTCGGCTATTGTTTAATTCGAGGAAAATTAAAAGGAGATAAAAGATAAAGTTAAAATCGCTATTATAAAACAAAAAATGTGCAAGACACAAAATATAACGCGTGGGACGATGAATCGTACGGAAACAGACTCATTCGGCGTCGTCGCGTTTTTGTTGCACGGTGGTGACGTAGGCCGCCCTATATAGTTTTTTTTCTAGCAGTCGACGTCTTTTGGCCTGGGGCTCTATTACATAGTTTCATCGTTATCGTCATCGGTTACGTTCTGACATGTGGTTGGTTGATTCATCGCTCGCTCGGCAATTTGACGGCTTCTCATTGGTCAACGTAATCGATAACGATACCGATGATGTTACATAATATAAGGGCTGATATGATGAGTGTACGATGTACACGGGTTTCCTTCACGTCTGCTGTCCTTTTCCCATTAATAAATAAAACAAAGAAATGTATTTCTTAACCTAGATTTTATTTTCAACTTTCCATTCAGCTTATTCAATAAAAATTCAATACAACTAGATCTTAAACGCTTAAGTAATTTGACCGAAGCCAGGGGAATCCGAAAAACGGATTCCCCGAAACAAATACAGCTTCGGATAACTAGTGATGTGAAATGCACGTTAGACAAAAATTATACTAAACATATGCATAAAGTATATATTGTTTAACTCAATGTGATGAATTTAGAACTGATTTGTTATACATTATCGGGTCATATTTTTCTTTGACTGAACCGATTTTGCCACGACTTGTACTTTGTCGATGTAGTTTTTTAGGTACTGATTATTCACTAAGGCCGATATTAATAAACCGTTCTCAAGATTGATATGACTTGTTGATGCTTGTAATAAACCATTCTCAAGATTGAGAACAGTCTTGTGACTGGTCTACCTAACTTGAGACTTGACACGCGCGTGCTTACTCAAGCAGTACTCACTTGAGAGTTTCACGTATTAATAAACGGAACTCAAGACTATCATTCATTCGCCGCTGAGGCGAATACTTAATAAGTGATCTCAGCTGAGTAGACCTCAAGATTGGTTTATAAATTAGCACGGAGCTTGAGATAGCGTTAACTGCTTAAGACGCATCTTGTTTGATACAGCCTCAAGACTTGTATTGAGATTGGTTTATTAATACGGGCCTAAAACTATCAAAAAAATACTATTCGACAGACACGATCTCAAGATCGATTTATTGATACAGCCATAAATGTATATACTAGCAAATCAGTCCAATATGTTCAACTGGTAGAACAGAAAATTACCACCGAAGCCACTCGGGCACTTATGATTTGCACAGATTACTTTATCAGGCATGCCAAAAATGGGCCAAAATCAGCCCCCTTATGACGTCTGTCGCGCGCGACTTAGGAGTGAGTGGGATAGTTGTATATTTTGTCCAAACGAATGAGCAGGACAAATATCTGGCACGACAAACGTTTATTGTGCCTCTCATGCTACTAGGGCTGCAGGGCTACTACAGCTTAGCGCGACTCGAGTGACAAAGAGTCGCGTGCTACATAGCCTACATCTCTCAAAGCCGATTGGCGGTTAAGTAAGCTGACAAGCGACAGCCAATCAGCTGCAAGAGACTGAGATTATGTCGCGCGCGACTCTTTCTCACTCGAATCGCTCAAGTTGTAGTACCCTTAATACATATAACTTTGCTTTGCCAAATTTAAAAAAATATGAATTTTATAGGCTTTATGGAGGCTATTAAACTGACCAATCAAAGCGCGCATCCTCGCGCTGACGTAGTTGAATATAACACGAGGCAACTGACAACAGACAGACTTGGTCTTCCCTTTTCCGCCCTCCGATATTCAATTTAATAATAGATTCAAATTGTCTGAAATTGAACAAGTGGGGCATATAAAAATTTATTTTAGAATAAATTTACATATATATTTTACTAGAAATGTTGTAAATTTAGCTAATTTAGTAGCATTTTAATTCAACATTAATATTTGATGTTATTAAAAGTGAACCATCAGAATTTGGCCCATACGAGTTTGACATGCCTGACTTACAAATTGTTGACAAGTTTCACACTTATCTTATTAGTCATCTTAAAGACATTAAAAGTAATAAAAAATATGATTCTCAACTTATTAAATTAAGTATCAATCGCTTAAGATATAGCACAAAAATATCTTAACACTAAGACAAAGAGGTATTTTGTGAGGTGGAGGGTGTAGGTTAAAATGTGTGCAACCCATGATTTTAATATATAGAATTGGTAAGTAAAAATAATCTAGCAAATTTTAATTTAAAATAAGCCAGTTTTTTTCTCTATGTTGTATATGAAGGTATCTATCTGATTCCTAAAGAATTATTTATATTGCATTTGAGCTCCTGATGGATGCATAATTCTGTTGAAGCAAATGGAAAGTAAATGATGATAAGGTAATTATTCAGCGAGAGAACGCTGTTATTTCTTCACTCGATGGCCAAAATTTTCCATTTTTTAAATAAAAAAACAAATTTGGAAATAGCTATGGAATCGTATGAGTTGGTACATATGATTAACGAAGAAAAAATCTCCAATTCCATAATAGGTAAAGGCTATATTACTATACAATTCACTACACAATTAATTTATATCGATATCTGAACAATATTAATATCAGTAATAGCAATTGACACGTAACAAGTTTAATGACCGCGTAGTGTTGGGACACAAGATAAATAAATTATTGATAAAAATAAATTATTACCTATTTTTCAAAGTAAATATACAAATATGAAATCTAAATAAGATACTGTCTCCGACGCTGTCGGTTACACGTTGTAAGTATATCAAATTGTTAAAGAAAAATGTACCTACTTTAATAACATATAATCGATTCTGTTCAATAAGGCCTTAGCTTAAGGTAAAATGAACTTTAATCCCTATATAGTTAAAGTTAATGCCAAGAAATATTTGATCACACTGGCCGCAAATATAATTTTGGTGCTACTCTTTTCTTGTAAAGGTTGCATACATTTTGAAGTTACACTCGGAATAAGAAAAATCATAAGTTTTGTGACTTACGTTATCTTTAAACGCTTATTATAACTACACTAACAACGATCTAGCAAAAGCTGTGGTGTACATTTAATATTACAAAATATGTTTTTTTCCATCTCATCAAGCTCTATTTAAAATGGACGGCAAAAATAAACAAAATTGTCTATAATATAATATTTTTTTTTTGATTAAATTCATCTATTTTACTTTATTAAGTATAGTACCTTGCAGGTAAAAGAATGCCCTTTGTTCCTTAGCGCATTATTAAGGCCCGTATTAATAATCCATTCTCAAGATTGAGAACAGTCTTGTGACCGTCTCAAGTAAACGTGTTGATTAATAAACCTAACTTGAGACCTGAAAAGCACGTTACCCTGTACTCACTTGAGAGGTGCGCGTATTTATAAACGAAACTCAAGACTATTGACAACTTGATTCGCCGCTGAGGCGAATACTTGAGAAGTATTCTCAGCTGAGTAGACCTCAAGATTGGTTTATAAATTAGCACGGAGCTTGAGATAGCGTCAACTGCTTAAGACGTATCTCGGTTGATACAACCTGAAGAGTTCTATTGAGATTGATTTATCAATACGGGGCTTAGAGTTGAAACAATCCTTCGCGGCAGATGGTGTCATAATTTGTTTTTTCTTTTTTATGGCAATTGTTTAAACATTACTTGTCAGCGTTGCGTCATTAAACAGAGCATTCCATTAGGTTTCATGGGGGTGTTATAAACGTGAAAGACAGAGCATATTATCCCACTTACGTTTTTTGGGTGACGTCACAAACATGTAGATCATATATCTCATATCGATGGATTGCAAGGCCCGTATTACAGAATCTCTGCTTGAGGACAGTTAAAAAGGGACAGCTTTATATAACTTGTATAGAGGCATCTCTTTCTAACTATGCTCAAGCGCAGATCTACCTTTGAGCGGGCCTTGAGAATAGTTAGAAAGAGATGCCGGCTATATAAGTCACATAAAGTTGTCCCTTTTTAACTGTCCTCGGAGATCTCTGCTTGAGTAACAGTAATATTCTGTAAGTGGGCTATTTTAACTTAGATAAATATCATATCAGCTACACGACGTCCACTGAACACAGGCCACCATAGATTTCCATAGCGACCCGTTGGAAGCGATTAAATGAAAGAAATTTATATTCTTACGAAACAATTTTAATGAGAGCGGCGATCACTCATGCATACTTTATCGACAAAAGTGACAATTTGCGCGCGCATCCCTTTTTGAATAGTGATTCCTTCTGCCGCAAGGGATTGCATTGGCTATACATCATGTTCCTACAACACCCATGGCTTGTTTTGCCTGCTCAATTGAAGGGTAATATACTTTTACTTGTACTCTACGTAAAGGAGAAATAGTTTTTCTATAGTTGATAACGAAGTATATTCATATTCAACACGTGGGATTACACTCAAGACATGTCTATGTTTTTATATAAAAAGCTCAAAGATTTCGCCTTGGGCATTTAGAGTTCAAGGCCATATTTATACACATGTAATGCATCAACTTATGTAGGCGATTGTAACCACAGAAATAAACATGTGTTTGTGGTAACACTAAAAAAAACTATTTTTTGCACAACTAGTTAGTTCCTCAATCACACCTGATGTTAAGTGAAGGTGAGGCCGAAGGTGGAAGCGTACTGACCCGAAAACCCAAATATTTAGGGAACTGGCTATCTTAACTCTGACAACCGGACCACAACAATGCTATTAACATTGCTGTTTGGCGGCAGATTTAGATAAGATGGTGGTAGCTAGCCAGGCGGACAATTAAAAAACCTTGAGCCCAAAGTTATGTAGAGAAAAAAAAATTCGTCTACGTCTGGGCGTGTAACCAAAGTACTTTATCTAGTTGAATTAACACATGTTTTGTATTTACTAGGGAATTTAACGCACACTTATTCAATAAAGGAAACATTCACCAATGTAATGACAAGATTGCAAATTCGAAAGGCAATTTTGCGGGCGCCACATTTGATTTATTACTATAAAATGTATCACAAGGAATCTAACGACAAGACTTTGAGGCTACTGGAGGTGATGTAAAGGACATTACCCTACTTTCGGGGGCAGCCGGTCAAAAAACAAGTATACAATAACCATAATTACAGTTTCATAAGTATTCATTTACAATTTTCGAAAAGTGGAATAAGGACAGAAATCGCGACGTTTTGCAGCCCGTAACATACTAACCTATCCACTAATTATATGAACCATTCATGTAAAAAGTAAGTAGAAAAATAGCGGTCTAGGTTTAAATAAAATAGATACCCAAAAACACATACAAAAAAATTCGACCGCACAATTCTGCTTGATATTATGGATTGCTTCATTACAGCATTTACATTATTCAGGAAAACGTCTGGTGGTCCGGACGAAACTTTGTGTAATAATTAAATCAAATATGATCTAGTGTTTGTGTTCATTTTCAAAATATACATTATATTCGGAATAAAAGAATAGACTTATACAAACATGCACGCGTTGGTGCAGCAGTATGGAGTTCTGGAGATCCCCATGAAAAAGGTCAAAAGAGAAACCAAAGTCCAATTTACAGAAGAATAATGACAGAAAAAGAAATACAATTTTTTAATTAATACTTTTTTATTGTCCCGATTTATTTTAAATAACGCGATTAATTTTTTAATTTTCAACTAAAAAAAAAAGAAAAAAACATTTTTTTTTCGCATTTTGACTTAATTTAATTTTTTTTTTGTAAAATTTTGTAACTACACCTAAATATAGACACAAAGTAGAATTTAAGTGAGAGGGTAGTTTTTAAGTGATGTCGCCGTTTGGGGGAGGATCCTCTATAAAATTCTAAGAAGTCAAGGGTCCCGATGTACCCTTAGTCTTAAAAACGCCAGCGAAACATTCAAAACTACGTATTACAATATTCAGAATTGACACAAATCATTAAATACCTAGAGAGCTAGTCCTAAGACTTCCAATTAATAGGTACACCCATTTCTGCATCATTAGAATTACGTGCAGCATTATTTATAAATTTTAAGATAGCCTTGAAAAAATATGAATAAAAGTAAAAAAAAAAATCAATAAATTTAATATCGCATTTTCTTACAATTCCAATAATTATTTTTAATTGAATGTGCTATAAAAATTATATATGTAAAATACAAAGAAAATTGATTGAAAAAAATTGATCACAATAGCTTTTATTTCACTCCAGACTTTTTTCAAGACGTTCTTACTTATGTTATGTAGTTGTAAAGTGTTATTTAGACATACATGGTGTTATAGTTTTGATTATATTAAAGATTACAGAAATATTATATAACACCATAATTGTGTAACATTTATGACGGTGTTTTTGAGTCCACAGGGACTCAAAACTAAAGGGTTAAAGGAGATGGCTCAGACTGTATACATAATTTGCCTAAACGCGACTACAAAATGAAAAGTATTCCATAAGAATCAAAATTTTCCTCGTCAAATAATTTTTGCTTACGCGCGGACAGTTACATACTATAATTTTTTACAATCTATTAAAAGTAATTGTGTTATGTTTTCCCAACCATTTGTAAAAAAATGTGTTACGGCTCTGAACCAAAGTCTTTTGAGTCAGTCAGAACCGTAAATTTTTCATACGATACATTTGTGACTTTGAACTTAAACTCAGAACTCACAAAATGAAATAAAGTAGAGAGAAGGCTAATTAAATTGTCTTTTACAATTACTAGAGGGAAACAACCACTAATGACGAGGCTGTATGGTCCCGTACCTTAGCCTGTCCCTTTATGGGGCGACGGAAAAAAACAGTTACGAATTAATAAACACAATTTCTTTTAAAAAATCGAATAAAATTAAGTAAGAAAATAATTAAATATTTTTTTAAATATATTCCATTTGGTTTGGCACCATATCGAGCTTTCTCCTTTAGTCACCATAAATACCTCAAGGAGTTGCAGTACCCTTGACTATAATTAGCGAAAATTGCTTAATAGTCTTATTTCCATAGAAAAAATTATGGAACAGAACTTTATTCGTTATTTCACGGTTCGACCCATTGTAAAAGTTGCTCAAATTCCTTGGTACTTTCACAGGTGTCCCAATTTGGCTTCACTTCCACTATCGAAGCATTACAGAACTAGTTCTCAAAGTATACGAAAGATAAGACAACATTAAGATTATAAAGAACACAAGTAAATCCTAACATTCATTTCCGATTACATGCCAAAAACAAAACTTAAATAATAATTTTAACTTAAATATATTTCTTTTACAATTTCTTTTTATAATTTATTTGTATAATAAAATACCTACTGGTATTGTGAGGTCGTGAAGGGCAGCAAGTGAAAAATTCTATATGATTCGTAAACTCGGAGTAGGTAGGTTTATATTACAAACTAAATTCAGCCGTATTTACTATGAGGTAAAGATCAGAGTTCCTCAAAATCTTAACGCGACTTATGTTGTTTTCAAATTGAGATAATAAGGAAAACGCAGCATTGGAAAATTTTCGGTCCAATGCAATTTTTTAACTATTGAATAAAAACTTTGATTTATACGAGAAATACAGGGGTCGAAATGCATAGCCAAAAATTTACTGACTTTTAGACTCAATACTGACATTTTACTGGCTTAACTTCTACATCTGAACGCGAATATGATTGTTTAGAAAGTTTAAGGCTGGAAATATACGTAAAACAATTCAGTTGCTGCCCATTACGACCAAAATTATCATTATTACAACCGTTATATAAATATATATATATGTGATGTACAATATAGAACTTTTTGAAGAAAACTCAAAAATAAGCACCGTTCCTATTGTGTAATTAACTTGTATGCAAGTCTGCCACGAATATAAACATTTCTTAGTTCATAGCTACGTATAGGACTACAACGTAGGTTAGTTTTGTACTTTCTAGGGTTCCCTAGGTCCCTAAAGAAAAGCTGAAAGAGATTCCGGCGAGAAGAACCCTAAAAGTCGCCCAATGATAGCTGAACAAGCCTAGAAATTAAATAAGTAAACGCCCAATTCTGTATCACCGTGCACCTTCGAAATTTAACATATAATATATCATGAACGAATAAATATACCGGATGAGTTTTTTTTTACTGTAAGGGAATAATAGGGCTTATTAGATAAAGAGAAATAGAAGTTATTGGCATAGTGTAGTTGATTTTTATGTTTTATTATGCAAATAAATAATTTTTAATATGCGACTGGCGTGGTTTGTAAGGTTCCTATCATGCGATATTTATTTTGAACTCATAATTTCTCCAAGTCTTCTTTATTGACGACCGATTGGTGTAGTGGATAGTGACCCTGTCAGCGAAACCAACGGTTGCGGGTTCGAATCTCACGAAGGGTAAATGTTTGTGTGGTGAAACATTTATTCCTGAGTCATGGATGTTTATATAAATATTTATGTATGTTTATCCGTTATCTAGTATCCATAGCACAAGCTTTGCTTAGTTTGGGACTGGATGATTGGTGTAAGTGTTCGAAATATTTATTCATTATTTATTTATTTAATTCAAAGATGTAATTACGTGGAATAGGCTACAAACGCGACCGTCAATTGACACAATTAATGCTTCATTCGATGATAGTTTTGGAAAAAAAAAATTAAGCTACCTATCCCAATACCTTAGACTTCACTTACCTAACTTGCCCTATTTTTTCCTTATGGCCAAAAAAAAAACAGTACATTTCTGATTCTGATTCATTCTGATAGTAATAATTTATAAGTATAAAGAAGTACACTGTTCATTTACACAGGTATTTAAAACTTCAGACGCAGATATTGTGATGAAAGTCGTCATGTCATACTCTACTTATGTAGATGTTGAGAAAAGGACAATTTGCAGTTAACGTCAAAGAAAATCGCACTTTACGAGTAAAAGTTTTTGTACAATTAGAACCAATATTGGGTAACTGTGGAGTCCTCCATACAGACAAAAAGGCAGTCCCTACTTTAGCAAATTGTAAGCAGTCCTCGAAATGCTTTGTCAAGATAGCTGATTCATACTATGTGATCAGAAATATACTAACAATTGCAAGGATTGCTATAATTTTAAGTTATTGTTTAGTGGTTGAATTTCTTCTCTATTTTTTTTATACCATTCAGCGTATCTTTTGAATGACTTTAACCTGCCTATGACAGCTCTAACAAGAAAACAACCTGCAAACCTTTACCGTTACTTCAAAAGAAGAGAATGTAAGACTAGATTAAGAAAGAATTGGGCCGAATACTCACTTAAAAGCCAAATAAACGTATGAAATTAAGTAGAATCGACATTACACCTCTATTCCAAGATGGACTCAACCTTGTTATTCACGCACAAAATAAAACATTAATTATTATCATTACGTTTCAGTTCAGGCGCCAACTTTATTCCTTCTTTTATTCAATAGAGAGTTATTGCTCTGCTCCAGCGCTTTGATTTGGACCTGGGAATGGAAAAAACAACAATTCAGTTAAAAATATATTAAATATCATACACACAACTTAATTTTCTTAGGGTGGTTGTGACAACAAGACTGTATACTTCCAATCTTCACTTTGACATTGACTATTAGTTTTATATTAATGTACAAAAGCACGTGTCATCATTTAATACGATAATTGATAGACACTTGGGGAATAGTTGTAATTTGCGATGGCACTAAATTGGCAATTCTGCGATCGCCTATCCGCCTGCCCAGCGTAGCTATTAGGACAAAAATCGCTCTATGGGAGAAGCTTATGTCCAGTAGCCTAGTGTAACAAACTTTGATATGTGCCAATAAACAAGAAATTGATTAGCAAGGAAATACAGCATAGAGTTTGGTGAACCAAGAGACGCCCTACCCCAGGTCAGAAGCTGCAGTGATCGAACTGAAGTTCCATCGCCTAAATCAAAGCTATAGCGATGTTCAGTATAGAACCTCGCCTGACGCTGTCGGCACGATGATGTAAAGACTGGCGCAATCTATCGGCGAACCCGTGAATCAACCACTAATCAATTTATTCAATTCAATAGGTACAAGTGTACCTTTCTCACGGGTTCCAGGAAATCCGATAGATGGCGCAAATCTAAATGTATATATACTGGCGCGCGGCCAGTTTTTCTCTCTCGTCCAATCGGTGCAACATCCAACAATAAATCCTCGATCAGATCAAAGCTGCCGTTTATCTTCGTCCAACAAGCGATACCAATGCACTGTCCTCCGTCCTTGCAATCGTGTTACGATATGACAAGGACGAACAGTACTTTGTAAACGATTACAATTTCCAAGGTAATTCAGTTCGGCGGTCTGACTGCTGGAAGACGTTAAATCTCCTGAGGACCGGGGTTGGTCGCTGCAGAGCAAACCTGGCGAAGTGAGGATTCATTGCCCGGTCACAAACGCACTGCGATTGTGGAATCCCATCTCAAAACCTGGCGCACTTGCTCTCTTGCACTGTGTCCCTCCACCTATGTCAGGACCTTTGTGTAGCTGCAGACAACACGGTCGTTGTGGCTGAATTCTGGGCGAATCAAAAATGATTGGACGCACTGACACGAAGAAGTGTAATACCTGGTCATAGTCCACCCTCATGGTGGCCAATGAGCGTGTCATCTCGTCTTGCACGTCCGCCCACGCGTCCCCAGCGTCCCGCAGCAGCGTATGCGTGTACAGAGGCGTCTGCGGAACCTGGGTATATTGCCGGATCCATGGGCTGGCCATCACCTTCAACAGAAATGGATACAGTGGGTAAATACAAGATAGACCTATGAGTCCGGCCTAAATCTGAAATATTTCTTTTTATACACTGCGGGTTCGTCCTTGACCTCAATCACACCTTACGTTAAGTGAAAATGAGGTCGAAGGTGGAAGCCTACTGACCCGGAAACCCCTATCTTATTTGGGGGACTGGCTATCTTATCTCTGACAACCGGAGCACAACAACGCTATTAACATTGCTGCTTGGCGGCAGATTTAGATAAGATGGTGGTAGCTAGCCAGGATATTTAAAATGGCCTACCACCTACCAAACCGAGTACTAAATTGATTGATTGATACTTTGAGCCACGGAGGCTGTTAAAAACTGCGGTCTTTTTCGATAATTATCGGATAAATATAGATATACATAATTGATAATTTCCAAACCTGGTACATGAATCGTCATCATCATTTCAGTACGTAAACATCGCACTGCAGGGATATAGGCTTTAGATCTCAGGCATGCAGGTTTCCTCACGAGTTTTCCTTCATCATTTGAGAGCAGTTGAATAAATGCACATAAGTAATTAAATTTAAAAACTCATTGGAACATGGCCTGCCTGGGAATCGAACCCGGACCGGACCCGTTTTAAGCTTACTACCAACTATTTATTATTTCCATTTTATATATACATATTTGCGGCATTGCTTAGCTGCGGTTTCACACACTGCAGGTGCCACGGAAGATCAGCGCTGCAGGAGCGACCGCTACTGTGGCTTATGCTGAGTGGTAACCTTTTTTGATAACCAATGTTCCTGTGTTTAGTTACCACCAATTGTACTAACTTTTACTATTAATGTTATCAAAATAAATAACTTTCTTTATTTAAGTCAGTAATTCTTTCAAAGGGTTATGTATTATACGCTTTTTCAATAAG
This sequence comes from Oegoconia quadripuncta, assembly GCA_949316235.1. Classification (NCBI taxonomy): domain Eukaryota; kingdom Metazoa; phylum Arthropoda; class Insecta; order Lepidoptera; family Autostichidae; genus Oegoconia; species Oegoconia quadripuncta. The sequence continues at coordinate 28,039,652 of OX438749.1, forward strand.
GTTCCAGTTGATATACAAAACCTAAGTTTAAACATACTATAAAACAGAAACTTATTAACAAAGCATATTATAAAATATCAGACTATTTAGATGATAATCATCCCTGGACATAAGCTGAGCCACCAAAACGCTCCTAGATAATTATTATGATTTAATCACCTGATGAATAGTAAGTCGTTTAGCTGGGTCGACGGACAGCATTCCCTTGATGAGGTTCTTGGCTTCCGTGGACACGTTGGACCACTCTGGTTCGGGGAAGTCGTATTGCCCTAGCCTGATGCGCTGTAACATAAAAAATATTTTTAAGTATGTTTGTTTTTACAAGTTTTCATTTAGCTTGTAATGTTTATAAGTAAGATGTCTTTAAACGCCTCGCACGTCGCCACTGGGATCCTCTCACTGGGAGAGGTTATGGGCCGTAATCCATCACGCGGGCCAAGTGCGGATTTGTGTTAGGCTAGTGGTCACCTGACAGTGCTTTTAAGTCGCCGCTGTATGCCACCAACTTGGCTTAACGACAATCCCACCTTCACACTCCTCCCACTGTAACTCGTATAAGCCAGGATCAACAGTGGTACTCGACACGGCGCCTACTGAAGGTAGACGGTGTCCTACGTGACTCTATTGCTACCTTGGACCCCAGGCTAATTAAAGTAAGAAATAGGGTGTGTAAGTAAGAAAAAAGTTTCCCACTTCCCCCCTTGGCAATGGGAGTGTAGCCAATGAAATGCAACATGGCACTAGCGCCATCCCTATGGGGAAGGAGGGCGAGTGATACACCACGGGCTGCGCCTAGATGCACAGATTTCTGAATTTAGGTCGTCAAGCATGAGTTCGCGCTCCTTACTCCAATTTTCGCATTTCCATAAGATATGATGTGCCGATTGCTCTCCATCTCCACATTCACAATCAGGAGATTCGCTTGGTTTAACGACAGCAGTTCCGAAGACATTTCTACCATTACTAACCTTCTTCATGCCGGGTGAAATGGCGAGACCATGGTTGGAGTAGAACGGCGGGAATCCGCACAGTAGTATGTACATGACAACACCCAGGGACCAGATGTCGCACGATTTGTCGTACTTTTCGGGACCTAGCACCTGAAAACCAGATTTTTTTTATACATTTTACACAAACTAACAAGGTTATAGGATATATGGGAAGTCGGTCAACTTGAGGATCTTAATGAGAAGACATCTGATGAGATTTTTTATTTATGAATAACTGGATTCGCGTTTGACCACAATCTCACCTGCTGGAAAGTGACGATGAGGCCGAAGATGAAACACGCGATCTCAGTAGATACCTATTCACCCTGCTCTTGAAGATCCCAAGGTTGTAAGATTCAGGAAAGACTGACGCCGAAAGGGAGTTCCATGCCTTGCTGTTCGCATTATGAATGAAGTCGAACCGCTTAGTGCGAATGTTCGGTATGTTAACTACATACGTTATATACGTAAATTCTATAACAGAACGAACAAATTTCATGTTAATGCTTCGGGAGGTTTCAGCATGGCTGGGCAGCATTTGGACAGATGCGTCATATTCACCTTGATGAAGATTACAGAAAGCCTGGAGACGAAGGTTTTCAATCAATGCTTTAACATTTGGAGCCTCTGGTCGATAAGATAGAAGCTCAGAGAGCTCGAATGATTGGGGAAAACAATTTCTGGAGTGAAGATCTCCATCTCCTAGAGGGTGCGACTGGTTGCTGGCAACAACTGGAAGATTGGACTGGAAGAATGACCTGGATGAACTGAAGATCAGATTCAGTGGCTGACGTCCAGCAATGGACTAGGATAGGCCGATGATGATCATGGACGTAGTTAAGAGGGCGAAGGTCGGGTGGCGCCCACCTTTGAAAATCCTCTCTAGAATTACCCAGTCTCAGTGCCGGATTAGGAATAACTCCAATAATAATAATAAATAATTTATTTTCCAGACAATAAGGTCCATCTTTGTTAGTACAGTCACCTATAACTATGTTAGTAAACAGTGGTAGACATTGAAAATTTAAAATAACAATTATAATTTAAAATGTCAATTGAAACATTAAAACATAAAAAAAAATCTAAATTATATTAATTTGAAATTATTGTGAAAATTGAATTATTATTATTATAGAAATTGTAGAATGTGTATGTCAAAATTATTATGTAAGTAAAATTCAACTATTGCTCTAACCCCCTTTACTGCACCATGTCTTTCTATTGGACTCATTTTTGGACTGTTATTTTGGTGGCATAAAGACGCAATGTCCTAAGCAGTTGCTATTTTCATGGCAATTTACGGAATCTGTAAGTTTGCTGTGCTGGTCAGCTGACCGGCTGCCTCCCTAGTATAAAACCCCAGTTACGCCAGTGGCAATACCTCCTCCTCCGCTTCCGTGGCTCAATGTAAACAACATTTTATCTATCTTATCTAAATCTGCCGCCAAACAGCAATGTTAATGGCATTGTTGTGTTCCAGTTGTCAGATATAAGATAGCCAATCTCCCAAATAAGATGGGGTTTCCGGGTCAGTACGCTACCACCTTCGGCCTCATCCTCCCTTAACATCAGGTGTGATTGAGGTCAAGTGCTAACCCGTTGTGGAAAGATGGAAGATGTAGGGCAGTTCCATGACTTGCACATAAAAGATTAACGAAAAGCGTCACTATTCGTCCCAAAAATGTATCAAAAATGAACTTACTTCAGGAGCCACATAATATGGCGTATAACAAGGGGTTTGCAGCGTGTCAGCTGGAGTGAGGGTCTCCTTGGCGAAGCCGAAGTCAGTCAGTTTGAGGATCGCGTTCGGCTGCATACTGGTGTAGAGCAGATTCTCCGGTTTGATGTCCCGATGGGCGATGTTCGAGTCGTGGAGGTGCCGGACCGCGACGCAGATCGAGTGCATTATCTGTGGATACAGCTGACGGTTGGTGGCAATAGTGACATTTTATTAGTAAGTATACTCAATTCAATGTTTAGTAATTGTTTTTTAGAGGGTAAAATTTAGTAACCTGTGTTTTCATACATAATCGACCTGTTTGGTGTAGTGGTTAAAAACTCTGATCACTATGCCAAAAGGTCGCGGGTTCGAATCCCGCAAGGGGCATATGTTTGTATGATGAATACGGAAATGTGTATACCCGAGTGATGGATGTTTTCAAGTATTTATTTACAAAAAAAAATGTATTTATGTAGTATATCAACCATCTGGTATCCACAACACAAGCCTATAGTTGCTTAAAGTGGAACTAGATGGCGCTGTGTGTATGTCCAAGGATATTTATTTATTATTTATTATAATATAATGTAATCGACCATAAAAATACTTTTGAAATCAAGGTTTTAATACTAGATTGTTATTATGACATATTATTCTAATACAAGGACAAGTAACAAAGTCCGTCAAGGATGTTTTTAAAAATATTTTTTTTTTTTTTTAATTAGAATGGGTTCGCTCTAGACCTTAATCTGGACTAATGTCGAGATAAGGTCTACGATGGAACGAGCTTTCCCAGAAGATGCCTATTTAACCTGACTTTAAAGAGCTGCGGTTACTTTAGTGACTTATTGGTAATCTGTGGCTGCGGGTTATTACGCTAATATTACACGATTCGACCAAATATGTTTACATGATTCAATTTGGTTGCTTCGTTCAAAGTAGTTGCCATAAGACATAATGTACTACATTACTTCCTTCTGTTTGTATTTATTTAAAATGGCACAATACCTACCTTTCTAACTAACCCTATTTATGTATCAATGCAAAATTAATGTATTGCCTTTTTGTACAATAAAGCGTTTACGAACAAACAAACAAACAGGTTTATCCGAACACCTACCTATGCCATCATCAGACACTCATGCATGACATGGTAATTTTATATAAACAATAAGGTGATCCATTGATATAGTTTTGGATTATGTCAATTGTAACCTATAAACTAAAATTTATAAATCCTTAATACGATCTGTCGATGTACGAATCAGTGTGTGTTGGGCCATGAAGAAGACGGGTAAAAGAAAATTGCATGCAGCAGAGATGGATGAGTGGAGTGACGAGGATGGATAAAATAAGGAATGAGTATGTAAGAGGGTGTTAAAAACTGGCACCCGTCACAGAAAAGTTGATAAGAAATCGTTTGGCTTGGTATGGACATGTTATGAGGAGGGATGCAACGCATGTTGTCGACTCGAGCCTTTCTTGAGTCCTGAGCTCACAGGTCCTGCATAATCGACTCGAGTACAGAAGAAGAGTCTTTTGCGAGACCCCAGTATAGGATTTCTGTTAGTTCTATCGTATTGTGCCGAGGTTCATAAAGAAAATTTGTATACATTGTTATGAGAGTGATGAATATGGACATCGATGGTTGGAAAAGAAGAGGAAGACCACGGAAATGATGTATGGATTGTATGAGGTTGATATGAATGAAAAGGGCGTATTTAATGAGGTAACGGCTGATAGAGGAGATTGGAAGAAAGACCCCAAATAAATTGAGACAAGGGCAACCTATAAACTATACTTGAACATACGAAGTTGCACTAACGGAGGCATTAATCCCCCTTGTTGATCGAACTAAGAGGGAAATTACCTCAGCCGCTTGTCGCTCAGTGAACGCTCCCTCCCTGTTGTCTTGTATCCTCTGGAATAGTTCACCGCCGTCCATGCACTCCATCACGACCAGCAGACACCGCTTGCCGCCGTATGTATTGTCGTATACATCCTTGATCTGAAAATAGTAATTAGAATTATTTAGAAAGAAGAAAAAATAGAAAAAAAAGCCGCCCAACACAACCAACTGTAAGGTGCCATTTGGGGGCCAGGAACAACAACCCGGGGCTCTACCGCCTAACTCAAAGCTATAGCTAGAGCGATAGCAAAGTACTGTCCGTCTTTGTCATTGTGTTACGATATGACAAGGACGGACAGTGCATTGACGTCATAAACGATAGCAATTTCCAAAGCAATTGAGTTAGGCGGTCGGGGGGCCGGACCTTAGGAATAAATTTAAAGAAATTAATATATTAACATTAGCATCGCAATATGTTTACGAAAACTTAATGTATCTAAGAAAAAATATAGAATCGTTCAAGAAAAATAGTGATATACATAATGTTAATACCAGATATAAAAATAAACTTGCTGTTCATGTCAGCCGTTTACACAAAGTCACTAAGTCATTTAAGGGGCAATGTATACGCTTTTATAATAAGGTTCCAGTGGACATTCAAAGTGTACCTTTAAATAAATTCAAAACCATCATAAAACAGATATTATTTACCAAAAGCTATTATAAAATTTCTGACTATCTGGATGATAAGCAAGCATGGACATAGACAGCTCGGCGATATTCAGTCTAATTATACAATATAATATAATTGTAACCCAAACTTAACTTAAAAAAGAGCAACCCTTGAGTTTCTTGCTCGTTCTTCTCTGGGGAATCTGCTTTGCGAATGAGCAATAATGTCAATAATTTTAATAAAAAGATAAAAAATGTGACATTTTCAAGTGATAATTTTTATCCTACGAAATAAATATTTTTTTGATTTTGATTCTTATAGACTAAAACCAGTTTTAAAATAGTACTGTCTCTTTCTCCCTAGAACAGTACGATGAGACGGCACTACTCCAAAACTGGTTTTAGTTTAGTTTGTGTACATCCGAATCGACACCAATTTTAAATAAAAGTGATATATAATTCATTCGTTTCTATACATTTGTATCCCGTCCCGCTTTTTTGGTCATGTCCCGCTTTTTTTTGTCATGTCTCGCATATAAATTTGTAGTCCCTGCATATCTTTAAATAAGAGTTCGCAAGCTTAGATGTAAGTGGCAACATACACACATACAGACGCGTTGAATGCATTACTTCCCACAATTTCGGCGTAGCCGGATAAACATGGAAATAATCATGCATATTGCATCATGCTGTCTCTATGTGTTATAAATAATAAAAAATAAAAATACAGATGATTCACATTGAATTATTATGATTATGAATGAAATTACGTGTTATCTGACAAATGTAAAACACGACACGCACACATGTGCGATTAAGCAGTAAAGTCGATAAATTTAATGTGAAGCATCATGATGATTAGGCGCTCGCATTTCACGATTACTTGACAATAAATTGTTTAAAAAATCTGAGGGAAATTTAAATTCCGACTTATTAAAGTGCACTTATTAGCCTACAGCATCCTGCTCCCAGGGAGGTGGAAGTGCGGAAACTCCAGGCTCGACAGTCCGTGCTGGGGATCTGGGGGGTAAGGCTGGCCTCGCCAGAGGCAAGCCGCCGGACTGTCGAGGCGCTCCGCCCAGTAATAAGGGACTGGACGGAGCGCGTGCGGGGCTCGCTGACCTTCCGCGCGGTGCAGGCTATGCTGGACAGGCGGGTTGACGATTGCACATATCATGGGAGCTCTACACCAATGACGCTGGAATCCATTACTTCATTTGACCACAATATCACCTGATGGAAAGTGACGCTTTTTTCATGGCATTAGCTGAGTCGGATAGATAAACGTATACCAGATATCAGAAATCCTAAACATACATATTTAGGTAAGCATCCATGACTCGGCAATTAATGTTCGCATTTGACGACCTGTTTGTTGTAGTGGTTAGCAACTCTGACCACTATACCAAAAGGTTGCGGCTTCGAATCCCGCTAGGGGCATATGTTTGTGTGATGAATACGGACATGTGTACCCGAGTTATGGATGTTTTCATTTATAATAAGTATTTATTTACTAAAAAAAATGTATTTGTGTATATCAACCATCTGGTATCCACAACACAAGCCTATAAACTCAAATCATTTATTGCATTCCTTATGTTTTGTTTTGATGGATATCTGGATGATAAGAATGCGTGGACATGAACCGCTCGCCATTATCCAGTATATTTTATTCTTATTTTCTTTGTCGAATCATAAATTTTACAATTAGGTATCTCAAATTGTATTTGTATTGACTTATTTAAAAAGAGCAACCCTGGAGTTTCTTGCTCGTTCTTCTCTGGGGTGACTGCCTAGTGAATGAGCGATAACTGTATGTCATGACGATTTCAAATGTTATTCTTATAACTTACGAAATAAAAACATTTTTGATTTTGATTTTGATGACATTATAGTGTACTGCATCAATAATTACTGTGGAACTAGATGGCGCTGTGTGATGTCTAAGGATATTTATTTATTTATCAAAGCCACATTAATCCATAGCAAGATTCGAACCCGCAACCGTTGGTTTCGAAGACAGGGTAGCTAGCCGCTACACCAATCGGTCGTCAAAATGTGTAATTCGTACCCAATTATTTGTAATGGGATTGGTTAAATCTCTCTCTAATTACTGGTCTCGTTCTAACAATAATAAAGAATCCAGTCCACACCTTGAATGTCAAGGCCACATCCAACGTAACACCACTCAATCAGGAGAAGCCCGCGGCGATTTAATTAAGCGTTTCGATTACGGGAAACGCCGGCTCAGAAGCAAATACTTACCTAACGTGAACCAATATTTATCCAGCACAGCTTGTAGTCCTAAAAAACAGTGATTCAATTCGTCCTTGCTTATTTAGTTTGCTGCGCAGTTCTGAGGTTTTAATGCTTGAAAGGGTATATTTCGGAGTGAAGATGAGCTCGAAGGTTCAAATTACGAAGAAGACATCCTATCTTAAATATTTCGGTTTTTTTAATCTATTCTTATTTGGGGATTTTTATTAATCAGCACATAGCAATCCCATCGTAACTTAACCTAGGCAAACCTAAACATACATCAAGTTATTATACAGGTGAGTTTTTTGATCGTAAGGAAAAAAATAGGACATAGGTAAGTGAAATAGAAGGTATTGGTAAGGTAGTTTAATTATTTTTTCTCAAAACGTTCATAGAATAAAGCGTTAATTCTGTCACTTGACGGTCGCGTTTGTAGCCTATTCAACATAATTACATAATTAATTTAAATAAATAAAGAAAACTTGGAGAAAATATAAGTTCCTAATAAATTTCGCATGATAGGAACCCTAAGAATCACACCAGTCAATCAATGGTTGGTATGGCCAAGCCAATCAATGGTTGGTATGGCCAAGCCAAACGATTTCCTGTGTCACGGATGCCACTTTTAAACTCCCTCTTACATACGCATTCCTTATTTTATTCATCCTCGTCACATTACTCATCCATCTCAACTTTCTCTGCTGCATGCAATTTATATATATTTATTAAGTATCTTTACGTATTTATTTAATTTACATAGCACATTTTTATTCCTTTGACAGGAATGTCCTGTCTTTATGCAACTAGCGACGGTAACTCGTCTGCTCTGGGTGCGACAGTAGACCAGCGCTGAGCTCTTATAAGCTCGGCATATAGCTGAGTCGTTTCCCTTTCGCTACTGCGACACTTATCTGAGTGTTCTGTTATTTTATTTGCCTAACAATTGTTGTATATGTGTCGAAGTGGCGAATAAACTTTCTTTCTTTCTTTCTTTCAATTTCCTTTTATCCGCCTTCTTAATTTATTCTTTGCAATAAATCAAATCACTTGGACCTTAACATTGAGTGCTATGAGTCGGAAACGCTCTAATCTACCCACTTCAATTGTCTCATAATTCCCATATTACATTCACATATTCATATTATTATAATAAAGACCTGACATTCCAGACGAACAATAGCTTATTATGTATATGTATGCCGAAGTATGTCTGGCCGCCGTATAATGTGGTGACATAATAGACGACTTGATGCCGTGGATAGCCCTCCAAGCCCTACCACAGACCACCTACTCCAGTAGATGTGCTAACAAAACAAGAGGACTGACAACTGGCAATCGACATAGTAGAATCCGTACCTTGGAAGGCCTCAAAATCCACTTAAATGGACTACAAATTACTATTGATATTTTGTTTAATACAATTCGTACATACATACTTCCACTTGCTACGATCCTGAGACACCTCTTTTGCTTCATTCACCCTCATATAGATGTTCATGCATGCTCGCCAGGTTAGGGCACTCTTGATTTGGCCTTTCTTTAAGACGTCCCCGATTAATCATGGTACGTTCGCCATGGTCATCTCCTACCAACACTACCATCCACATTCGCTTCGTAGATCTCTTTCGTTAGTCTTCCTTCATTCATCCTCTCCACATGTCCAAACCATCTCAGTATACTTTTTTTAATCGTTGTCACTACGTCTTCTTTTACACTGTTTAACTCCCTACTTACACTATTCATGATTCTTTCAGATCTTTCAAAGTCGCCCCACGCATCAAAGACCTTATTTCCACTGCTTTAATCCTACTTTCATTCTTCTTCTGCCATTCCCAACATGGGATGTCCACCCACAAAGTGGATGAGTGTCCTGTCCCCTGCCCCCTTATTGTGTAACTACAATGGTTATGAACTTTATTGTCATCTCCGTCGTCATTGGTCGAATTTGCTAAGCCTTACTACTGGTCGAAAGACCAGGTGAGAGGAGGCTGTGCACAATGGAAACGGTAAAGTTGGTGATAAGGAATGGGGGATTCGGCGCCTAGTAATATAAAAGTCGCGGGAAGACCTTGGTCGTTTGTAAACCTATCGCTATGGAAATTTCAGTAGTGGACGTCCCGTGGCTGATATGAAGATGACGAGGTTAGTATTCTTTGCTATGGCGCCAGTTTTGGCTGCTTTATGATCAAATCGAAACAAATAGAGTATGCTACTAACCTCAACGATGTGTATACAGCCGCTAGCCCGCCAGTGCAGCTCCACCTCTCGTCTGGCTTTGGCGCTGTCATGCAGCACCTTTAGAGCTCGTTTAGAACCGGTTTTCTTCTCCTTGCATTCCACCACCTGGAACATAAGACAGTTTTTATGTTAAATGTGTTGTCTACTTCGATGTAGTCCACCTTGAGCAAGGGACCTTGGAGAAGCTGACCAAATCATTCTTGCTCTCAACGGCCGTTATCTCATCAAATAAATATACCCAAAATCATTTGCAAACAAACCATTTCATTTCAGCACTGTAAATTGTAAATCTTGCCTCACATATCGTAGATTACTATTTTTTTTTTCAGAAAACTGGTCAGAATGTTACTCAGATCACGGTGTTTTATAGAGGACAAGCCCTAGCTCTGTTATAACGCAGCAATTCTAGCAAGAACTAGATCAGATAGAGTACTTAATAACATCTAAAATAGACTATCTTTTAAACTGCATTCGAATACTACATCACTCCCAAACCGGACATAACAAGTTCCGGGAAAACGCGTAAAAATCATATTCGTTTAAAGTAAACAGCGTCCTTCACAGAACAAGCCCACGAGCACGTCCGACAGCGAATGTAAATCATTGAAATATGTTTACGTTACCACAAAACAGTTATGATTCAGATATCTTGTGACGAAACAGTTAATGCGAATATTTCGCAGGTTAAAATAGGATGGTGAAACTTTTTAGGTAAGCCAATCAAGGGACAATGTATACGCTTTTATAATAAGGTTCCGGTAGACATTCAAAATTTGCCTTTAAATACATTTAAAACAACCGTTAAACGGATACTATGTGTCAAAATATGTGTTTCATCATTATTATTGTGAAATAGCCTGGTGTGCGAACTAATTGGTTAAGTTCACGGATGATAATCAGCCAAATAGCCTGATGTTTTATACTACGCTTTCATAAATTTCTGTTCCATAGTATCTTTAAATTTATTGAAAGGAAGATTTTGTATAGTCACAGGAGCCTTATTGGAAAAACGTCATTAGCGCCTTCGGATTGAATTACTGATTTTGCGGAGTCTGCTTACATGACTTGCAAGTTTATCTTTATTTCCTGTATTGACATCATGTTTATCACTATTTTTCATAAATTATGCTATATTTTTTTCAATAGCTTCTTACTATGTGGCAAATGTCAGCATTCGAACAGAAATGACCGACTTCAACCGTCTTGAAAGTAAAGCGGAAACCTTTTCGGGTTAGCATTTCTTCTCGATAGTCGGCAACGTTGACCAATGAGGACACGTCAAATTGCCAACCAATGGCACGTCAAGTAATCGATGGCGAGCATAGTTATGTAATAACGGTCTTTAAATAGGTCAACAAAGGTCCTCGATAAACTTCTGCTTGGCATACAACGTGATTATCCTTTAGCGACGAACCATAGTTCTCATGGTCAATTAGCTTAGTTTTAAGGTGTTTATATTATTTTAGCCTGTGACCTTTCTTAGGAGCCTAAGTGAAGCGCACCGAGCCCAGGTAAGTTGCCTTTAAGTAATATTTCATGCCTCATTTAATGCCCTTTATAAATTAATGTGCTTCGAATTTTAACGACCTTTTCCATTGGACATTTCAAGCCTTTAGGACATTTTGCCACGATTACTTTGGAGCTAAAGGAGAAAGACGCGGTGCCGTACCAATTGCGTCATTATTGAAAGTACGTGTTAAAATTGATTTTATATTTTAAGTTAATTTAGTATATTTAATAGCTTTTCTCCAATCCGGGATGATTCATTATTGTACAAGTAGGAATTTTAGATCATTTCCGGAAGTGCATTTTGATTTATTTATTTTATTTATTTATTGCATAAAAGTATGAGAGAGAGCTTCTTATATTCTCTTAACTTAACTTAAAGAAACCTAATGTGAAGAAATTCCATATCAAGCATATTTCATACTTAATACAAAATTTCTTCACATTTTTGAAACATATATCTAATAGTTTTTCTTACTGCTGTCTTATTATTCATATATAATTATCAAATCACAAATTGTAACCCATAATCTGTTTAAAAGAGCAACCCTAGAGTTTCTTGCTCGTTCTTCTCTGGGGAGTCAGCTTTGTGAATGAGCAGTAAATTTAAATGTAATATTAATAGTGACGTTTTCAAGTGATAATTTTAAATAAATGAAATAATCCTATGAAATAAAATATTTTGATTTGATTTGGTCACCAGTCTCTCTCAAAAACTAATTTATATACGTCATAATTTTAAGCACCTATTGTTAAATATTGTACCTACATTTTTGTGAGAGAAAAAGTGATAATTTTAACCTATGAAATAAAACATTTTGATTTACCATACAATATTTTCTTGTTAGTCAATTAATGGATATAGATTAATTTCATCGATTTTCTTAAATTCAAAACCATTTATAAAATAACCTCAAAATAATAAACACGACAAAAGCATAGTAATGCGGATATCTATTTAAATTATTTATATATTTCCTAAAAGTACAGCTTATTTACTACAATTTCAGGCCCTTCCATCGGCTAATATCGGTACGCTACTGGATCGCTCCACGTTTAGAGTCGCCACGGCCCTTCGCTTAGGCGCCCCCTGCGTGACCCCCCATGAGTGCAGCTGTGGACATGCAGTGTCGCAACTCGGCCACCACGGATTGTCATGCAGCAGGAGCGTTGGGCGTTTTCCACGACATGCGGAATTGCACGATGTAATCCGCCGGGCCTTTACCACGGCTGGGTCCCCCGCAATCCTGGAACCTAATGGACTGGCGAGGGATGACAGTAAAAGGCCGGACGGTATGACGCTCGTGCCTTGGAAATTGGGACGGTCTTTGGTATGGGATGCAACCTGCGTCGATACCCTTGCTCCTTCCCATCTTCCAAGTACAAGCGGTACAGCTGGTTCCGCTGCCGCCTCGGCAGAAAGCGTTAAACGGCGCAAATATGCCGGTCTCAGTGGAGATCACCTATTTGCGCCGTTTGGTGTAGAAACACTTGGGCCTTGGGGACCGGGTGCTCACACTCTTTTTAGGGAGTTATCTGAGCGTCTGGCTGTGCATCAGCCAGACGCTTAGATAACTCCCTAAAAACTGGCCACTCCCCACGATCGGAGGGCTGGCCAATACTTTGGTCAAAGAATCAGCCTTGCTATACAGCGATGCAACGCGGCCAGCCTTCTGGGTACCATTCCACCAACCAGAGACTTGGAGCTAGTTTCTTATTTGTGATTTTTTTTTATAATAAATTTGTATAATTGTTTTTAATATTAGTTAAATAAAAGTGATTTACACTAACATTTAGTTTTGACGCCATTATTTTGAGTTTGGTACGAACCGTCATACTTTGCGCAGCATACTCCTTTCATAACTCCTAATACATATAATCGCTAACAATGTTATCCGTTTATCTCGTAGATCGGTTTGTCGCCGATATCGCTCGGATAATAATCACCGAGCGTTCAGTTTCGCTAGCTTATCGATCGGCTCCGCAAACGGACATGTCTTGCAGTTATCGGTATTAGTTACGCTTTGAGGTTTGTTTTACCACAGAGTAGCAATGTATTTGCACTGTAGATATAATACGTGCGTGATGCCAGAATACTCAAAGTGATCAGCTATTTTCAGCAGCCCAAAGGTCCAACCTCAAGGTTTGCCAATGAGGCGTGGAGCGCAGTAATACTGACCGACCGCGTCCGAAATGCCTACACTGCGCTCTAATACCTTAGTTGCTGACGTAGCCATAAGCTAAAGTGGGACTGGGCTGGCCATGTTTGTCGCATGCCAGACTTGTCGGCCAAAATCACCACCACCGGGGGAGCCCACCATTAGAAAAAGGCAATGGCGTAGACCGAAAAGCAGATGGCGGGATGAGCTTGATAAATTAATAAATAAATATCCTTAGACATACACACAGCGCCATCTAGTTCCACAGTAAGCAACTATGGGCTTATGTTGTGGATATACTACATGGTTGATATACTACACAAATACATTTGTTTTTTGTAAATAAATACTTATTATAAATGAAAACATCCATAACTCGGGTAGACATGTCCGTATTCATCACATAAACATGCCCTTAGCGGGATTCGAACTCGCAACCTTTTGGTATAGTGGTCAGTGTTGCTAACCACTACACGAAACAGGTCGTCAACCTATTATGGTACCTACTTGTATATTTCGGTGGCACTATTTATGCACAGTTTTTTGGGACACATTATGATCACGGGTAAAGCGCATACGCAGTCTGCGTATAAGACTGAGGATTCCAGCAACACGTGACGCCAGAGGGCGGAGTGCAAGTTTTGTTTCGACTTAACTTTACTACCGCGTTCACGTTCACGTGAAGATTTGTATGGAGAAATGTGCAGCGCCTCTAGCGGATAGTTTGCAAAACGATTTTTTTTATAGTGAATTTTTCGTGAACGCGATGGTAAAGTTAAAAACGAGACAAAACTTACGCTTCGCACACAGAAAGCTCACTTAAAATATTGAATAATTCTACAGTGGCACGAATGTTTCCTTCAGGCACTATTTCAGCATAGTTTTTTGGAATTGTCAAAATAGTTGAATTCTACTGTGTCTCATCACGTACGTACAGAGGCTGCCCGCCCACGACCGACAATTGGTGATCGATTTTTTGTAGGAGAAAAATGGAACGTACTGATTGCAATATTTCAACGCAAACTTAATAGACAGCCACTTCCTTGCTTGTATATTTACGAATGTGCTACTTTTCCAAAGTAAACTTAGATAAATTCAAATTTCATAGCCATGAGAGAATTAGTGATCAAATGATGTTACTCCCTTGTAAAACTACTTTATTCTCGAAAAGCGTATACTGCAGAATTCCCCACATTTATAATAAGATTCCAAAATTGATTAGGGAAGCGCCTGATTTACCTGTATTTAAGAGGAAACTGCATGATCTGTTGGTCCAAAAATGTTATTACAGCTTCTTCTTAGATGACAAGTCCATGTAATAGTATTGTAACCAATTGTAACGTACCTATTAATCACATATGTAATGTATTTTATTTGACATAAAGAATTGAATTAATAAATTAAGTAAAGTTTTGTAAATTGTAACTGCTAAAACATTGTATGCCTTTACGGCGGAACATAGCGCTCTAAGGATTTTGTAAGACCAAATGCTACCTGTGATTTACAATAAATGTACTTTAACTTTGACTTTAAAGTTTCAGATTTTTTGTAGAAGGATAGAGTTCCCATCAGTAATAGGATAAAATGATTTCTAACCATTCTGTAGCTTGCTTTAGGTATAGTATAGTTATTAAAGTTAACTGATATTAAAGGGACCTCAACAATGATCGACTTGTGCCACTGGTATACCATAAAACTATGATTGTGACGTGGGCGATGACTGCGAAACTTTACTTTGTTTACGTATCGGCCAGGGACACAGCTGAGGTCTACACGTGTCAACTTGGACCATCCATCAATGTCAAGGGCATTATGCCATTAGTACACAAAAACTAATCAAGTTAAGCTACTAAACAGATGAAACGTTAATTCATCAAAGAGCACTTTGGTAATTTAGTAATTTTTAATTGACTCCAAAAAAGGACGAGGAGGGAGGCTGAGGATTTTTTGTTTAGTCACCCATATTTCAATATCTAACTTCTAATAAATATTATGAATGTGAAAGTTTGGATGTTTATTTGTTGATCTAACACGGTGAAACGGATTGGTCGAAATTTTGTAATAGAACAGATAAAAAAATTTATTCGAAAAAAAAATTTCGCCCCTCGGAACGTCTTTTGCTCGCGATAATGCGGTCGTGTCCCCCTGTTTCAGAAAACAATTTTGAATCCAATTCCAAAAAAGTAAAAACCAAATAGCATCTTACACAATATTCATTTACCAATAACGTTAGTTTTAAGTGGATAACAATAAACACAACTCCATTTGTCCCACGACCAACCCTCAGGTTTCGCTGAATACCAGTGTTTTGCCTTGGGCAAATCCATATACTGAGCTGTAGCCTTTTTGTATATTGCGGCACACACATAATATTTGTTGTTTCTGTACTTGTGTTTTATTGTTTTAGTTGTATTTTTCATATGTAAAATTTGTTATGTGTGTGCACATGGATGTAAATAAATGCTTTTCTATCTATCTCGCATCAAAACGAAAAAAGGTCGAGGTTGAACCTCCTCACATAACAACCCTCTTTCCGACTAAAATTATTTAAAAAATAAGAGCCATATTTTAGTTTCAGTAAAAAAAAAGTAACGACACTAAGAACTTCTAAAAATATCGATGTTCTTATATAAACCTGTTGCACAATAAATAAAGATGATCTAGGAGATTCTATTGTGTTCTGAGATACTGCATTCACCTTATTTATTAACGTTACGGTAACCACGCGATACTGATGTTTTTGGACATTTTTTTTTTTCGACCACTTATGCGCAGGGGCATTAAGAACAGCAATGCGCACTGGGATCATTATGCCCTAGTAGGAGGCTCCGACAGTTGGAATGTGTATAGCTATTAATGATGATTAGGAAATATTGTCACATTAACCTTGCCAATATTGAGAGAAATGGGATGAAGGCCGTGATGAATTAAGGGGATGAAAAGGATTTTTTAAAAGTTAAAAACAAACGGACGATATTTCTTGAAAAAACATGAAAAAAAGGCCGAAAGATGGGTTTCATGTGAGTTTTTGTAAACGGATATGTTTACAAATGGATTGTTTTTTTTTTATCAATTTCGACCCAAAAGGCGTCCCAATGTCGACGCTTTTTGACGTTCATTAAATCCATTTCCAACTACGCGATACTTCCGCTACGATAATGGCAAGAAACGCGAAATTTGTTATGTTTTTGTTCGGTAAAATAAAACCTTATAACATTAAAACCTGTCGCATAATGAATTAACAGAATTAGAAAAGTGTTTTTGATAACTTGCACTTACTGTATTCACTTACGGTAACCACATGGTACCTTACAAATAGGACAATTTTCCTTTAAATTTAGGTAGTAAATTTGACCTACTGATTTTTATCAAAATCTACTTTTTTAGTATACTTATAACCAAAACAATGGTCACTGATAAATAGCTGTTTCCCGGTTATTTGAGATAAGATATCTGGGTAGTCCCCTCAATAAACTGGGGATTATCGGTGATTGCACTTCCACCTCAGTGCCTAAAAAACTTTTTTCTACCTTTTTAGGGTACCGTCTCGTTTGTTGATTTTTTTTTATTTTTCGACTATCATAGGTAAGTAGGCTTTACAAGTTAATGTGTAATAGTCGGAAAACATATAAATAAATATCTTTGCACATACACACAGCGCCATCTAGTTCCACACTAAGCAACTAGGCTTCTATTATAGATACCAGATGGTTCATAAACTACACAAATACATTTTTTTTGTAAATAAATACATATTATAAATGAACAACATCCATAACTCGAGAACACTTGTCTGTATTCATCATACAAGCATATGTCCCTTGCGGGATTCGAACCCGCGACCTTTTGGTATAGCAGTAGAGTTTCTAACCACTACACCAAACAGGTCGTCAATAAATATATAAAGCATATCCTTTTGCTAGTTTTCCTTTTACTATATTACTATCGTGATTTTTACAAGTATCCAAAACAAACAAAAGCTGGCAGGGGGCGGACACTTTACTCTAACAAAAATTAGCACTTTAAAGCTTTATTTTTTATGCACAACGGATTGGTACTTGACCTCAATCACACCTGATGTTAAGTGAAGATGAGGTCGAAGGTGGAAGCGTACTGACCCGCAAACCCAAATATTTGGGGAACTGACTATCTTATCTCTGACAACCGGAACACAATAATGCTATTAACATTTCTGCTTGGCGGCAGATTTAGATAAGATGGTGGTAGCTAGTCAGGCGGACATTTAAAATGCCCTATCACCAACCAAACAGAGTACTTAAACGTGTACCCCGCTGGGGATCGAACCCGCGACCTCCGAATCGTAAACCCAATGTTGTTTACATTGAGCCACGGAGGCGGTTATATAACGGATCCCTGAATCGAAAAATAGTTCAAAATCTCTAATACTTTCGAACAGAACCAATGACATCAAACACTATGGGGTACAAAAAAAAATCATCCCCACTTTACGTGTTACCCAAAAAAAAACATACTTTTCGTTTAACGTTATTTACCAAACAACAAAAAGTTCTAAGTCCGCATTATTGTGACATGCAAGTATGGAACCCTACACTGCGTAGCCCGACACGCACTTGGCCGGTTTTTTTTATATGTCAAGGAGGCGATTTAAGTATGTGGAGAAACAATTTTACTACATGGAACAATCCACTTTCTGAACATTAGCGTATATACTATGCCACGACACGAGCCGACACGCGTGGCACTAAGCCAGAGGTTAATCTGGGGCTTCAATTAATTATCGGGTTTAGTCTGTAACCTTACACGTGGACATTTTGAAACAGAAATATACAGGATGTTTTATCTACAGAACTGTTCGAGCTAGTACCCGCTGCTCAATTTAACCGATACACTTCTCGCCTAAAATTGAATTTCCATCCACATCACCTGGATGAGTGGAAGTCTACCACTGTACGTTTCTCAAGAAACTTCTTACCACGTACAACCACCCTGTGGAACGGACTTCCGGCAGCGGTATTCCCGAACGTGTACGACATTGGAACCTTCAAGAAACGAGCCTACACCTTCCTCAAAGGCCGGCAACGCATCTGTGACCCTTTTGGTGTTGCGGGTGTCCATGGGCGGCGGTGATTGCTTTCCATCAGGTGACCCGCATGCTCGTTTGCCGCACTCTCATATAAAAAAAATTTGAATTCGTGTAATTCCAATTAAGTGGTGACGCCACTCTCGATTACGAACTTTCCAATATGTGCTTAGTGAAGTACCTTTTTAGGTACTTATATATATAATATATATATATATAAATAATAGTTTTCTAGGTAACGCGTACTTTTGTACGCGTTACCTAGAAAACTATTATTTTATGAGAAAAGTTATATTTAATAAATTGCCTAAAGCATTACAAGCACTGCCGACCAATAAACTTAAAATAGAATCGAAGAAGTGGCTTCTCCAATACACATTCTATTCAATTAAAGAATTTTTGGATCATAAGATGGAAATTTAAATTATCTAATATATTTAATACTAGTGAATGTAACTGACATGAATTATGTAATGTATTTGATATTATGAATTTAACAGTAAATAATGTTATCAACTTGAATTATATATATATACCAAAAAATAATTATTACTGTAATAGTTTTAAGATTTATGGATTATTTATTATTATTTATTTATTTATTTTTGTATGCTGCTAAAAGTGGCTGAATAGGCGATAGAACCAGTACTGAAACATCTTATAATGTACCCTTTTCAATAGCAAATAAATAATTTGTATTTGTATGGTTCTTTGGGGATGGTATTGGGTAATCGATTTTTTTTTATTGGTTTTTGACTATGGTTACTTGGGGAAAGTTGATCGTAATCAAAACTCGCATCACCAGTTAATGGGAATTACACGAATTCAAATTCACCCTGTATATTCGCTTTCATAGTCTGTTTTCTCATTTTCTTTAATAAGAGTCATACATTTAAGCTTTGTTAACTATGTGATTACCCTGCAATTAGTGTACAATACAATACAAATACTCATTATTGCGCAAAATAATTTACAATAATTTTTGATGATAACAATATAATTAGGCGGTCTTATCACTAATAGCGATCTCTTCCAGACAATTTGCCTGGAAGAAATCTCTTGTATGTTTATACTGTAACTACGGTTGATGTGCAATAAAGAATATTTGTATTGTATTGTATTCTAACTTCTTTATTTATTTATTTTTTTTTTTTTTTTTAATATGAGAGGGCGGCAAACGAGCATGCGGGTCACCTGATGGAAAGCAATCACCGCCGCCCATGGGCACCCGCAACACCTTATTGCGAGGCTAACTGATACTTAGGTTCTTATAACTATGTTTTGGCAATACATAGGAAGAAATAAATTCGTTTAAACCCTTCTCATGACACAAACAATCAGCTACAAGTATTACACAGTCGAGACACATACAAAAAGTAAACATTGGAGTCAAAAAGGTCTCCAACTCAGCATGGATTGTAGCCGTTCACTACAACGCTGGTTTTCAGGGGAGCCTCCAAATGACGCACGGACCTTGGTCAACTTAGCCATTGCGGACATTTGAGGGCTGCTATAATGTACTCGTAAATACCTAAGCAATTACATTATAATTCTTTACCTACAATATAACAATGGATAATTGAATTGTTTACTTTTGAATGAAATCGGTGGCTCAGCGGTTAAAACGCGGTCGCCCAATTTGGGAGGTCCGGGTTCCATTCCCAGGCGGGCTGCCTGGGAATCGAACCCGATAATGAACCAATGAGTTTTAAAATTTAATTTAATTACTTATGTGCATTTATTCGACTGCTCTTAAACGGTGAAGGAAAACATCGTGAGGAAACCTGCATATAAAGTCTCCAGCCTGTATTGGGCCAGCGTGGTGGCCTATGGCCCATATTCCCTCATTATACGAGGGAAGGCCTATCCCGGCAGTGGGATGTTTACGGGCTGAGATGATGACTGAAATTTAATAGAATTGTGCTGTATCGTATAGAATTAATGTTTAATTCTGTTTATAAAATATTGAAAAATATGAAGAATCAGGAGGTCAAGAGAAAGGCGGAGAGCAGAGAGATATGGAAAAATCTCCACCGACAAGAGCATGGCTCTTAAATCAGATGATAATGATCAAGAATCTAATAATATTGACAATGTAAGACTATTACGAAT
Organism: Oegoconia quadripuncta; assembly: GCA_949316235.1. Lineage (NCBI taxonomy): Eukaryota > Metazoa > Arthropoda > Insecta > Lepidoptera > Autostichidae > Oegoconia > Oegoconia quadripuncta. The sequence continues at coordinate 28,060,218 of OX438749.1, forward strand.
AAATCTGAATCTAACAACATGGTGTCATAAACTGACATTTTACTAGATATTTATGTATATATCCTGAGAGAAATATTCATCAGAGTTGTCCCCATAGTGGAAATTGTTCAGTGAAGATGGCAGTGTTTTAAATATCACCTGTTTAAACCTACAAGACTAAAATTAAATAAACACAGTTACTGGCGCATAGCATATCTATTGTGTGCGCTAAATAAATATTTGTACAAATCAGCGCAGTTCCCAGTACAACTAGATGTGAACCGCGTCGTCGCATTGGTGACGTCAGCCCCGAGAACGTCACTCAAACTTCCCACTGAGCAAAGCGGTAAAGTAATTAGCGAGCAAAATAACTATGTCCTAACGAACAGTTGAGTGGAGAAATACGTACAATCAACGTGCGCGATGCTACAATTCACACAGGGGAATTCAAAAAGCTTTGGCAAGTCAAAAATCGTGCTGAAACGTATGTTTTCTAACTTGAATCCTCACTTTCACAAGGGACTCACTCGTTCTTTTCCATAAAAAGATCTTTTAAGAATAAGAATCATTTATTTGACTATCGCTGCAGCCTGTGGCGGCAAAGATACTCTCTTGCGTCGTTCCTCCCGCTCAAGGCGTCTCTTCCTCCTGGACACGATTTGCCATGGCCAACCTGGAAATCCTTAAATCGGCTTCGAACTCAGGTTGGCCGCAGCAAAGATAATCTGTGCAGGTGGGGCTTCTCCGATGCGAGTGCGGAGTCTCCCCACAGACAATGGCTCACGTATTGTCTTGCCCCGCGTGTCCTGACAGCTGCACCTTTGACGACCTCCTTAACGCCACAGACAGTGCTGTTAGAGTGGCTAAGTTCTGGTCCAATAAAATTTGAAACTTGCCTCGACACGATAAGAAGAAGATTTATTTGACCCATTTAGCGACACACATATTATTATTACATGTGAAAATATACACAGTAAAATTGGAAACGAGTGAGATAAAAGTAGTACACAAAACAGTTTCATGTTACAGGATAAGTACTCCTATCTCATAATGCAGTTACAAAATACAATAAAAAAAAACCTAAGCAATATTTCACTTATAGACTAAAGTCTTGAAAAATTAATTTTCGGTGTCGCAAAGTGGCATCAAAGGAGCATCAGAGTATGCCTGTCGATTTTCTTTTTTTTTTATGCACAAAATTTATTGTTCGAATTCGACTATGGTTCCTAGTGGAAAGTTATTCGTAAATAACAATGGCGTTTACACGAATTGGAAATGTTTTTTTTTTTGAAGTTCCCATATAGTTTTTTTTTGTTTTTTTTATGCACGACGGATTCGTACTTGACCTCAATCACACCCGATGTTAAGTGAGATGAGATCGAGATTGAATTGATTGATCGAAGATGAGGTCGAAGGTGGAAGCGTACTGAGCCGGAAACCCCAACACATTTGGGGGACTGGCTATCTTATCTCTGACAACCGGAAAACAACAATACTATTAACATTGCTGCTTGGCGGCAGATTTAGATAAGATGGTGGTAGCTAGCCAGGCTGACATTTAAAGTGCCCTTCCACCAACCAAATATTTTTTCGTATGAAACTTTAATATTGTCCAATATTTTCACGTCATTGTAATGACTGAATTAGGAGGATCTTATTGTAACAACACCTAATGTAATGTACCCTATTCAAGAGCAAATAAATCATATTCTATTCTAAAAAACGAAAAATTTAGTGCGCTGGTTGAAGACTTCTTCAATATTTTAAGTGAGCATTCTGGTGAACCCTCATTCTTATACGCAGAGATTGCTTTACTTATAATTATAATTTATATCGTATGGATTTGTGCTAGTGTCACCGAAATATACAAGTAGAAAATAGTTCTACAAAAACAAGGATGTCTCTTTTTTGTCTGATCTAAAAAAAGTCCTGTTTTTCACAAAGATATCTAAAAAAACGTTTTTTTACCGGGCGCAAGCAGGGTGATGATTTACACACATATTTAAGTATATGAAATTCTTTAATTAATAAATAAATATATAAATATTTCGAACACTTAGACCAATCATCTAGTCCCAAACTAAGCAAAGCTTGTGCTATGGATACTAGATAACGGATAAATATACATAAATATTTATATAAATGAGAATCTGTAATTGGCATGACTTTGGCTTGTAAATTTTGTGTAATATTTTTTATAATGATGCTGTTGATTCTGTATTATCAATAAAATAAAATAAAAATAAAGATCCAAGACTCGGGAATAAATGTTCGTATTCATCACACAAACATTTACCCCTCGCGGGTTCAAACCCGCAACCGTTGGTTTAGCTGATAGGGTCACTATCCACTACACCAATCGGTCGTCAATTCCAAATTCCTCTAGGAACCCAAAATAACAGGATGGATAAGAAGAGCACGGAAAAGAAGGATGGGTTAGAAAAAGGTCTATACCACAAATAAATTAGGATCAAGGCAAGAAGATGATCTTCTTTCCCACTGCATAACTCTCTAATTACACTATTGCCGTATCTCACTTTCAAAGTCAAAAATTTTCAATACACGTTATTATAGGATTAAGTTGGAAACTGAATATTTTTACAGAACTTCATGGACATAGAATTCAATTCTTTTAAGTAATGGCTTTCCTTTTATTTACTTGATATTTATTTCACCTTGACAGATACTTCAAGCTGTTTCGAAGAAAAATGGTCTTGACTCATAGACGGACAACAAAGGGATCCCATTTTGTCTTTGATCTCTAAAAATTTGAAATTCTTAAAGAAATTATTTTACTTGTAGTAAATTAAATAATACCTATCGAAAAACCAGACGGTGTCGAGATGTTTCGTTTTATGAAGCGAAATCTACTACAAATTCGATCCTGCACGACGTCATACGCAGGCATCGACCACAAAGCTTTCAGCAACCATCCAATCATCACCTAGGAGTCTTTTATCACGTCGTTCGATAAAGTCGAGAGCAGTCAGTTGGTACGTCATATGCAGGCATCGACCACAAAGCTTTCAGCAACCATCCAATCATCACCTAGGACTCTTTTATCACGTCGTTCGATAAAGTCGAGAGCAGTCAGTTGGTACGTCATATGCAGGCATCGACCATAAAGCTTTCAGCAACCATCCAATCATCAATTAGGACTCTTTTATCACGTCGTTCGACAAAGTCTAGTGCAGTCAGTTGGTACGTCGCCGAACCAACTGACTGCAAAAATTTAGATACACACACACAAGAGAATCAGAAAGTCAAACATTGGTTTGGATGCATCTCGGAAAGTCGGAGTCATATCAATCTGTCCGTGGGGTGGTTGGTCTATGGTGCATTCAAATGGACTCCGTTTGCTGGTGAACAGAAACGCCTGGATTTTAGTGGCATTGAAGGTTGGCGTCGGCCTATAGGACTCCATCTCTTTGGATAGTAAGTACATCATCTAATAAATCGCTGACAGCGCCGCGAAGAAACGTAAAATCTGGGGGCACGGGAGTGCCCCCGCCAAGTCGAGCGCGAAGCAAACACTGCCGTACCATCCTTTACTGGAACCATTTCGCCGCATTTTCAGGCCCCTATTTTAGAACCTCTGGATAAGACTAGAACGCAGAAATTTTCGTCATCCAGTAAGCTATAATCACATACTTAAAATCCAAAATTTCAAGTCTGTAGGTCATTTAGTTCCGAAGTTAAGCGAAAGCAAAGTTTCGCATTTATGACACTCACTCACTCACTCACTCACTCACTCACTCACTCACTCATGATCATCAAAATAGAACTAGTACTTCCCATAAACTCAGAGAGCTGAAATTTGGTGCAGAGTTATGGTTTAATGGCCACATAAAGGGAAAACTATAAAAACTAGGATAATCGAAGATCTGGAGTACCTGGTGACCCTGATTAGGAAACACAAGAGCCCAACCAAACTATTAGAGATCGACATATACCGCCTTTACAAAAAATATTCAACTTGGTGGGCCGCTTCATTTGATGTCAAAAATCGAAGGTCTGAAGTATCTGATGAAGAACCCTCAGCTGGTCTCAGCTGTATTAGAGATATGGTAATGCCCCCTTCTACTATTGGTACATAGAAAAATCGACTATCATTGCAAAAATCCAGCGTAGTGGGACACATCTTCTAATTTAATCTAGCCTATAGCATCCCACTGCTGGGCGCATGCTTCCCCTTCTGCTTATAATACGCATATAAATAAAATTAAAGGAAAACTCAGGATAAGACTACACTGGCTTTTATACTTATACTTACAAGTTTACAAGAAGAAATAGTCGAACGATTAACTTTATTTCTGACGAAGAACCCTCAGCTGGTCCCAGCTGTATTAGAGACATGGTAATGCCCCCTTCTACTATTGGTACATAAAAAAATCGACTGTCCAGCGTAGTGGGACACATCTTCTAATTTAATCTAGCCTATAGCGTCCCACTGTTGGGCGAATGCGTCCGCTTCTGCTTTTAATACGAATATAAATAAAATTAAAGGAAAGCTCTGGATAAGACTAGACTGGCTTTTATACTTATACTTACTTATACTTATTACAAGTTTACAAGAAGAAATAGTCAAACGATTAATTTTATTCTACTCGAACATTACACAAATTAAATAAAACAAACGAAAATTTGGTCAAAATATAATGCATTGGCTAAGAGTGGCGGTGATACCCGCACGCGTCGCTAGATGGCGTTGACTGTATTTTAAAACGCGCTTACGTTTTGTTTTTCCGATAACCTTAAATGGCAAAGTGGCAACCGGCCGCGTTACAGTCGTTTACGACATTCTTCTATTGCGCTTGAAAATGTTTGCTAGGGATTAGGAGGGATTATTTGCATTTCGTTGATTTCGCTGATTATTTCGTGAGGTTTGCTAAGGTTGATTGGCAGGTTGTTATTATATTAATTCAAAGATTTAAACAGGTTAGGAATTATATGGTTAGTGACGGATTACTGATTATTACTTAATTATCAGAATTAAAAGAAGTTTCAATTGAATACCTTATTTAATTGTTAATTATTTAGTACCTACTTTTAGTTTTCTAGGTTTAATTTACAGTTAAGCAGTACTTCGAATCGCGTTCGTGTTTATAAGTACTTTTCTAGTATTCTAGTTTAGTTTATTTAGTTAGATATTACTTCGTTTCGTTTAAAAATATCATTAATTTAGCTGTATTTCAGTACTAGGTAGGTAGTACCTTTGGTAGAAAGTTCATTGATAATTAATTATATTGACACTTGTCTAATAATTAAGAGTTAACGTTTTGCTTATAGTTTGTATAGATTGAGTAGGCAGAGTAATATTTTCTTTAAGTTTTTTTTATTAAGACAAAAGAAGTCTTAAAGATATAAGTAGGTTTTAGTCTAAATATTATCGGTATTTCTGATTTGTATATATATACTAAATAGTATAGATATACTAAAGGTCGTTGAGTTTAATTGTGTTTGATTTCGCAAGATAATAATTATCGTAAAAAATGTCGATAATATTAAAAGACGACGATGAACTTAGTGGCTACCAAGTAGTTGGTATGCCCAAAGACGGGTCTTGTCTCTTCCATGCAATATCTTTCTTGGTGTATGGTAGAACTGACTCAACTTGCAGTATCAAGTATATTTGTAGAAACGTGGGCATATATATAATATGCCCACGCTTCTACAAAAAGAAGTGAAATCCCACCAAAAACATTCTGTAAAAAACTAGCCAAGTCTCGATGGAGCTGCTTGATTATCTCTAAAAAGTAATGAAATCTATACAAAGTCGTGCCAAGTGTAAAGTTCCTTACTGCGATTTCTTTATTATTATAGTTAATGTTGTGTGACTTGGCCGTTGAAGGGTACACAGGGGTACAAAACCAGGTGCTTCATGACACCATTGCACCAATCTGTCGCCAGAACCGCTACGCATTGACGATGGAAAATTGCCACTTGGAAAACGTTGATTCAATAACCAGTCAATTGTAGGCTTGATAAAGCCACTAACGTATAAAGAATGTTATGTAAACGCCACACAGATTATTCGCTAATAGTTTGCCGTTGAACATTCTTAATAACATAATTAATAACATTAATAGCGGTTCTGGCGACAGATTGGTGCAATGGTGTCATGGAGCACCTGGTTTTGTACCCCTGTGTACCCTTTAACGGCCAAGTCACACAACATTAACTATAATAATAAAGAAATCGCAGCAAGGAACCTTACACTTGGCACGACTTTGTATAGATTTCATTACTTTTTAGAGATAAGGAACCTTACACTTGGCACGACTTTGTATAGATTTCATTACTTTTTAGAGATAATCAAGCAGCTCCATCGAGACTTGGCTAGTTTTTTACAGAATGTTTTTGGTGGGATACTATCTAAAGGAAGATTAAGTTGTTTTGCTGAATATATTTGGTGGAGGAACCCTTACCCACCCACACTTCGGTCACCCACCAAGGTCTAAACTTATTATAACCTACGTATGCAAATTATCCCACCCTTATTATCTATCATCTATTTACTACTATTTCACAACCAGCAGCAACAATGGCGCCAGTGTGAACACAGCCTTAATGACTTATCAGCTGACCTTGTTAGCTTAATATTGTGCAATAACAATCTACAAGTACAATATCAATATATTTACATGTCTTGTGACTAGTACGCAAACTGATGCTGAATGAGCTGACGTCAATTAAGGGAGTGCGCTGCGTTGAGCGCGATCACGCACTGGGACGCTCGGAGGACTTGTCCTGTCACGAATCAATTTTTATTTTACGTTGTCGCGCGTGACTCGTGGAGCTGGATGCCTTAACTACTCGCAACCTTATGTAGTGTCGGCCCACGATCGGTCAAGTACCATGGGAATCCGTCACGGGAATCTGCTCCATTTAGCGTGCGACCTAAAGGCGGAAGTCACATCCACGCTAATATTATAAACCCGAAAGTTACTTTACTGCTAAAATAATTTTATTGAAATTTGGCAGAGAATAGCTGGAGAAGGACAGCTACTTCTTACCCTGAAAAAGTCCGAGACAAAGCAATTCCACACAGGCGAAGCTGCGGACAAAAAGGAAGCTGCTTTATATCTAAGTGAAGCCAGAGAATTCGATCATGACCATCCCTATCTCGTTCACTTAAGCCCCTTGTTAGAAATAGAATAGAAGGGTTTCAGTAAGCGAGACAGCAGGATTGCTTGCGTCAGGATGAGGAAAATCTGTGTCATCTCGACAGTTGCATAACGAAATTATATCTCTATCCCAAACTACAACGATCCTGTTCGTCATTACAGAATATCCATATGATAGATAAGAAAACTGTAATCAAAAATATCTATAAGTCACTTAGCGCCTGCCGATAGCGGATAACGAAGCGTGGGCACGCTGATGGGCGCCTATCGTAACTACTTTATAATAGATACGGAAATATACGGAACTTGGACACAATCTCCAATGACACATCAACTGACACACTCAAGTTTATCGTATCTTTGATTAACAGTCAATGAGAGCCAACGAAACATTTTCTGCCGTCTGCAACTCTATGGCAATAACCTGGGCATACATATAGCTAGCATAACATTGCGCGACTCGCGTGAGAAAGAGCGAATACGACATAGTCATCAAGATAGCCTTGTGATCTCGTACCAAACATGTCACGCTAATTTTCTAAACATATCATGTTGTCTTATGAAAAAAACAAGATTTGTGACACTACAAAATTGGAGTCACTATCTTTATCAATATATACACACTTCTTGTCGGCCACTCCATAACAGTGATATTCATATCATTAAGATATGCTTGAGTTACCCGAGCGGTATGCGGCCGAGCATTATCCTGCATAAAAACAAAATATTAATCACCATTTTTCTTATTTAATTAATTGTTATTTCAATATTAATTTTCACTTTTCCCGGTTACATAAAAAGTTCAAAAATGTACCATTTTTCACAAATAGCCTTTACTCGCAAAATGTGTTCTTAATGTGATCTCATTTTAATTAAAACAAATGAAACTTTAAATAACAAAAGAAGTACAGTAAGTAGATTTTAAAATAAAACCATATTTTTTGAACTATGGACTTTTTTTTTGTGTTCCGCTAAATATGCCGGTGTGATGTTGTGTTATCCCTGCTAGACTACATGCTCTTCCCTACCTTGTATCATAAGATCCATGAAGAAGAGGACACGAAGGCAGGGGTAGCCCACAAAAGATCTTTAAGCAAAGAACGGATTGAAATTACATTGGATACAAGCACATAGATGTAGAAGATCAGCCGGGCTAGCATGACCCGCAGTGTCTCAGCGACACGAGATAGAAGCCTACTGTCACGTTCATATGTGAGTGTAAGAGACGCAAAGCTTCCTGAATATGAGGTATGGAGTTATAAAAAGGAAATCGCAGATTTGATTCACAGCGGAATACACGGTATTTCTACTGTCCGCCTGGCTAGCTACCACCAAGTCTGCGGCCAAGCAGCAACATTGAGCATTGTTGTGTTCCGCTGTTGAGAAAAGATAGTCCACCAAATAAATTGGGGTTTTCCGGTGAAATGCCTTTCACCTTCGGCCTCTTTTCTTCAAAAATATGAACAGTATAATATTATTTATACATGCTTTCATGTGTTAACATTAGGTCTTACAAAATTATATACTCGTTACATAACGGTGAGTTACATAAATTTTGAAATGTGGTGTCGGATAATTTTGGTACGATGGTCTTAAAGGCAAAGCCGATATTTCTCTCATACGAGTGCGAACTAGTTCGACGGAGTTTCACGAAAACCATAATTTACTAGTCGTATGTGCAAATTACATGAATATTCTTACCCGTCAATACATAATGTATATAATGATTTGATTGAAACTCTAACCACTATACCAAAAGATCGCGGGTTCGAACCCCGCGAGGGGCAAATGTTTATATGACGAATACGGACATGTGTACCCGAGTTATGGATGTTTTCATTTATAATAAGTATTTATTTACAAAAAATATGTATTTATGTAGTATATTAACCATCTAGTATCCACAACACAAGCCTATAGTTGCTTAATGTGGAACTTTGACGACCTGTTTGGTGTAGTGGTTAGCAACTCTGGTCACTATACCAAAAGGTTGCGGGTTCGAATCCCGCTGGGGGGGGGCATATTATTTGTTTGTGTGATGAATACGGACATGTGTACCCGAGTTATGGATGTTTGCATTTATAATAAGTATTTATTTCCAAAAAAAAAAATATTTATGTAGTATATCAATCATCTGGTATCCACAACACAAGCCTATAGTTGCTTACTGTGGAACTAGATGGCGCTGTGAGTAGGTGTAAGCATATTATTATTATTAACTAGATGGCATTGTGTGTTTGTCCAAGGATATTTATTTATTATTATTTTCTTGCGGATAACAACAATAGAATAGATGATATTACAATTATATTACAAATGGCAATAATAACATTTAGGCCACAATCAAGTTCTAAAGTAATATTGTTAGTTTAGGTTTTAAATGATTGGAAATTCATTGTATCCCGTCCCTTCCCGTGGGTGTCGTAAAAGGCGACTAAGGTAACATCACACCAAAAATATCTATAAACTTAAACGTTTCCACGCGATGGGCTCACATCATGTCTCGTGTGCATTTCTGTTATTTCGAAAGGTGAAGCGTGGATGTTGTTTCAAGCATTAAACGTTTGGTACACTCAAAAGCTTATGTTTCACCCCATTTGGGATAAAGGTCTTAATATCTTTATTGCACACAAAATTGGTACAGAATTATGCATTGTATATAAAATGTCCAAAGGCGACCTTAACTCCGATAGAGTTTTCTACCAGCAAGCCTTAAAGATACATAGTGTTTATTAGATTTGGGCAGAAAATAGTGTACACAACATTTGAAAATTATTTTATAAAAAATAATATTATAAATAAATACCAAAAAAAAACCGAATAAATAACATTAATATACCACATAAGCTATCCAATATACATATATATATATAAATAAATAAATGTCTTTGCACAAACACACAGCGCCATCTAGGTCCATAGTAAGCATCTAGGCTTGTGTTATGGATACCAGATGGTTGATAAATTACACAAATACATTTTTTTTGTAAATAAATACATATATAAATGAAAAACATCCATAACTCGGGAACACATGTCTGTATTCATCATACAAACATATGCCCCTAGCGGGATTAGTACCCGCGACCTTTTGGTATAGCAGCAGAGTTTCTAACCACTACACCAAACGGTCGTCAATATATATTCATCATATATACTATATATCATATATGTCGTCATATATATATATATAGTACGAAGTCGTCACATTATGTATCTGAAAATCGCACCCCTGATTTGAAATCAGTATGTATTTCTATGCACAGTAATGGTGTTCTATGCTTAAGAAGTCATCATTCAATGATCTACCCGGGGAATTTCGAGATGTAAACGCGTAGAAATATTAATGTATTTAGTCATTTCTTTAACGATTGTTGTATTCCAAGAAAATATTGTAATTGAGTCAATACCCAAATGTGTTTCGTGTTACTCATTCATACTTACTCAACGTTGTACTGTGAGGGAGGGTAATGAACTGACGTATTACTTTATAAAGCGATAAGTATTTCATTGAACATGGAAAGGTACTGTCACGTGCAGGTCCAGCGCAAACGACCACTACTATAATTTCTATGACAGAGGCAGTCTGGAGGACCGCTTTTAATTATGCTTACAAGCGCCATTGTTGGAAATAACGCAAATATGTTTTTTTGAGCACAACGGGGTAACACTTGACCTGAATCTCTGCGCCTGAATCACACCTGATGTTAAATGAAGATGAGGCCGAAGGTGGAAGCGTACTGACCCGGAAACCCCATTCAATTTGGGGGATTGGTTATTTTATCCCAGACAACCGGAACACAACAATGCTATTTTAGATAGGATGGTGGTAGCTAGCCAGGCGGACATTTAATAAAATGCCCCACCATGCACCATCCTAAACATGTACTAAACATGTACGCCGCTGGAGATCGAACCAGCGATCTCCGATTCGTAAACCCTATGTTGTTTACATTGAGCCACGGATGCTGTAGTGTAGTGTTGCAAAAGACTCGGAGTCTTCTTGCAGAATGACCTCGAGTCTGACTATTATTGTCAACTCTTATCCCTTTTGTATTCTGTAACCTCGACAGTCAAAGTACTACATTGTTCAAAAACATCGAGTTTAAGGAAACTTAAGGCATCACATTCAAATTATCTAAGTTAAACAAAACGGCTATTTTAAAAGCGACACCGACTTCCTATAATATAGCAAAGAATCAGCTCACACAGACTATCTTTTAAAAACTAACATACATACATATGCTCGCGCCTGTGTCCCTTGGAGTGGGGAGAGACTATTGATTTCCACCTGCAATGACCCTGACATACTATTTTGCTTCTTCCACTCTCATCAGATGCTCAAAACTAAATCGGTTTAGGTGTTTTGGTAAACACACATAGATAAAAGCTTTAAACTTACAAAAATACAACAATATTGCGTCGTAAAACAGATTCGATAATCAACACTTTTAACCGCCTCCGTGGCTCAATGTAAACAACATTGGGTTTACGATTCGGAGGTCGCGGGTTCGATCCCCAGCGGGGTACATGTTTAAGTACTCGGTTTGGTTAAATGTCCGCCTGGCTAGCTACCACCATCTTATCTAAATCTGCCGCCAAGCAGCAAGGTAATAGCATTGTTGTGTTTCGGTTGTCAGAGATAAGATAGCCAGTCCCTCAAATGTGTTGGGGTTTCCGGGTCAGAACGCTCCCCCCTTCGACCTTACCTTCACTTAACGTCAGGTGGGATTGAGGTCAAGTACCAACCCGTTGTGCGTAAAAAACTTACCCTTTTGATTTTTTAAATACAAATCAATAAGACATTAACGTTACTCAACCATGCGATGTAAGTCCTAACACTGAACTCGATTCGAGCCTTTCTTGAGTCTTGAGCTCACAGGTCCTGCATAATCCACTCGAGTATAGAAAAAAGACTCGAGTCTTTTGCGAGACCCCAGTATTGGATTTCTATTAGTTCTATCGTATTCTGCCGAGATTCATAAAGAAAATTTGTATACATTGTTATGAGAGTGATGAATATGGATGTCGATGGTTGGAAAGGAAGAGGAAGATCACGGAAAAGATAGATGGATTGTGTGAGAGGTGATATGAACAAAAAGGAGATGATGAGGTAACTGCTGATAGAGGAGATTGGAAGGGAAAGATGTACTGCAGACCCCAAATGAATTGGGACCACGGCAAGAAGATCATGATGATTGATTGACGACATGTTTGGTGTAGTGGTTAGAAATGCTGCTGCTATACCAAAAGGTCGCGGGATTCGCCACTAGGGGCATATGTTTGTATGATGAATACAGACATGTGTTCCCGAGTTATGGATGTTTTTCATTTATATGTGTATTTATTTACAAAAAAAAATGTATTTGTGTAGTTTATCAACTATCTATGGTATCTATAATACACGCCTAGTTGCTTAGTGTGGAACTAGATGGCGCAGTGTGTATGTGCAAAGATATTTATTTATTTATTTATGATTGTTATGGACTGTTTATGGCAATAATCATTAATGTAATGGGGTGTCGATCGAAACATTATTACAATTCGTGGTATTCTAGCCAAAAATATTAAAACTCCATTAACATCGGTAATAGTACTTCTGACGTTACTTTTGTAAATAGTCGTGTGGACTGGAAAACCTTTCCTGCAATAATATTACGTCAAATGCTATTAGCCTAATAAAATAATGATGTGTCTAAGGGGGAATGACCCACGACGTCATTTGATGCGATAAATTGCTCAAGGTAAATAGTCAAGTTTACTTTTCAATATCCCCTTTTGTCGAGGAATACACTAAAATGTTAATTTATTTATATGAGATGACAACTAGTTTTTAGCTTAGTATAGACATATTATGAGGAGGATTCAAAAGCGCATGTTGGCCCGCAGATTTTCTCGCTGTACCGCTCATGTTAAGGCGACGCTTTTTAAAGTATATTGTCAGTCATTTTACACGAGCAATCTGTGGGTTTAATTATACGCAGAGGACGTATAGTGCGCTGCGCGTTCAGTTTAATAACGGGTTCAGAATGCTGATGGGGCTGCCGCGTTTCTGTAGCGCATCAGGAATGTTTGCCGATGCGCATATAGACGGTTTCCACGCCATCATCAGAAAACGTAGCGCGTCGATTTTGAAGCGCACTGGCACAACAATCCTGAGCACACTGGCGGACAGGTGGGATTTCGTGATGCTGCGGCACTGGATACGCTTGCACACATCCAAATAGTGCTGACTGTGCCGCAGCAGTCGTATGGTCCCTTCTGTTCACAGTTTTTATAGAATAGTGTAATTTAAGTTACTAACCAAAATATGGGTCTAATCCTGAATTAAATGATTTTTATTTGTATTTTTTTTTTAATTTATTTTAAGAGAGTGATGAAAATGGATGTCGATGGTTGGAAAGGAAAACGAAGACCCTGGAAAAAGTTTGATGGATTATGTAAAGGTTGATATGAACGAATAGGGCGTGAATGATGAGATAAGGGCTGATAGAGGAGATTGGAAGAAAAAGCGTGACCACAAATAAATTGGGACCAGGACAAGAAGATTATGATGATTACTAGTTGAGCAGGCGAAAATTTTTGTTTCAGTATATATTTATTCGTCTAATTTTGAAACATATAACGTCACAATCTTTATCCAGCCAGAGGTGTCGCAAACATATGCGTTTGAATGTCCCAAGTTTAATGCTTGAAACAACTCACCTTTCGAAATTTACGGAAATGCACATGTGACAAGGGGTTGACCCAAGGCCGTTGAGACGTGCAAGTCTTTAAATATTTTTCGTGTGAACTATTTTAGTAAACACGTACTGGGAGAACACCAAATAGTTCATACCCAAACGGTAATCTCGTCGTCATTTCGATAAAACTAATGCAATGAGATAAAAATGGGAAAGTAGCAGAGTAGTAAACTGTTTTCTGGGCACTGCAAGCAAAATGGAGCTACTGTAGTTCTCTTTTTCTTTCCGTAAAACGAGATAAAACTCAAGAAGGACTATAATTTCATCGCTCTTCCATGCTGCATCTACAAGCCTTCGAGGGAAATTGAGAACGTCTCTTGAGAAGACTCTCTTGACACATCCAGTTATCGGAGTACGTCGAATTTTGGGGAAGATATACGGCGCCATAACCAAATACAATAAAGCAATTTATATAAAAGGCCAACGAGTATAATCGACTCGAGTGTTGCGTTCGTGAACTATGAGAAAGTCTTTGACTCCATCGCGACCTGACCACCTATGGAATATTTGCAGCGATGTCAAGTAGATTAGTGCCGATATGTTTATGTAACGTCACGACAATAACCTTCGAAATATTATCGAGCAGCCAAACAATAACCGCCCAGAGGAGAGAGACAGGGGGATATACCGATGATAATATCCCAGAAACTATTCACAAATGCTTCGACAGATATCTTCAAGACTGGATGGATAGGGCATAAACGTCAATGGTGAGTACTTACACCTCGCACTTGCCGATGATATCGTCGTCGTGACAAAGTTGCCGGAAGAAATGCAAGACAGTTTTAATATTGTCTCAAGGAATAAACTTACAAGTCAAGTTCTTCATTGGCATCATCTTCAATGTGTATTCATCTACTTTTGAGTATATACCTCTCCAATTTGTGTCCATTCAGGCCGATCACCGGTTCGTCTGGTTCATATCGGGCTAGCGCTCTTAATATAATGCAATCTTCTAGTTGGCGATCTTCCCATATCGCGATATCAATCACGTGGCCTCTATAGCACAGGATGCAATTGGATCAATGGTGTTATTCCTTCAACATAAGCGCCTGGTCCAGGCGTATTTTAGCTTGGCTACACATTGTCCAATGTAGATATCTGTGTACGTCAGCGGATTGCGGTAAGAGTATACTGCACTGCGTTCTATATCCCCATGGGCGATCTCCAGTATATGGATTATCACATTCATCATTGCCAGAAGCACATGGTCCTTGTCTTTAATGACTAAGGCGGATGTAACATGCTTCAACTTCCTAAAAGTTATAGATCTCCATGGATTCTATGGTTTATCTCCCGCCATGTTGCCCCTTCCAAATCTATTAGTTTGTTATGTGAGATGGACTGGTTGTTGATAACTGATTGATGCATTAATAACTGAACAAGACGAACTACTATCACAGCTACATACATAACCTGCTAAAATCATAACCTTTGCTTTGCCATAGTCGGGTAATAAGATAGTCGAGGGAGTTCAAACTGTTTGCTACATATTGTTAAAAAAAATGGCTGGCCGTCTGTCAATAGATACGAAGCATAACGAACTTTACATTAAGTGAAGGAGATAATTTTTTATCAGCAACACTTATTTTATCAGACATATTTTTACATTGGATATCTTTTGGAGACAGTACCTTCTTATCAAATCTGTATTCTGTCAAGGAGAGCCTTCTCTTCTGATGCTGTGCATTATTTTTACCAGACTGCCCAAGAAAGTATGTATGTAATGTCCGTTCCTTTGGCGCATCTTATGGTGCTTTACCAGGCTCCGGTCCGCTCGTGCATGGAATACTGCTGTCACCTCTGGGATGATTCAGCCAAGTACCAACTAGCTGCACTCGATTCTGTGGAACGACGTGCCATGAGACTCATAGGTGATAATTCGATAACTGCTAAATTGCAGAGCCTTGAACACCGTCGCAAAGTCGCCTGTCTCTCAGTTTTCTACAGGACGCATTTCGGGGAGTGTGCGTTGGGATTACATAATCTTGTTCCACCGTCACCCTTCCATCTTTAGACCACTAGGCGTGGGGAGGGATTCCACCCGTATATAGTTAATATACCGAACATTCGCACTAAGAAGTTCGATTCTTCATTCATCATCCGAACAGCCAAGGCATGGAACTCCTTTCCGGCGTCAGTCTTTCCTGAATCCTACAACCTTGGGATCTTCAAGAGCAGAGTAAATAGGCATTTACTGGGATCGCGTGCTTCATTTTCGACCACATCCGTCACTTTCCATCAGGTGAGATTGTGGTCAAACGCGAATCCAATCTTGTAGCCTAAACGGCGGAACCGATTACATAGTGCATGGTTTTTTTTTTTTTTTTATATAAGAGGGCGGCAAACGAGCATGCGGGTCACCTGATGGAAAGCAATCACCGCCGCCCATGGGCACCCGCAACACCAAAAGGGTCACAGATGCGTTGCCGGCCTTTGAGGAAGGTGTCCACCCCAGAATAAGTAGGGCAGCCTGAGCGATGAGGGATTCTCCAGCAGTGCTGGTACCCTCCTGGGGTACTAACTCTTTAAATACCGCTACCATTCTGGAGAGAGACTGGAAGGTGGGCCTCCGGCGCCCTCGCTCACCGGACGAAGCGCAGTGGCAAAATGCCACTACTCAGACGTCGGTCTTCTGCGAGAGGGTGGTACTTCCCCGGTCGAGCCGGCCCATTCATGCTGCAAGCTAATAGCTTACAGCGTGGCTCTACCACTACAATGGTGTTGTTAGATTCGTCTTGATCCCCACAGAGTCATAGGGTACATTTTATATGGTAAAAAAATCCAAAATGGCGTCCGCAAAATACGAAACATGCTGTCAAGGTTTTTGTTTTTAACTATTTAAGTTATTTAATTAATGTCAATGTACGAGAGCATGCAATCATAGATGTTCATTAAGTGTGCAACTGTAGTAGTAGCCCAGGGAAAATACGGTATAAAATTAGCTTAGCTAGACCTAATTCAGAACCGACTTATACAGTGTGGCCCTCGATAATGTGCACAAACGAAAATGGGTGAAAATAGACTATAATTTATCGACAAAAAAATTAAAAAAAAAAATCTAAAAAAATTATTGAATTAAACATTGATGGTTTAATTTTTTTAATTACTTAAAACAGACTGCTTTTCTAAAAAAATTATATCTCGTGAATTATTGCGTGTATTTCGTTGAAACAAAAACAGTTATGATGGCTAAGATCAGATGAAGCCTACTAAATAAATAAAGAAGTATAAAAAACAAATACGGAACTAGTAAATACATTTTCTTAAAGAATTTTTGAATATTTTCAGAGCTTTTTTCGATTAAATTCGATTTTATACCATAATGTTACCCATAAACATTTCTTTTTTATAATTTATTATTAATCCCTATCATGTTACCTTTCAAGAAAAAAAAAATGCAACATCTTATGCTCAACCAATTTTTTTTAGAAGACTTTTAATTTAAGGGTCCACGCCCGAGCTATAATCTTTATTTTATTCAGGTAGGGTCACTTAGGTTTAGTTATTTGATCTAATACACTCTCTCTGATTTTTTGAGGGCGGAAGGAGGAAAAGAGGTATGCAAACAAAAAAAAACAAATCACATACATAATAATAATCCCATTTATTATAAAAGAATTAGTGCATTAAATTTTCAAAATGGCTACCACGCTGCTGCAAACACAAAAATGCACGCTGTGAGATTTGCTGTGTGGCCCTGCGAATCATGCCAGGATCATTTCGCAAATCATTCGCACACTGAATGACTCTATCATGAAGTTCTGCCTGCGTATTAACTGTTGTTCTGTACACCCGTTGCTTCATGACACCCCACAAAAAGTAATCTAGCGGTGTCATGTCTGGCGATCGCGCCGGCCATCCCACAGGGCCTTGTCGGCCAATCCACCGATTAGGGTAATTTTCATTGAGAAAATTTCGAACAATTATGGCATAATGCGCCGGGCAGCCATCCATCTGTAGAAACATACGCCTTCTTGTTTCTAAATTTACATCCTCTAATAATAGGGGTAAATCATCTCTTAATAACGATAAAAATCGTTCCCCATCTAAAATCCTGGGTAAAACTACAGGACCAATTAGCACATCATCGATTAAAGCTGCCCACACATTCACTGAAAATTGTACTTGAAAGGTAGATGGCCTTTTAAGACGAGGATTTTCATGTCGCCACTCGTGCAAATTTCTGCAGTTTGTTATGCCGTTCCTTGTGAATGTGGCCTCATCCATCCATAAAATTCTACTTGGGAATGTAGGATCATCCCTAATTTTCCTCAAAATCCAGGTTGACATGACGCACCTTGGTCGCCAATCCACATCTTCGTGTAGGTGCTGGACTCTCTGATAATGGTATGGGTGAAGTCCTTCCTTCTTAAGAATGCGCCATACCGACGTCTTCGAAATGCCATGTTGCAAGGCAAGCCGTCTAATACTGATTGTCGGGTCAGCAAAGACAGTATTTAGTACAGCTACTTCTACAGCATTATCAATGACGATGGCAGCTTGCTCGCGTCGATCACGATTTTCTCTGAGGCCAACATGAGACAATCTTCTGTGCACTTCTTGAAAATTACGCGCAGATGGTGCAAGACGGTTCGGAAATGCAGCAACGTACGCTACACGTGAAGCTCTTGAAACTCCTCGACACAAACCATAATAATAATGCATATCAGCGATTTCTCGTGGAGTAAACTCAGTAATGCGCGGCATCTCGAAAAAACACTTAGTTAACAGCGATCACAGCGAATGTTCCGAAGTAACTGACTCGAACGTTTGTATTGTATCTTGATCCGGTTTCAAAGCCACTAGCTCTCCCTTCCCGCCCTGCACC
The DNA here is from genome assembly GCA_949316235.1 of Oegoconia quadripuncta. Lineage (NCBI taxonomy): Eukaryota > Metazoa > Arthropoda > Insecta > Lepidoptera > Autostichidae > Oegoconia > Oegoconia quadripuncta. Next base: position 28,078,898 of record OX438749.1, read on the forward strand.
GTTCCCTTTTGTCTCAATAGGCAAAACAATGTAAAAAAGGGTCTCTACCTGCGCGATGAAGTAACGGTACGGTTCGTGTACGATACTGACCCTTGTAGTTTAACACATCGCAGCCAAACTTATGTTAAAGGTAGAACGTTGCTTTTTTTTTTATTAGAATGCTAATATGACTAGGATTCATAATAAATTATAAAACATACATGTTTATGGGTAACATTATTTTATAAAATCGAATTTAATCGAAAAAGGGCCGAAAATATTCAAAAATTCTTTAAGAAAATGTATTTACTAGTTCCATATTTGTTTTTTATACTTCTTTTTTTATTTAGTAGGCTTCATCTGATCTTAGCCATCATAACTGTTTTTGTTTCAACGAAATACACGCATTAATTCACGAGATATAATTTTTTTAGTAAAGCAGTCTGTTTTATGTAATTAAAAAAATTAAACCATCAATGTTTAATTCAATAATTTTTTTAGATTTTTTTTTTTAATTTTTTTGTCGATAAATTATAGTCTATTTTCACCCATTTTCGTTTGTGCACTTTATCGAGGGCCACACTGTATAATTGCTATCTTATAGGTATATTAAAGATGTAATTTTGAATAATTAAGCCTACAAAAAAACTTACTCTAGATTTGTGGCATATAAAACAGTGACATTCGCTGCCACAATATCCGTAAATAGATATAACACACAGAATTAATAAAATTTGACTTATTTTATGTGTACCCTGTGTGCCTACAAAAGAATTTTTGACTATATGGGACCTATTTTAAGGTGTCATTTGTAATTGACCATGTGTAACCCAATGGTTACAGGTTGAGTTTATGGATGTTCATTTATTATTTATCCGTACAGTATTCATACAGGCTTAGTTTTGGATTCCAAGTGTTTGGTATGAATTAATTATCCAATTTATTGCGTAGCAGATCATTTCAATATGTTACGATTGGGCTTATTATGTCAATAATTTTGCACGTCTATTTGCAGTCTCGGTATTACTGTGTTGCAATCATTGTATACCTATCAAGATAACTTAACATTCTTTCATTGTTGATAAAGACACAGAAAAGACAAAATGTTTACTATAAGTACTTGAAATGGAATAAAACATATCACCCAAATGGTATTGAATTTGTTAATTCATAATGTTTGAAACATCCAATCACTTAAATGTTTGTGGTACCTCTGACCACCCCTTTTGGGATAAAATCATGACATTATACTTATATGCCATTGTGGAAACTTCACTTCTGCATTATAAAACCTAATCAATTCTTCATTTTCTTTTAAACCTTATTTTTTATTTATTTATTTAACACTTTATTGTATATATGCATACACGTCAAACAAAACAAAAAAACAGGAGAATATTAAAATATACAAAAGGCGAGCTTATCTCTATAAGAGATCTCTTCCAGCAAACCTCAGTAAGGAGACAAGTAGATGAGGTAACGTAAAAGTAGACAGCGAGTACACTTACAAAAACAGTTTTTTGTTTCGAATTCATCACATTTTTTTCAGTTGTAAATTGCTTTCTTAATTTATTTTATGTTTGAAAGGGTATACATTCAGGTAAACCCATATAAAGATATGATGATTCACTCGGAACATTTCTCTAAATATATCAAAGTCTGATGCTTTCCTAATCTTGGATGCCACAATGTTTTTTCTTTTTATGCTCATCTACACTGCATCCAAAAATCTGAAACTTGTCACGTGAGCATGCCAATTGCAAAATTTTCTTATAGAGAGAGAGATCTTCGAGCACATCAGCGTCAAACCGATTAGGAGTCAAAGTGGTCGCCATGGCCGAAATCAGTTGGAAGAAGCATCATTATAGAGACTACAGCCTTAATCGGAAAGGGGTACTAAGCTGAAATAACCCCTTTATTAGTAATCGCAAACAGGCAAAATGCTGTTTTTTAGAAAAAATTTAAACTTTTCCATATTGTGAGGAGAGCTAATCGGTCACTTTGAGAAGCTGATATTTTTTTCTTTCTTAATGTGTTTTGCTCATCATACCTAGGAAAGACACCCATTTGTGACTAACTTTGTATAGAATTAAGTATCTTTCTTTTTTTTAAATCTAAAGTTTTTACAGGGAATTTTACAAATTTTGTATGGCAGTCCCATCGTACCCCTTAACTAATCGCTACACTTGCATCTTTCTTGCAAAAGAAATACCTTATGAAGTTGCCTGACTCGCAGACACTGAGTAGTATTCTTATTGGGAAAATGCCTGACTGTTGTTTTATTTTGAAAACCTAAGTGAGAGAGGGCTTGCACTGAAAACCAGCGCTGTCCATTGCCATACGACATATTCGCAGCAAATGCTGACGCCCAATCCGTTTGCCACAAATACATTTAATTATGCAAAATGTTTAATATATTTAATAATGCCTACGAAGTTTTCTGTATTTGTTGGCTATAAATACTTTTTCTTTTCTTTCTTTCTTTCTTATTAAAAATTTGGGTTCTTGTTCATTGTTATAATTCGATCATGTATACATAATTCAACCATGTAAGGCTATTTGGTAACTTTTGCATAAATAATTTTGGTATAGTAAGCAAAACAACCTGTGGTGTGCAAGTGAGCTATGATATTATCAAATCAAATCAAATCAAAATATTTTATTTCGGATAAATTCCATATTAGGTTAGTAAATCTTAGTTCATGTTAGTATAAAATTGGTCATACAACAATAATAAATATAAATGTCAAAAATCAAAATGTCAACTAGAACTACCTACTAAAAGCGCTGTCCAGTGACTAGCAATAGGACACTCCTGTTTGCCTCCCACCACCCTCAGGATATTGTTAGTGCTGCCGCACACTCTAGTCATCAACGAGACCACTTTCTTACGCATAATCGCGTGGAATCCGTCGGTGCGGGCCTCGGCGAACATGCCAGAGGCGCTACAGAAGCGCGGCAGCCCCAACAATAACCTGAAAGCGTTATTGTATTGGACTCGCAAGGCGCCGTAGGTCTTCTGCGTATATCTCACCCATAGACTGCTCGTGTAGAATGATTGACAGAACGCCTTGAAAATTTTAAATTATATCATTACTAATTAGTGGAAACTGTTATTTGGCTTATGTGTTGTATTTTTGTTACAAGCATATTGTATCAATATTAGCTGTTTGTTTCCCAGAAATAAATAAAAATAGTGAGTGTGCCTTATCATGAAAGAAATCATTCAATCAGTCAGTTAACTGAAATAAAAGCTACTCAAAGTATATCAGACTATTTAATTATTTACATCAAAGGGTCAGAGTTCAGGGAATTCAGTAAGGGGCCTCAAATAAATATGTATACAATAGTCGTCTAGATGGATGAGTGTGGTTTTATTTTACTGTGGATTACGTCGCCATCCTTATACGTCCCTACTGTTGGAGCACAGCCTCCTTCATCTGACAGTCAGGATTTTTAAGCCACCCATGTAAAATTGAAAACATCTAATTATCAATATCCTCTAAAGCAAGGAAGTACTAGTATTAAAATGCCACTAGTGGTCACCCATCCAGGGACTGACCGAGCCAGATATTGCTTAACTTCGCTAATCGAAGACTGTTACTATGACTATAAATTTATGCAATCTGTGATGATCATGTTCTAGTTCTTGGAATTTCAAATAAAGAATAAAAATCGGTACCGTAACGGATCTCAAGGTAGTAAAGAGATTGACTGATAAAAAAAACCCAGCATTTTAGCTAATTTTACACCTTTACGTCATAAGTAAACAAAGCCAGAAAAGCTTAAAAGTAACTTTTCCGCATCAAAAATAAATACTTATAAATTTACTTACCTTTCCATTAATACCAAGGCCGAGAACTGTGTTTGAGATATCGTAGTCGTCAGTTATTGGCGAAGTTTTTGGCGTTCTTGTGATATTCATTTTCAATGTTTTTTTGTGAAAGATTACACCATTAAATTTATTATGCACAAAGTCACACAACACCACTGAAGTTTGTTCACTAAAAGTAGGTATGTGATTATAATTTTCACTACAACACACTACACACGACGGCGTTCAAAGTATTTGTAATATTTTTATCTAAATTCGAAGGATGACAAATCACTCCCTCGCCCGTTTACGTCGGTTTGGTTGAGCAATGCAAGGCTGCCAACCAATAATTTCGCCGAAACTGGAATTCTACTACGATACTTATTTATCGCCTTGACTCCGATTACTCATCTCGAAATGCGTTTAATATATGTACCGGTGACAGAGATAGCATTACGCAAACTTATCGTGACTGAAGGAGATATCTATTAAGAGCGACTTCGATGTGACTTCGCGAATGATAGTACTGTCATTCAATGCTGCCACATTTTAGGCGCGAATTTCGTTCGGAAAAATGATTAAATATTATAATTTTTCTGTAATACAATATATTATCGTAAGCTCCGCGGATAAAAAGATAATATTTAAACCCTATTCACATGCATATTTTCCTTTCAAGGTTGTTGTTCCATCATGTCTCACTTTTAACAAAGTACGAACAGTTACAAGCTTCTGTCAAGAGATGGCAGAATGTTGGCGGCTGATTTAAATTGCCAGCTTAGTACGACCAAGTGAAGTCGAGGCTGTGGCATGGGGCTGTGGTCGATATTTAATGTTATTTATTAACCTATCTTTATAGCGTAGCCGCGTGGTTCCTGACGATAGAGATAGGCCAAATTTTCTCATGGGTCTCGTAAAAAAGGCTACACTGTAATTCGTAATAAAATTCTTCATAAACCGATACCGGGCAAATAGTGTTATTCCTCTATGACATAGACTACGCGCAGTAGGGTTCGGTAGTCGGTCAATAGTAATACTTCCGTAGGAACTATTAGTTCGTTAGTAGGTACTATATTAATTTAATATTTATAAAAAAAAAAATTCTGTGCTATTAGTTAATCTGTGGTTGGTTCCGTTATTCTAATATAAAGTTGTTTTTGGCGTTGATTTGATATCATTTTGGACTGCCTAGAACACAATTTGAGCTTTAGAATGGCAGTCGAACAATTTAATTTAATATTTCGATTTTTTTAAATATTATTAGAAATTGCTTTTGTTGACCCACATTCATTGATTTCTTTATGTATATTTCTGACATTGATTTAGAAGTGGACTTTGATTTCAAACTACCTAGATGTAAACCGTAAAGTAAAGTGTGTCAAGAAGTTTTCTTTCTATCTTTTTATTGATTTTGACATTCTTTCTAATTCTCTATAATTTTGACATTCATTTGAAGATTTGACATTAATTTTGTAATGTTGACAATTTCTAAACATTCCTTGCAAGTTGGGTTACTTACAGTGTATAATTAATTAATAATAGGTAGTTATAATTAATTAGATATAATTAGTAAAATTTTGCATGCTCAAAAGGCAGAATGTAATGGGCCTTATTTTTAACACGAAAACACCATTGTGTACCTAGCAAAATCTGGCAAAATAAATAATTTGAATTTGAATTAATTATCCACTAGGAGCCATAGCTGAATTCAGCCGAATGTTGGACTTCCATACTAAAGGTGGCTTCAGAATGGTTTACTTTGTATGGGTAATCGAAATTTTTTTGATCGAATTCAGCTATAGTTTCTAGTGGAAAGTTGTTCATAATCGGGAGCGGAGTCACCGGTGAACAGGATAAACACGAATTTTTCACCCTAGTAGTAGTATCAACGATAAGCACCAAGGTCTTGTTTTAATAATACGCTACAGAGGTAGCGGGAATATAATTTGTCGTGATAAGATTTTTTTTTTGAGGTTTCCAGTATTCCTGTTTTTTTTTTTTTAAATAAACCCCAGTACGATGTTTTAACCGTGCGGCTGATACCAAAGCAAGGAAGTTGAATATAAAGTACGATGTTTTAACCGTGCGGCTGATACCAAAGCAAGGAAGTTGAATAATTTTAACATAATAGGTTACCTAATATTTAAATGTAAATTGACCCAATTTCATGGCCGAAAGATTTCCCTACTCAGAAACTTTTGCTCTTAAAACATTTCTAGCTTGTACTATGGTATTATGTGGGCCGATCCCGGCGGCACTGCAATGCCGGGCCGACCCGCGACGGGAGTGGAGCGAGCCCCGAACATCCCGTCTGGTCTCAAAAATCAGTTTAATATACTGGTCCCTCAGTGAGGGAACTTTCAGATATTAAGCTGAAAAGAACAGATACTACACTTTGATCTTAGCCAAAAGGCCGAGAAGCGATACCGTACTTTAGTATCGGGTAAGGTTATTAAACGTAAGAAAATCTTAACACCGCGTTGTAGAATGTACTGCGCTTACGAGAGAGCGCCATCTAGTTACGTTATCAGAACTATTAGTGTTGGTAGTACAATGCAATGAGAGATTTCGTTGGACGTATGATTGTTTATTTTTAAGATTGTTTATTATTATTATTTCACTTTAGGTACGTCAGTACTATTAATTAACCTGCAATGAGAATTGACAAGTATCTCAGTAACCACGTAGGTCCGATTTGAGTCTGGTTTTTGTGTAAAGACTAAACGAGGTTAATGAAAATCGGTTTAGCTTTAGCTGCTTCGAAGATATTTGGCAATAATTTATATCTAGTATATACCGGTGAGTTTTTTTACGGTAAGGAAAAAAATAGGGCATATTAGGTAAGTGTTTCACTTATTTATTTATTTTTTGCAAAAACGCACGCGCCGGCCCTTGATTGATATGCGAATGCGACTGGCGGGATTCGTAGGGTTTTCATCATGCGAAATTTATTTGAAACTCACATTTTTTCCTTTTATTTATTTAATTTAATGATGTAATTATCTGAAATAGGCTACAAATGACACAATTAACGCAATATTCGACGAAAATTTGGAAAAAAAAACTACCTATGCCAATACCGTCTATTTCACTTACCTAATATGCCCCATGTTTTTTCTTATGGTAAAAAACTCATCCAGTATATCTAGTAGCACGTGGTTTCATTATAAACATAGTATTTTAGGCAATAGCTGCCGGGGACAGTAGAGTATCCATACACTAAAACACAGTGTGCTTTGTATCAAAGCGATGGAAATAAAGTGATTTTTCATTATAAATCTTCAAAGTTGCCAGTAATTCAGTCTACATTTCCTTCGCTCCATATAAATAGTTCTGTCAGTTCTGTCCCGAATTTTTATTCTTTCTTTATTTATCATATTTATTCATTTATTATTTAGGATTATATACACTAAATATCATCACACAAAATTACGATTTATTAAGTTAAACATTAAAAAAAAATTTGAAACGTTTCTTTTCAAAAAACATCACAATTTCTGTCCCGAAAGTAGATATTATTATTATTGTATACTGAGTTACCTATGGTGAACCTAATTAGTCATTATTAAATTACTTTCTACTTCTGTGAATAAGTTTATTTATTTAAAAACAGTAACAAATAAAGAGAGGCAATTTAAATATAAACTAGATCAAATGTAAAAAATTTGGGCCGCGAGGCAAGGTACCCAAAACGCTGGCAGCGTTTGTTCGTTGGATGCAGATACTTAAGCGTTGAGTGAGGAAACCACCAGCTCTCTGGTCGCCAGTGACATCGACTAAGCGCTTTGAAAATTAAAGAAAAATTTAAGAGCGTCCGGCCCCCAAGGGCCTAAAGTTTCCACTCCGAAAGCAAGGAAAATGTATTCGGAGCCGATGTCTCCATATTTATTAATTTTGATTTTTATACTTTCTTCTTATCTATGTAGTTTACATTGTTAGGTAATATTTGACGGTTCAGTCTTCTTGGTGAAGTAATTGTTTACCTATACCACAGAATTAATGTTCAGCGGTTAAAACGCGGTCTCCCAATTTGGGAGGTTGATTTTCGATTCCCAGGCAGGCCATGTACCAATGAGTTTTTAATATAATTTAATTATACTTATGTTCATTTATACTTATTTCACGACCTGTTTGGTGTAGTGGTTAGAAACTCTGCTACTATACCAAATGTGTCCATTTGGTCCATTAAATGAACTAGTTTTATGGGCGAAAGATTTCCCAGCTCAGAAACTATTATTTATTTCTTAAAAACATTATTAGCTTGTACTATGGTATTATGTGGGCCGATCCCGGCGGCACTGCAATGCCGGGCCGACCCGCGACGGGAGTGGAGCGAGCCCCGAACATCCCGTCTGGTCTCAAAAATCAGTTTAATATACTGGTCCCTCAGTGAGGGAACTTTCAGATATTAAGCTGAAAAGAACAGATACTACACTTTGATCTTAGCCAAAAGGCCGAGAAGCGATACCGTACTTTAGTATCGGGTAAGGTTATTAAACGTAAGAAAATCTTAACACCGCGTTGTAGAATGTACTGCGCTTACGAGAGAGCGCCATCTAGTTACGTTATCAGAACTATTAGTGTTGGTAGTACAATGCAATGAGAGGTTTCGTTGGACGTATGATTGTTTATTTTTAAGATTGTTTATTATTATTATTTCACTTTAGGTACGTCAGTACTATTAATTAACCTGCAATGAGAATTGACAAGTATCTCAGTAACCACGTAGGTCCGATTTGAGTCTGGTTTTTGTATAAAGACTAAACGAGGTTAATGAAAATCGGTTTAGCTTTAGCTGCTTCGAAGATATTTGGCAATAATTTATAATATCTAGTATATACCGGTGAGTTTTTTTACGGTAAGGAAAAAAATAGGGCATATTAGGTAAGTGCCGATGTCTCCATATTTATTAATTTTGATTTTTATACTTTCTTCTTCTTCTCATCTATGTAGTTTACATTGTTAGGTAATATTTGACGGTTCAGTCTTCTTGGTGAAGTAATTGTTATTATCTACACCTATACCACAGAATTAATGTTCAGCGGTTAAAACGCGGTCTCCTAATTTGGGAGGTTGATTTTCGATTCCCATTCAGGCCATGTACCAATGAGTTTTTAAATATAATTTAATTATACTTACGTTCATTTATACTTATTTCACGACCTGTTTGGTACAGGAATTGTTTACTTTGTATGGGTTATCGTAAAATTTTTGATCGAATTCAATTATAGTTCCATGGGGAAATTTGTTCGTAATCAAGAGTGGATTCATCAGCTAATGGAAATTACACGAATTCAAGTTCACCCTGTATTATAATTGCGAAATTTTCGATGTATTTTTGTTACTCAATCACGGCGAAACTACTAATTTGGTATATACCGAGGTAGAATATACCCTGGATATTTTTTATCCCGATAAAGTGAGTAGTCCGGCGCGATAAACTCGCGATAAAGTTATTCGACGCAGGCGAAGCTGCGGGCGGAAACTTAGTACGTATGTAGTATTTTGGTGAAATAAAGAATATAAGCATAATACAAACGCTGCTGACATATATATCATTTTTGTTCTGCAGAAGCGTGCTATTCGTGCCATTTATAAATTAGGACCTAGAGTGTCTGTTAGAGATAAGTTTAAGGAAATTAATATCTTAACAATGACTTCTCAATACATTTATGAGAATTTGTTTTATGCAAAAAAAAATATAACCTTATTCGCTAAAAATAGTGATAGTCACAATGTTAATACAAGGAATAAGAACCAGTTATCCGTTTATGTTAGCCGACATCACAAAGTTAGTAAATCGTTGAAAGGGTAATGTATACGCTTTCATAATAAGGTTCCAGTAGACATTCAAAATTTGCCTTTAAATAAATTTAAAACAATCATAAAACAGAAGTTATTAGCAAAAGGCTATTATATTATCATTAACTATTTGAATGATAAGCAAGCATGGACATAGCTATCTTATTATTCATATAATTATGAAATCACAAATTGTAACCCATAATCTGTTTAAAAGAGCAACCCTAGAGTTTCTTGCTCGTTCTTCTCTGGGGAGTTAGCTTTGTGAATGAGCCGTAAATTTAAATGTAATATTAATAGTGACGTTTTCAAGTGATAATTTTATCTATGAAATATTTTTTTTGATTTGATTTGATTTATGTATATAATTATATAAGTCTCAATATTTAGAAACTGAACATATTCACAACGGATTTCCAACTAATGGCCGGTTACGTAGGAAAATTCCGAATCCGTGACAACTGCTTCACGCTCGTTGACGGCTCATGATGGACCGGAGACAACCTTGACTCCGATGTGAAGCCGGTGTGGCCGAATGTTAGGTAATGATGCCACTCGATTATTATTTCGCTATGACAATATAATCTGTGCGGTAAATAAATAGGTACTTACTCGTATACCTACTTTTGCATTGGCGAATATTAAGTATTAAATAAATAAATATATAAATATCCTTAGACATTCACACAGCGCCATCTAGTTCCACACTAAGCAACTATAGGCTTGTGTTGTGGATGCCAGATGGTTGATATACTACATTTTATTATTATTTATTATTCATCACACAAACATATGCCCCTAGCGGGATTCGAACCCGCAACCTTTTGGTATAGTGGCCAGAGTTGCTAACCACTACACCAAACAGTTGATATGAATCATCATATCACCTGTTTGGTGTAGTGGTTAGCAATCATCATCAGATGATGTGATTAAAGTGTGAGGTAGCCAGTCCCTGAAATAAGTTGGCGGTTACTAGTGAGGTAAGGGAGTATGCTTCCAATTTCGATTTCATCATTACAAAAAATAAAGGAATAACTGAAATAAATTCTTATTTATTATGCATTACAAATTACACTTCGACCTGAATATAATCTACCAACTGGATTTGTACAGTTAATATAACCAAGTATTATATCAAACAAATGTACAACAATACCAAAGAAAATGTATTTCTAAATCAAGTTCTTTTAAGAGAATCGGATTCATTTGACGTCTGTTAATGGGGATTTTAATCCTATCAACAAGCAACCATTATCAGAGACATAAGAAGAACCTGTGATGCTCCTTGCCTTATCACTGGCTATAAATAAAACCAGGTCTGCAATTTCTTCTGGCTCACCCAATCTCTTCAGGGCTGTTGATTTTTCCATCGTAGACCAAACTTGTTCTTCAAGAGCTCCTAAACCCATGTTCTCAACGAAATCAGTCTTCACAGGCCCCGGATTTACATTATTAACCCGAACACCTTTAGGCGCCAATTCTAGAGCTACACATCTGGAGAAATGATCCAAACCTGCTTTGAGACAGCTGTAAATTGTTAAATTAGACACAGTCATAGATGCAATGCTTGATATGTTGACTATATTGCCTTTAGCTTTAACCAAATGTGGAACAGCAAGATTGGTGATATAAACAATTGAACGGAGATTTGTTGCCATCATTTTGTCGAAGGCTTCCATTGTATTTTCGGCGTCAAAAGCCGTTATCGTGCCCATAGCAGCGTTATTCACCAACACGTCCAGTTTTCCGAACTGTTTGATTGTGTCATCGACAATTCTCTTCACATCACCATCATTAGTAACATCAGCGTTAATCACAAATTGCTTACCACCGCTCTTTTCACATTTCTCACGAACGTTTCTGAGTTTCTCTTGGTTCCTTCCAACCAAAACTACTTTGGCGCCTTCCTGTGAAAATTTTATAGCAATAGCGGCGCCTATACCCGAACTAGCTCCGGTGACAAGAACTACTTTACTGGCAAAATTCATTGTTTTGCAGTTGATTAAGTTCTGAATACACTAACTTTGTGTTATAGTATACAGCCGTTCTGTAACTTGAACAGATCCGAACTGTCGAAGCACCATGACCTCCAAATCACAATTTGTATCTTCCGGCAAGTAATCATGACTGTCAGAATGTGTACTGTCATATGCACGTCAGGTGTTACCTTTGTAGTTCTTGTTAAGTTGTGTTAAGGTTTTAAATTACATACGAAAATTTAATGTTTTGCTTGTATATACAACTACACTAATAGGTACGTGGTTAAAGATATTTTAGGAGCTACAAACATATTGACGTTGGCAGTGACGCTGCTGGCTTTATGAAACTTGTATTATATTAACATTACAAGGTTAATTTATTAATCGCTATATTATTTGTGTTAAAAATAGATGGATAAATAAGACACACCTATTTTTTAATTTCCCTTTAAATATATGTTTATTCGTTCTATGAAGATTTATTCATTACCGAAAGACATTTGTAGGATTTATAGTTGAATGTATAGGCAAGCCAAAATGTTTTGACAAATTTTTGTTTAGTTTTCATCAAGTTCATCGCTGGGAAAATCTTGTTTGGTGTATATCAGTAGATTATGCTTTCATTTATTTATTTATTCTGTTTGTTAATTAGGTAGCTAATATTTATTGTGTTTATTTTATTTTTGGATTGTTGTTCTTCTATTTTGGTTGTATGTACTGTGCAGTGAATAAATGTTTTTATCTATCTATATCTAATTAATAAAATACGTATTCAAACTAATATTATAAATGCGTAAGTTTGGATGTTGTTTATTTGTTTCTTTGTTTGTTGCTCAATCACGGCGAAACAGATGAACGGATTTGGATAAAATTTAGTATATATATAGGTAGAAAATACCCTGGATAGTTTTATTGAAAAATAGTTCCCGCGGGATAAACAAATTTGCGTGATAAAGTTAATCGACGCATGCAAAGCCGCGGGCGGAAAGCTAGTTATGCTATGGTAAAGGTATGTTAAACTTTTGGATTTTGGTACAATCTGAAGTCCAAAATTCTTTGAAAAAGGTGAAAATGTAGCTACATTTTCACATTTTTCAAAGAATGTTTCATCATCAAAACAGTGACCTTCAAATCGATTTAAAGGTCACTGTTTTGATGATGATAATTTTGCCGTAATATTTTGGTTATTTTCTTTTAATTTTTCGATATCCAACTGATACCTGTCCAAATCTTATTCCTAAGTATTTATATCGCTAAAACTTAATACATAAGAAGAGAAGTGTAAGAAAAATTGAGATTATTTTATGCACAACAGGTTAGCACTTGACCTCAATCACACGTGACATTAAGTGATGATAAGGTCGAAGGTGGAAGCCTACTGACCCGGAAACCCCATCTTATATGGGGGACTGGCTATACCTCTAACAACCGGAACACAACAATGCTAGCAACATTACCGTTTGGCGGCAGACTTAGATAAGATGGTGGTAGCTAGCCAGGCAGACATTTAAAAAATGTCCTACCACCAACCAAACCGAGTACTAAACATGTAAGTACCCCGCTGGGGATCGAACCTGCGTCCTCCGATTCGTAAACCTATGTTGTTTACATCGAGCCACCGAGGCGGTTACATATACTTAATTACTTAACATGTGAATATACAAAATATAAAAATAACCTTGCTGTCCCTATCCGTTTACACACAGTCACTACCTTGAAAGCCTTTAAATAAATTCAAAAACATCATAAAACAGGAATTATAGCGTATTCATAAAATTTCTGACTATTTGGATGATAAGCAAGCATGGGCATAGACCATTTTAATTTTCCAATTGACTGTCTACCACTGTTTACAAACATAGTTATAGGTGATTGTATTAACAAACATGGACCTTATTGATTGGAAAATAAATGACAATATAAGCGAACGACGTCACTGGTAATGAACAATTCACTGTTCTAAACAATACAATACAAATACTCTTTATTGCACCAAATAATTTACAATAATTTTTGATGATAACAATAGAACACAATTAGGCGGTCTTATCACTAAAAGACAACTTCCTTCCAGACAACCCACAGCTATGGGACATTTGTAGGTAGAAAAACAGCTACGATGCACGATACTACCAACTAAAGAAATAATTATAGATAAGTATGCATAAATATAATAATAATATAATATTAATAGACTTACTTAATAATATAAATATATGTATACATATAAATAAATACTTAATATATAGTATAAAACACAATCGCTAGAAGCACTTATAGATAGTCAACTAATGTACACGAGGCGGGAGTTAACGAAAAGAAAAAAGTCAGAGACCTAAATAGTGGTTTTTGACTTGAAATTTAAAAATATTTAAAGAATGAGCTTTCCTAATAGATTCCGGCAAAGAGTTCCACAGACGAGTGGCTCTCTTCCAACGATTCCCTCTTGTTTTGACGTTCATTTTTAGCTATCAGTTATAGAAGAATCACATAATATTAGCCACTTATTTGTCACTGTCCTAATTCACCAGTTCGCCTCGATGCGTATGACGTAACGGACGTACCAGTATCTGTGTTTATTTTCCTTGTGTGATAACTGATTCTGTGAATATTGTTACGATAAAATCTCTGAACCTGACCAATAATGAGTTTCAAAACCAAAGTGGTTCTTGTAACTGGAGCCAGTTCGGGCATTGGCTCTGCTATCGCCATAAAATTCTCGGAACAAGGCGCCAATGTGGCTTTAATTGGAAGAAATGAGGAAAGATTAAAGAATGTCCACGAGAAATGTGAGAAGGTTGGTGGAACACCATACGTTATTGTAGCTGATGTTAGTGATGATGATGACGTTAAGAGAATAGTGGCTGATACAATCAAAAAGTTCGGCAAACTGGATGTCCTGGTGAACAACGCTGCTATGGGTATGATGACCACGATTGACGCTGAAAATACTATGGAAGTATTTGACAAAATGAACGCTACCAACCTAAGAGCAGTTGTGAACATTGTCAATCAATCTATTAAACATTTAATCGAAACCAAAGGTAATATCATCAATATATCGAGTATCGCATCAATAGCTCCGTCTCCTGCATTCGTTTATGGCACCCTAAAAGCTGGCTTAGACCATTTCTCCAGATGTATTGCTCTAGAATTGGCACCTAAAGGTATTAGGGTTAACAACGTGAATCCAGGGCCGGTGAAAACCAGTTTCATGGAGAATATGGGTTTCAAAGGCGCCGAGGAGGAGCAGATTTGGGAGAGCATGAAGAAAATGACAGCTTTGAACAGATATGGTGAGCCTGAAGAGATTGCAGACTTGGTACTATTTTTGGCGAGTGACAAGGCTAGAAGCATCACCGGGTCTACTTTTGTTTCGGATAATGGTACCTTGTTGAAGGGATTACATAACTGAATTTGTTCACAGAGTCATAATTCGATTACACGTTATATGTAGAATGATTGTTTCAGTTATTCCATTCCACGGTATAAGGATTTTTATGTATCCCCCAGACCATCTAATTTCGGACAAAATGACCTCGTTGGGCATCTTCCTAAATTATATCAAACCCCAAATAGACATAACAATTTTGTAAATTTTATAAAGGTTTTACAAACAAACATACATAATTTGTGGGACACTGTTTACGCTTTTATAACCTTATACCTGAGAATATCATTAATCTAACTGAGAAATTTAAAGATCATGTCAAAATAACATTAGAAAAAAAAAGGTTATTGTAAAATTAGTGACTACCTGAATGACAAACACGATTGGTGTATTTCGACTAGCTCGCCAAAATTATAAAATTGTATTAATTATATACTTTATATAAAAAAAGGACAACAATGATCCTGTGGGTTTCTTGCGCCGCTTCTTTTCCCACAGATGATTTCCCTTTCCGAAGCGGTAGTAGCTTGGACATACCGACTGACAGATAAATGATCCTGTGGGTTTCTTGCGCCGCTTCTTTTCCCACAGATGATTTCCCTTTCCGAAGCGGTAGTAGCTTGGACATACCGACTGACAGATAAATGATCCTGTGGGTTTCTTGCGCCGCTTCTTTTCCCACAGATGATTTCCCTTTCCGAAGCGGTAGTAGCTTGGACATGCCGATTGACAGATTTGCAATAAACCTTTTTTATTTCCAGTAGATTTAAATTGACATTCAACAAATGATATCATGTATCTTACGTTGAAATAAATGCTTGATGTTTGAAGACATACCCCCATTGAAATACAGGGCGAAATTTAATTCATATAAATCCTGTTTACCGCTGACTCCACTCCAGATTACGAACAACTTTCCACCAGGAACCATAGTCGAATTCAGGCGAAAATTGTTGGACTTCCATACTAAAGGTGGTAGTGATAAGGTCGCCACATTGTACGTTCAACTCCTAACATTTTCTGTAACTGTATTTTCTTTTCTGATGTGCAATAAAATCTATTTGTATTGTAAAGGTGGTTTCAGAATAGTTTACTTTGTATATGGGTAATCGAAATATGTTTGATTGAATTCAACTATAGTTCCTTGGGGAAAGTTGTTCGTAATCAAGAGGGGCGTCATCAGTTAATGGGGTTTTTTTTTTTTATGCACAACGGATTGGTACTTGACCTCAATCACACCTGATGTGATGAAGATGAGGTCGAAGGTGGAAGCGTACTGACCCGGAAACCCCAACACATTTTGGGGGACTGGCTATCTTATCTCTGACAACCGGAACACAACAATGCTATTAACGCATTAATTAAACGCAACGCCAAACGCGAAACCAGTTGTTAATAAAAAAAAAAAAAAAAAAACATTGCTGCTTGGCGGCAGAATTAGATAAGATGGTGGTAGCTAGCCAGGCGGACATTTAAAATGCCCTACCACCAACCAAACCGAGTACTTAAAACATGTACCCCGCTGGGGATCGAACCCGCGACCTCCGAATCGTAAACTCAATGTTGTTTACATTGAGCCACGGAGGCGGTTACACAGGAATTACACGAATCCAAATTCAGCCTGTAGTTTTTATATTTATATGCATTTACTGTGAAGTAGGGTTGCCATATGACGGGCGTTTGTCGCATTTGACAGGCGTTTTAGAGTTTAGACAGGCGTCAGGACGGCATTTGTCTGACACAGGCATGTTTGAATTCCGCACATTTATCTACGGTTTCATTGAAAAATATGTTTTTTTTTGTTAAACATATTTTTTTCTAATGACATACATTATAGGCTTAACGGTTTTTTTTTAAATCTTACTTTATTTTGGGATTTTTATCCTTTTGGATATGTCAATCCTATTGTACCTAAGCTAAATATCGACAGAGATAATTATTGGTGACAAATGTTCATCAGACTACACAGGGACAAAGTTGCTTCAGAAGTAGGAACAACTAGTATGCTTTGAATAACTCCTACATCGAGTCTGTTCACATTAAATTTTCTAAAGGCTTAAAGGTATTTCATAGCTACGTAAGTGTTGTTTCTTGTCTACGGCTTTTTACTTTATTTAGATAGGCATTTTTCTGGAAAATCAGGGATTTTAAGCCCCTACACAGGTATCCCTCAATTGACATGAGTTCCTGACGCAGAGACTAACTAAGAGGTCTCAACCTTGTTATAGTAATCTATTTTTTTTTGGGCTCGTCCTCACCAGAAGCTCGGCAGCTATTTAAAGAATTATCCACTCGCCTTATTGAGGTATCCGGCGATTGCAGAGCTGACGCTTACCTTGACTAACGCATAATTGACATTAAACGAGGTAATGCTGCCAGCATTCTGGGTACCCTCCAACATGATAGCGATCTTGAACACGTTTTGCTTAGTTTTCGGGGCTGGATACGTGTCTTGGAGTCTATGGGTTGATTGATTTTCTCCCATTTTCCGGTTATTTATTGTGTTACGTGACATTAGTTTGATCAGAATCGATTCCAGCTATAAAAATATGCAGTTAAATTTTTCCCATTATTATTTTATCAAATTAAGGAATAATAAACACCCAACAAGCGGAAACATTATAACAGTTACTGAATTCACAACAATCTTTTATTTGTATTTTATTTTTTTCTAGCCATATTGATTATAAAATATATTAGGTCTTTACCTATGAAGTTGCCGTTCTGCAGTACTGGGTCATTTCAAATCAAAATAATTTTTGTTTGGCTAAGAATTCTAATTTCCAATTAAGTTTATTTTAAAAACATGGAATTCTTTTTCCAAAAGTAGTCAATTTTTTATTGATTAGTGTTACATTTTCATCGCATTTCAATCTTTTTCGTCATCATGGATACGTTAAAAATTCGAGTAATTATGGAATATGAGTACCGTCGTGGCAGCAACGCGGCACAAGCGGCACGCAACATCAACGACGTTTACGGAGCTAACACTACGTCTTTTTCGAATGCAAAATATAAACTTGTTCTAAATTTAGGTGTATATTAGTTTAATTTGTTTTATTTTATTACTGATTACACGAATTAAATTTCATTCACCATACAGGGTGAAATTTAATTCGTGTAATTCCTATTCACTGGTGACTCCACTCTTGATTACGTAAAACTTTTCAAAAGGAACCATAGTCGACTTCGATTATATCATTTTCGATTACCCACACAAAGTAAACCATTCTAAACCCACCTTTAGTATGGAAGTCCACATTAATTTAGCAAAATTCGATAAATTTACAATAACATCTATATGTAATATATATTATATACTTTATTTATTGTCATATATTGGGTCTTTACCTATGAAATTGGAGTTTTTTTTCTTCTTTAATCACATGTACCAATTCCTGCGATTTTCAAAGCTATATCCAAATTTGTTTTTTATTTGGAAAATGGATCAAGGTTTCACATGACATATTTTTTAATTTCTGGGCTAAATCACATAATAAAAAAAATTTGAACAGAGCTCTTTTCATGCGCTTCCCATAATCATTTCTTAGATTCGCTGAAACTTTTATAAAGCGGTTACTTTTAAAAATTAACGCAGCCTATACTTAACGTAATGTTATCCGATAATACACACAAAGTTTAGCTAAATTTGGATTTGCCGTTCCCAAAAAAAAATCATAAATGTTTGTATGGAGAAAACAGTCTTAATGAAATTCTTCATACAACACGGCAATTTCATAGGTAAGGACCTAATAGTAATGATAAATTATTGTTACAACTAAAAACATTATGTAAAGCTAAAAATCTAACGTGGAAAACTAAACTAAACAGCCTGTGTCACCTCATCACTGGAAGATGGTGGCCATTTAGGTTAGTTGTTCAAGTTAGGTTTTTTAGTTACTATTGTTTTATTATATTTAGTTATTGAAATAATTTATAGATTTTTTCTTATTAAATATACGACGACTACGTCAATTTAAGTGAGCACATTACAAACCTGTACCATATGAAAAAAACTTGCAACATCACAAAAATATATTTAGTGAGTCAGTCGACTCTGCTCTGCGTTGTTTCTTCGATTATTTTTATCATTCTTGCTTCTGTATAAGCAAGAATTATAAATTATACATTGTGAATTTGAATTCGTGTAATTCCAGTTAACTGGTGACGTCACTCTTGATTACGAAATTTCCCCAAGAAAACATATTCGATTCGTTTACGTTAGGAAAAGGTTAGGAATTCACATAACCATTAAATAACCCATACATAAGTAGCTACATCGACCTACATTTATCATATAAAAAATGCTATTTCATCGTTACCGATATTTTACATCATAAAAGAATTCAGCGGTAAATCTGGCCCTCAATTACTGATAAGGCTCGTAAAAGCACTATTATCAAGAGATAAGTATTTCACAATCTAAACGCACAGGAGTGCGGGGGCCAAGTTCACAAAATAGAAATGTGTGTGTTTTAATCGCAATTTCACGTCCCCACTGTTGGAGCCCAGCCTTTTCTCACTGGGAGAGAGTAAGGGCCATAATCCACCACGCGTGCCCATTGCGGAGTGTTGTATTTGTGTCAGAAAGAAAGAAAGTTTGTAAGATTTTGGGTATACAGATAAAAGTCTTATTTTGTAGATAGGTAGTCCAACAAAATCTGCCTGTTATGGCGTACAAATATTTAAAATATAAAAATAGAATTAAAAAATCATGCAATGATTATAAGCGGACACGCTAAACGACAACATTGTGTTAACCCTGAATAACTTTAAATATTACAATGTCACATTTAAACTGAATTAATATCATTTACCTCATATATGTTGTGTCAAACACAATTAAATTACAATTTATAACAATAAAATACAAAACAGATACTCTATTGCGCAAAATAATTTACAATAATTTTTGATGATAATAATAATAGAACACATTTAGTCGGTCTTATCACTAAAAGAGTAGTAGTCATCTGACAGTCAGTGTTTTAAGCCACCCCTTGGCTTAACTACAGCATTTAATTAAACTTAAACTTAAAAAAAATTACCCTTAAATGTCCCAGGTGACTGTTTTGAGACAGATCCCGCCTCCACACTCCTCCCACTGTAACTCCTGTAAGCAAGGATCAACAGTGGTACTCGACACGGCGCCTACTGAAGGTAGACGGTGCCCTAAGTGATTCTATTGCTACCTTGGACCCCAGCCTAATTACAGAAAGGAATAGGGTGTGTAAGTAGGAAAAGAAGTGTCCCACTTCCCCCCTCGGCAAATGGGAGTGTAGCCAATGAAATGCAAACGACAGTAATGTTAACCCTATGGGGAAGGAGGTCGAGTGAAGCTCGGCCCCCTGCTTTGTATACACCACGGACTGCGCCTAGATACAGTGAGCGGGACGGTAGCAGAAGGCTACCGCGAGTAGTAATACCAGTAATATGAGTGACAAAAACGCTTGAAAGCTTGGAAATTGTGTCTGTTCGAGACCAGGTCGTTGTAGAACACCGGACGGACTACTGAATTTAGACCGTCAAGCATGAGTTCACGTTCCTCCCTCCAGTTTACACACTCCCACAAAATGTGATGTGATGATTGTTCGCCATCGCCACACTCGCAATTCTGTTTTGAGACAGTGGTGCCCAAATGGCTAGTAGTGTTGCTACGTTGAATGGCCAGAGTTATACGCTGGCCATACAACGCCAGCCAGCCGTCTGATCACCCGATATTACGACCAGACGCATGGCTTTGAAGAGTTGACGTGCCTCCAGTCACCACGACACTATGGTCTCCACCCCAAAAGCCAGGAAATTGAGTAAATTGATAATAAAGTCTTTTTTTTTAAATTATAAACTCAAATTAGAAAACTAAAGGGTACATCTCAAAGATAAACTTAATAACGAAACAATCTGTCTGGCAAACACATCATCATGTAAGACTCTTAAACTATGAGGTTACGGTCTGGCCGTGGTAGACAAAAATGCCCAAGAAAAGATGCCCATGAAAACCGCCTCCGTGGCTCAATGTAAACAACATTGGGTTTACGATTCGGAGGTCGCGGGTTCGATCCCCAGCGGGGTACATGTTTAAGAACTCGGTTTGGTTGGTGGTAGGGCATTTTAAATGTCCGCCTGGCTGGCTACCACCATCTTATCTAAATCTGCCGACAAGCAGTGGTCCGGTTGTCAGAGATAAGATAGCCAGTCCCCCAAATGTGTTGGGGTTTCCGGGTCAGTACGCTTCCACCTTCGACCTCATCTTCACTTAACATCAGGTGTGATTGAAGAACTCGGTTTGGTTGGTGATAGGGCATTTTAAATGTCCGCCTGGCTGGCTACCACCATCTTATCTAAATCTGCCGACAAGCAGCATGTTAATAGCATTGTTGTGTTCCGGTTGTCAGAGATAAGATAGCCAGTCCCCCAAATGTGTTGGGGTTTCCGGGTCAGTACGCTTCCACCTTCGACCTCATCTTCACTTAACATCAGGTGTGATTGAAGAACTCGGTTTGGTTGGTGATGGGGCATTTTAAATGTCCGCCTGGCTGGCTACCACCATCTTATCTAAATCTGCCGACAAGCAGCATGTTAATAGCATTGTTGTGTTCCGGTTGTCACAGATAAGATAGCCAGTCCCCCAAATGTGTTGGGGTTTCCGGGTCAGTACGCTTCCACCTTCGACCTCATTTTCACTTAACATCAGGTGTGATTGAGGTCAAGTACCAACCCGTTAGGCATAAAAAAAAATCATAGTATTTTACTTAAGAATCCTACCTATAATTAGTTTTAGACAGATACCCTCTTTTTTCAGTAGGTCATATTAAAAAAAATATAAATAAATAAATGTTAATGCTTCATCATCATCAACTCGGGTTTGCTTCTGGTAAGTTTGTGGGAATGATACCAAAAACAAAATCTATATTTTATTTATAGAAATATTTATTGGAGAATTTTTTGGATTCTTATTATTATCTAAGTGGTGTTCTGATTGCGGATGTATCTAGCGGCAACATTTCATAGTATTTTTAAGAAATTTATAACATGTATCCTTTCACCCCAAAACAGCTAGCATCTGTATGTCTGTATTAACTGTATACGGTACCAACCAGTCATGGAATATTCCACTTTCTACACTGCGACCTGTGACTCATTCGGTTCCGGCCACGAAACAAGCAAGACGCAGAGCAGAGCAGTTACGAGCGCACAGCGTTTTTTTTTATTGTCAGATACGATGGGAATTGACGATGTGGTCGAAATTGAAGCACCCGATGTAAATAGATACCTAAGTTTATATTTCGTTTTATAAGTTTTAGACTCATACGCAACTTATATAATAATATTTTCTCTTTTTTCCTCATTGCCTATATACTATTAATTAAAATTAACCTATTTAAGTATCTGTAATGTTGTCAATCAAAATTTCAATCTGGATGGATGGTTACTATAATAATAAGAATGCCGGGATCGAACACTGCTTCTTAAAATACAAGAGCAATCTTAGTTTAAGGAGCAGGGGTCATTAATTGTGCTTAAATATATTTATTATGTACCTACCTCCTAATTCGCAAATTCACTATTTGTAACTTAACCTAAGTTTGAATCAATAAACTTTTTATTTAAAAAAAAAGATACATATTCACTCGGCCCTTTTAAGAATGTAGGATTTCGGAAAGACAGACGCTGGAAGGATATTCCTTACCGTGGCAGGTCTAATGCAACATTCTTATTGGGTATTTTGAGTAACTCTTTAAAAACTAGGCGCAACTTTACCTTAATGGTTACCGTATGCCGTAATCCTCGTGGCGATATTAAGTGTCCGGAGTTGTTCAAGTTGCCGACTTCTTGCCCCCATGAACGACATAGGGTCTCGTAGGTTCAAAGCCTTGTTAGAGCGAGACCAGCACTAGTAGCATATAAGCAGGATAAACGTTTGTGTCGTGCGAGTTTTTATTTGTCCTGCTCATTCGCTTGGAAGAAATATTCAACTATCTCATTCTCACACCTACGTCGCGCTCGATGAACGATGTCACGCTACGGGGGCAAGAGTGTGATGTGGTCGCTGGCAATGGCGATGGCGATGCAAATTCCATGCATGCATCATGTTAAAATACTGATAGGCGACCTTAAGACATATTCAACGTATTGTAATTTAGCTTCCGAGAACAACAGAATAAGAAAAAAAAAATATGTCAAGTTAATTTAAGGATTTATCCATTAGACTGGTTCACGCCGCTGGAGATGTGAGAGCTGGTGCCCACTTTGCTCAGCAGGTGAGGTTATGCATTCAGCGGGGCAATAGCGCTAGCGTACTAGGTACCTACTATGCCTTACGGAAGCAAGTTGGAGGGCGTATTTTTTCGCCTAACATCAGAGAAGCGATTTCTGCAAGCTATTCTTCACTACTTGTAATAAGACGATGATTGCTTCATAGGAAGTGTAGACTATTCAATCGCGATAGGTTTCCGAGGTAGCTGTTTGAATGTACACATCTGGTTTACACATTATGTTCAGTATATTTTTAATCTATAGAGGTATATTGGGCCGCATGATATTAATGTATATTTATTGACTATGAGAAAAATTGTATGGCACTTGACTTCATGCGAGCCGGGCGGAGACGGAGTGCAGACTGGTCGCCAGCCGCCAAGCATCGCCTCTGTAGCTGCACTCGGGATCCTCTGGACGTTGAAGATCGGGTGCAATCGGTCATATTGCTAAGCCAAGCCAAGCACGCAACATTGCCGATGCGCCGGCGCGCACAAGTGGCGCCCACTTCTCGGGCCAGCGCTGCACACGGCGCAAGGGGACACACAGCAGAGCGGTGGATACTGCCACAGAGGTTAACTCCCTTGAACCTCCTCTCTTCCTTTATACATTGGATATAGAGCTAGACAGATGTGCTCCTCCTTCAGATATACATCACCGGCTTCTATTATCTTTGGAAATGTCATAAAAATACTCAAAATACTATAGAGATCGCAGTGTTTTGAGTAATTTTATGACCTTAACATGACGGGGTTATTTTACTCAATTATTTCGCTTAATTAAACTGAACGGCAATTGATTGGTATATGAAAAATGATAGTACGTAGTCACTAATTACGTATCTTGTGGCTCCACCGGTTGTTACTGCAGACTTGGTGGCTCGTGTGTCTATTGGGTAACACACCGATAACGAACGCCAAACGAGAATAACCGCTGCGACTTGACAAAAGAATAATGCAATTTGATGATATTTAGCTGTGATAATTGGCCATTTCGTAGAATATGATGAATCCCTGCCATAACACAAATTGTCACGGGAGCTAAATCACTGATTACTTAACAGGTACAGTCTGAAACAGAGTAACTTATACAAATTAAGGTTTCTCAGGAAATCATCGACGTTTTTGGATATTTTTTTAAATACTTGCAGCAATTACTGTGTTCCACAATATATCAAAAGTACTTACTATTGAAAAATATTCATTATTTGCTGAGAAAATTTAGATTATATTATGCCGGGCTGTATAAGTTTATCTGTTTCACAATGTACTACGCAAAACGAAATACGTACGAGTAGGTGGTTCACATATCTATAAAGCTGTGTGTGCTAGCACACGGCATTCATTTAAGAGGGGTTACTCCTTTCAGTGGCACCCTCATTGGATCAACTAAGATTTCTTTTTCATATGACTTGTACTCGAGAAGCCTAAAAGTTAATTATTAATATAATACATTAATAGCTTTAATTGCGGTTATTTTCGAGAATTTCAAATTATTTATAAAACGGCCACGTTTTTATAATAAATGTACCCCCCATCTAAGCAATTTGAGTATTTTTTATTAGCTTGTTAGCTTCTTGAGTCAGGTCAGTCAGGTCAAGAGCAATTTTTTTATGTATTCTGTGCTCAAAAAGACATCATAATTTATCCAATGAGGGCGTCACTGGACGGAATTAACCTTCTTAACTGCTTCCATGGCTCAATGTGAATATCCTAGGATTTACAAAACACAGATCGCGGGTTTGCTTCGCTAAAATAAGAAAGAAAGAAACTATTCGCCACTTCACACCTATACAACAATTAATAAGTCGCTGCAGCGAAAGGGAAACGACTTAGCTTTATGCTGAGCTTGTAAGAGCTCTGCAAGGCTACACAACTGAGAGCGATTCGAGTGAGAATAAGTCGCGCGCGACATACTCTCAGTCTCTTGAAGCTGATTGGCTGTCGCTTGACAGCTGTCAACTTGACCGCCAATCGACTTTGAGAGATGTAGGCTATGTCGCACGTGAATATATCGTTCTTGAGATTGTGATCGCGTCTCGGTCCATTTTTTCTGATGCTGTTTTAATATGCAACAGATTCTCAAGCGTCAACTTGAGGCCATGTCAATCTTGAGAACTGTTTATTAATACGGGCCTATGTCACTCGAAGTCGCGCTAAGTTGTAGTAGCCCTGTAGCGCTGGTTTACTGTCGCACCCAGAGCAGCAAGGTATATATTCTGTATTGAAAAAGAAATCTTAATTTATCCAATGAGTGCGCCATTGGACGGATTTAGCCATCTTAAGAATTAAAAATGATTGATAATTTTTTTAATAATCGTGAATTCTAGAAGATAACCCCGATCAAAACTATTTGGACATTATATACAGGGCGTCCCAAAGTTATGGGACATGAAGGGGAAGTACCTTAAATATCGTAGATAGTGAATTTTGCTCAAAGAAGACTTTATGTTATTTTTAAAAGTTAGTAATTCTGCATTCATAGATTTTCTAAAAATTATTTGCTTCGGCTGGGAATCGAACCGACTCAAATGTGAAAAAAAAAACACCCTACTTTTATGATGCCAATCGAAAGAATAGCTAAAAAATAATAACTCTGCCTAAGTAACATAGTATTTTAAAAGAAAGGAACAACGTGAAATTAATCATTTTAATCAAATAAAAAACATACATGAAACTGCCGTAGTCAATTAAGTAGGTATTTTTTTGTAAATTAATTAATTAAATGCTCAAAATGTGATCCCTCTTGTCTTACGCAAATCGCCAATCTTTTAATGAGCCCGCTGCCTGTTGATTTTTGTTGTTTCTGTTGAATACAAGTTTTATCATTTCATCTACACGTGCACTTATAATAAGGAAAACTATGTTAGTACCTATTTTATGAAGTGGGTACTTATTTACGAATAATCAATGCTATCTTTGGAATGATAATATCGCTACTTTTCGAACGTCGTCGGCAATAAATAACTTTCTTGAAATTTGACTCAATCATTTTATGTTGTTCCTTTCTTTTAAAATACTATGTTACTTAGGCAGAGTTATTATTTTTTAGCTATTCTTTCGATTGGCATCATAAAAGTAGGGTGTTTTTTTTTTCACATTTAAGTCGGTTCGATTCCCAGCCGAAGCAAGTAATTTTTAGAAAATCTATGAATGCAGAATTACTAACTTTTAAAAATAACATAAAGTCTTCTTTGAGCAAAATTCACTATCTACGATATTTAAGGTACTTCCCCTTCATGTCCCATAACTTTGGGACGCCCTGTATAAGTAGTTTCCGCCCGCGGCTTCGCCAGCGTTTAACGCGGATAAGTTTAATTTGTTTATCCCGCGGAAACTACTCACTTTATCGGGATAAAAAATATTCTATATCTAATTCGAGGTATATTCTATCTATATACCAAATTTCATCCAAATCCATTCATCCGTATCGCCGTGATTGAGCAACAAATATCCAAGCTTTCGCATTTATACCTAATATTAGTTGTATTAGCTTTTAGGCTTCTCAAGTGCAGGTGCAGATTAAGCTCTCTAAATATTTTACTGTAGATATTTTGTTATAGATAAGCGGAAAAACAGAGAGGCAGACAGTGACTTTATTATTCTATACCTATACAGGGTGTATTTCAATTAATTGGTTACGCCACTCTTGATTACCAACAATTTTCGCCAAAAAATCATAGTCGAATTCGATCAAAAAATTTAGATTTCGCATACGAAGTAAACCATTCTGAAACCACCTTTGGTATGTAAATCCAATAATTTTTGGGTGGCGACTCCGCTTCAGATTATACAGGAACACTTGGAACCATAGCATAGCACAGCATAGTTCCATACTAAAGGTGGTTTGGGAATGATTTACTTTGTATGGGTAACCGAAACGTTTTTGACCGAATTCGTCTATGGTTCCTAGAGAAAATTAAATTTCCATCCACATCACCTGGATGAGTGGAAGTCTACCACTGTACGTTTCTCAAGAAACTTCTTACCACGTACGATCACCCTGTGGAACGGACTTCCGGCAGCGGTATTCCCGAACGAGTACGACATTGGAACCTTCAAGAAACGAGCCTACACCTTCCTCGAAGGCCGGCAATGCATCTGTGACCCTTTTGGTGTTGCGGGTGTCCATGGGCGGCGGTGATTGCTTTCCATCAGGTGACCCGCATGCTCGTTTGCCGCCCTCTCTTATAAAAAAGAAAGGCAATCAGGAGTGGAGCCATCAGTAAACAGGAATTACACGAAACAAATTTCACCCTGTATTGTGATTAACAGAATGCCCTTTATTCGGTTTGTCTTTGTATATTAAGCAGATCTCGCTACATTCATATTTCGGGTCGGGTTTATATTTATAGTATTATAAATATATTCTCAAATATTTATTTATAATACTATTACGTAATTATTATTTTGTATATTTACACTACACTATACATACACTAACCCGACTATAATTATTTATTATTATTCTGCTCATTATTGTACCTGTACCTGAGGTTGCGTCCGTGCGTCACTGGGCATTTGGGGGCACTGAAAACCAGCGCTGTGATTCGTCGCAGTATGAACTGAGTGCTAACCATTTTGTGCACGCCGCAACACTTGACAGCATTGTCGGGATCTTCTTCATAATTGTATTTCTATTTTAGCTATAATTTACTTCTTCTTTCTTTTTGTATCGCGTTGTGGGGTTCATAATAAACATTTCTATTCTTATAAACGGTTCCAATATATTGGAGATGTTAAGGTAGTCATGCCACCGACCGTACCTATAATTTGTGTAAACACAGTAACTGAATAATAATGTAAATATGTACATCGTCTAGTTGGACTTCCCGATCTGATAATTGCATGACTCATACCAATTTATTCTGTTCAAGCAATTTGTATTAACATGGAGGGTTGATACAAATCTATAAAAAAAAATAAAAGAGCCTTACATGTGCCCACTGTTGGGGCATAGCCTCCTCTTACTGGAAGACCGTAAGGGCCATAATTCACCATGTGGGCCCAGTGCGGAAGCAGTTTGTGGCAGACTAGCGGCCACCTGACAGTCAGTGTTTTAAGCCGCCTCTTCGATTAACTGCTGCATTCAATTAAAATAACCGTGCACAGAAGCACTCGTATTAAAATGCCACTAGTGGTTACCCATTAACCGCCTCCGTGGCCCAATGTAAACAACATTGGGTTTACGATTCGGAGGTCGCGGGTTCGATCCCCAGCTGGGTACATGTTTAAGTACTCGGTTTGTTTGGTGGTAGGGCATTTTAAATGTCCGCCTGGCTAGCTACCACCATCTTATCTAAATCTGCCGCCAAACTGCACTGTTAAGTGTTGCGGTTATCAGAGATAAGATCGCCTGGTCCCCAAATAAGATGAGGTTTCCGGGTCCCTCAGCCTCATCTTCACTTAACATCAGGTGTGATTGAGGTCAAGTACGAAACCCGTCGTGCATTAAAAAAAAACTATATGGGAACTTCAAAAAAAAATTAAAAAGAAATTATTTCTTTTATATCTTTTAATATCAAGAACTAATTAAAGGCCCCCCTTAAAAAGGGTTAATTTGAATTCGTGTAAATCCCATTAACTGGTGATGCCACTGTTGATTACGAATAACTTTCCACTAGGAACCATAGTCGAATTCGATCAATAAATTTTCGATTACACAACGTAAACCATTCTGAAAGCACCTTTAGTATGGAAGTAAACCATTCTGAAAGCACCTTTAGTAAATGGAAGTCCAACAATTTTTAACTATTTTTAATAACTACCTACTCAAAAAACTGATCTGACGACCTGTTTGGTGTAGTGGTTAGCAACTCTGACCACTAAACCAAAAGGTTGCGGCTTCGAATCCCGCTAGGGGCATATGTTTGTGTGATGAATACGGATATGTGTACCCGAGTTATGGATGTTTCATTTATAATAAGTATTTATTTACAAATAAAAATGTATTTATATAGTATATCAACCATTTTTTTTTTTTTTTTTTTTTTACCAGGAGAAACGCTCATGCTTATCCGCCCTCCTCGGGGGAGGGGGGCGGATTATGTCGGACTCCGGCACAGAAGGTGCCGGCCTACCGACTAAAAACTCCTGGGTGTTCCCTCGCGCGCGCCGTTGACGGCGTGGCCGCGGGTACCATCTGGTATTCGTCCGCAGCCACGCCAGCGCGGTGCCCGCCGCCAGGACAAAAGCGGCGGCAGGCCCACCTCTGGGCTGGAGCAGGGAGGAATCGCCTGGTCCAGCCACCTCTAGAAGGCGCGCGGAAAACACCGCGCGCGCCTTCTCGCGGGGCCTATGTGTGGGTGGTGATCCCCCCGGATCGCCACCCACGGCCCCGCAGGGTAGGGGGGCAGAGGATTGCCTATCATTGAAGATAAGCTCTCCTCCGTGCCCCCCGTGCGGCTGTGTCTCCCCTCGCTCTGCGAGGTAGTAATCTCTCGCAGAGAGAGAGGACCGCTTTCCACGGCCTCTCCTTGGCGCCCGCAGCTCGGACGACAATCTAGCTGCGGGCGGCAAAGAGTGGCCGTCCCGCACGGCTACGACCTGTCAACAGAGAGGTCGTCCCCTACCATAGCGGCCTGCAACAGCGGGAGGCCCGGAGAGGCGGCGATAAGGGACACCGCCCCTCCAAACCTCCCGCCGTCTCCCCCCCCCCCCCCCGAACAGAGGGGGGGAGGGGGGGGGGGCGCTTCCCACGACCTCTCGTCGACGGCCGCAGCCTTAGCTGCAGTCGTAGAGGAGAGGTCGCCCACGTGCTGCAGACGATTCCGCGGCGTCCCCTGCCCATATGGACATATGGGCATTCCTCAGGGAGCGCCGCTTCCTCGCCGCAGCCCGCTGTGGTGGAATTCGCCCTCCACCATCCCTCATCGCTCCACTCCCGAAAACGAATTTTCGGGAGTGGGACGACGAGGGCATCCCGGCGCCGAGGCGGGCCTCGGAGCCGAGACTTGGGCTGGTTTTTTATAGAGGTTTTCCTTCCTCGCGGTCCGGGCGGTTAGGCCAAGACCCTCGGTCCCGGACTGCAGCTGAAAGCCGCGGTCCCGGATTACGAGCCCGGCGGTGGCAAGGGGTAGGAGGTTCCCCCTAACCTCCTCCCCAGGCCTGCTCGGCGGCAGTGCGAGTGCACACCGAGCCCACCCTTACTCCCCCGCTAGGAGGGGAGCGCCTCCTGCTCCATCCGCAGTGCCCTCTGCTAAACCAGAGGGACACGCGGAGGAGCCCCCCGGTGTCAGACTATTCGCCATCGGCCAACAAGAACCCTTAAAAGGGAAGTTGTTGTCCGATGCCCAGGGTGCACCGGCCCAACGACTACCGTTCCCCCCAGACGTATCCAGGGGGACAAGTAGCCATCAGGCACACGAGGAGGTTGTCTGACATCGCACCCCATAGTATATCAACCATCTGGTATCCACAACACAAGCCTTAGTGCTTAGTGTGGAACTAGATGGCGCTGTGTGTATGTCTAAGGATATTTATTTATTATTATTATTAAACTATTTGTAGAAAATACAAGGCAGCCATTGATAAATTTTTTAGAATATTGTTTTTTTTTATGCACGACGGGTTCGTACTTGACCTCAATCACACCTGATGTTAAGTGAAGATGAGGTCGAAGGTGGAAGCGTACTGACCCGGAAACCCCAATACATTTGGGGGACTGACAACCGGAACACAACAATGTCATTGCTTGCAACATTGCTGCTTGGCGGCAGATTTAGATAAGATGGTGGTAGCTAGCCAGGCGGCTACCACCAACCAAACTGAGTACTTAGTTTACCATTGTCAGATCTTAACACTTTCTATAACGCAATGAAGTTCACAGTGGCAACTTTAATTTAATATTGTAGATATTATTATAACTAAATACCTATACTATACCTAAAGCAAGCTACAGAATGATTAGAAACATTTTTATTCTATTACTGATGGCTACTCTATCCTTCTACATAAATCAGAAACTTTAAGATTATAGGAAGATACACCACCACCAATCTTTAATGGACAAATTTTATTACGATATATCACAATGTAAAGTTTGAGTGTGCCCCTGGTGGTAGAACAGGTAAATTTTGTATGATCTGTGTAGTGCTCCTTTGGTGGTTTGGTGGAGCACATCTTATGTCATTATATTTATGGTTCCACTTTACAGCTACAAAGGATGGAACACATGATGACCATTTTATTTGCACTCGACTCTGAAGAGTACTTCAAATAAGTTATAGTATCTCTACAATAAGATCTACTTAGAACTACTAATATAAAGTATTATAAGTAGAAAAATAATTTAACTTTGAAGGAAGAAAGTTTTGTTTGTTTCAATAAAATACTTAACATTATAGATTTAAAACAAACATTTCAAGTATTTCCTTTTAGTTGTCCCGCCAATGTGTTCATAACTTAAAAGGAGCACGACAGGTAACTCAAATATTTCCCTTATGACCCACTAAAGGGGTACAACGGAGCATTCGAATTTATCCGTCGTACCCCTGGGGGCACAGTCTGGATGTTTAGCGGAGCAGTCGTCACATTAGCATATTGCATAGTTAATTACACATTTATCTATGTTTAATATCCGCTTAATATATTTCAAGCCATTCTAAGAATAAAGTAGCGGAATTGTATGACCTTGTTATAATTATAAGTAAATAAGCCATTCATTCAATGATGCATTCAGCCTCATTTTCATTTAGCATAAAGTCGATTTAGGTCAAGTGCAGTATCAAACATTACTGCCTAAAGTCACAAGGGTATTTTATGTTGGTTATTAGATTCAGGAAATAGGTACATAGCTAACTAATATGTTGGTAGTTAAGTTATTTCTTTTATTGTAATAGTACCTACGAGTGTTGCTGTTATTCTGAAGGATGTTTTTTATTATTTTATTGTGTACTTCCTATTTTTTGTTATTATAGCATTAGTAAAAACTTACAAAAGTCACGTAGTTGATATCTATTATGTTTCTGGAAACATATGGTGTCCTATTTTGGAAAAAAGTTAGTGAGATATTCAGCGACATAGAAGACTTTCGATTTCTAACTGGCTCATGGTAAGAAGATTGTATCTTTTCGTTCAAGCAACAACAAATTTTCCTGCCCTTATCTCACTCTAGGTGGGGTCGGTACAACATGTCATCCTCTTCCACTCTCCTCTATCAGCCGTCATTTCCGTACTCGCCCCTTTCACACGCATATAATTCCTCACGCAGTCTACCCACACCTTCTTCGGTCTTCCTCTACCTCTGTATCCCTCCACATTCATACTGAGCAGTCGTCTTGTTACCTGCCTTTCATCCGCCTCATAATGTGCCCAAACCATGCTAACCTTACATTACTCCTCAACTTTTCTGTTATTGGAGCCACTTTTAGAGCAAGCAAGCAACAACAAAGTATGATTATGTAAAATTGTGCTATGGAATATGTTATTAAAAAATTTCATTCTTCAATGTAGGATATACTACTCTGTGTAAAAAGTATCGGGAATATGTCAATAAAAAGACCCGCGTAAAAGAGGTCGTTCTAATTTTTTTACTGCATGTTGGTAGCACTGTACTGATTTAGCGCGCAAAATTTGAGCGGGATCTGTCATTTAATTTGTTTTAAACTACACTTTTTGTTGGTCATAGTTTTGAGTCCTCGGCGATTTTTACAATGGAAAATATTGTTGAACAAAGAGTGTGCCTTAAATCACTAAAAATGTTGCGAAATACCTACGGCGAATCGTGTATATCGAAAACAAGGGCTTATGAATGGTATAAGGCTTTTAAAGAAGGCCGAGAAGTAGTAGTAGACTTGCCTCGTTCTGGTAGACCTTCAACCGCTACGACCAAAGAAAACATCGACAGAATCAAGAAGCTAGTGCTCGAAAATCGACGTATGAGTCTGAGAGAGTTGGCTAGTGAGGTGAACATATCTTTTAAGTCCGTCCACAACATTCTCATTGACATTTTAGGCATGAAACGCGTCGCCGCTCGACTAGTTCCAAAAGAGCTCAATTTTGTTCAAAAAGCGCAGCGAAAGCATGTCGCTGAAGACATGGTTTCCCGAGCTTCTACGGATCCGACCTTTATGAAACGTATAATAACTGGCGACGAGACATGGGTTTATGAGTACGACATGCAAACAAGCTAACAGTCTTCAGAATGGCGTCTCGAAAACGAGCCGAAACCCAAAAAACCGCGGCAAAGTCGCTCCAAAATCAAGGTGATGCTGACAGTTTTTTTTGACTACCGTGGTGTGGTTCACTCCGAATTCCTTCCAGAGGGAGAAACAGTGAATAAAGAATATTATTTAGGCGTCATGAAGCGTTTGCGTGAGAGTATCCGCCGAAAACGTCCAGATTTGTGGCAACACAACTCATGGATGCTGCACCATGATAATGCACCATCACACACAGCCATTATAGTGAAAGAGTTTTTAGCGAAAAATTCAACAAAAGTTCTCGACCAAGCACCGTATTCACCTGATATGGCTCCGTCTGACTTTTTTTTATTTCCCAAGTTAAAATTACCACTTCGAGGAAAACGTTTTGAGTCGATAGAAGCCATAAAAGAAAATTCGCTGAATGAGCTAAAGGCCATACCGCAAATAGCCTATGAAAAATGTATGGAAGACTGGGTGAAGCGGTGGAGATGTTGTATTGCAAGCGATGGGGCCTACTTTGAAGGCGATAAAATAAATTTAGATGAATAATTTGTATTTTTTGTTTTATTGACAAATTCCCGATACTTAGTACACTGAATGTACAAAAATGTCATATATTTCAAGTCAACTTTTTTGAAACATATCGTCATAATATAAGGTGTCATGAAGTCAGAAAGTCAAAAGATGCAACAGGAAATATTGCTAAGTTTAGATTATAGAACTTAAATTTTCTTTCTTGTTTTTAAGTAGGCAAGTCTTATTAATGAATTTTCTATAAAGAAGATAAATATTGGGAAGACCAAACCAATTGCAAACCACAAGACATAGTAACATTATCTATTACAACCTTTCGACAAAATTTGAAATAGTAACCGCTAAAGCTTTTGATGTTACGTTTATATTCGAAATACAGCTCCGTGTGTTTTCAATTGAACAAAGGCTACTTATAACGACCTGAACATTTCATGGCAGTTGCCCACATTACAATATGACCCCAAATATAAGGTTAATATGTGTTTAGGCATTGTTTTCGAAATGGGTACCGCAAGGCTCCCATTTCGGTCCTTTGTCTATGAACCTTGTTAATTATTAACATGCGCTGATTACAGTCTCACCAGATATTAAGCAAGTAAAGCTCAAGGTCGAATCAAACTCATACATTATATACTGAAGTTCGTGTAATCAGTTGTATTGATTATAATACTTGTGACTATTATTATAGCAGAGTGGTATATATTTGTTTTTTTTTTCAAATGACATCTTCATGGCTCAATGTAAACAACATGAAGTTTACAAGATGGAGGACGCTGGTTCGATTCCCAGCTGGATACATGTTTAATATCAAGCTCGGTTGGTGTTAGGGCATTTTCAAATAGCTTATCTAACTCTGCCACCAATTGTTGTATTCTATCTGTTTGAGATAAGATAGCCGGTTCCATGAAGGGGTTTAGGGTTCCAGGCGTGACCAGCTTTAGCCTCATCTTCACTTAACATCAGATATGCTTGAGGTCAACCTCTAAACCGTAATGAATAAAAAAAGTCGTAAGTCCGTTCGTCAAATACATAAAACACATTTCATTACCATATGTATCGACCCCATGACCTTCACATCTGAATGCCTTTATAAAAAGCACCAGTCTATACATAAATCCTATAGTTCACTGCGCGTGCATTGACCATAGTCCTTTGACCTTAACACTTTTGTTTCATCAGGCCATCAGACCACGTCATGCCCATCAGGAAATGATGTGGTCTGTACTGAACCTGAAAGATTGTCCTAAGGTCATTTCAATCTCACTTTAGCATTATCTGTTATTTTAATGCTGCCTTTAGTTATTGTTGTTTATAATATATTTTTAATAAGCTAATTTTGTTTATGAATCAACAAATTTATAAAACATACGCCGTCCAACTCGCTTCCGTGAGCCATAGTACCTAGTACGCTAGCGCTATTGCCCCGCTGAATGCATAAGCTCAGCTGCTGAGCAAAGTAGGCACCAGCTCTGACATCTCCAGAGGAGTCTAACAGATAAATCCTTTACAAATTGAGTGAGTTCTTCAGAATACAATTTATGAGTTTGTTTCGTGTCAGAAAACCACGGGCCCAATGTCTCCACTGCAAGCGCCGCAAACTCGTGGTTTATAGAGATTGACGTATATTTACGATTTACGTATATTTATTTAGTTAATTTTGAGTGAGTTTCCGACTGCTCTTTCATCACAGAAACTGTGGGACAAGCCGCTCTGCAGGTTGGGGCGGGAAAACAATACGTCAACCGAATCTACAGAGCGTACTTGCCTCTTATCTTTTGCTGGGGGTAGGTACTATCTCCCATCACTCTTCAGGAACTCCCATCGGCTAATATCAGCATATTTTTTTATGATTGACTGGATTCGCGTTTGACCGCAATCTCACCTGTTGGAAAGTGACGATGTGGTCGAAGATGAATAAATAAATAATAAATAAATAAAATAAAAATCTTTATTGCAGGAACTTGTCCCATATCAATTTACATTAAAAATTAAAATTATTTATTTATTTTCAACAAACTTTACAGCATATCCTTATATATTACTTAAAATTAAATTACATACTTATTAAGCCAATTATAAAGTTTGATATATTACTATGCAGTAAAACACGGGGAAATTCTGTGGGGAAATTAAACAAAAGCACAGATTATTACTAAGTGCCCTAATAAAATACAGAGACATCACTCGCAGAAATAGCTGATGATAGCAGGGAACTTTTTTTTTACATGTATTTACCTGTTCCCCTGTTGTGTGTATGTGTGTGTGCGTGCGTAAGTTTGTTGTGGATGTGTGGGAATGCATGGGAGTATTAATGCTTTATATTAGGTCTTTACCTATGAAATTGCCGTTTTGTATGAAAAAATTTAAACGATTTTTTATGTATTTTTTATTTGTATTAATCGAAGTAATCACCCATGCAATCCATGCATCTTTGCCAACGCAGTGGCAGCTTATTGATGCCCTTCTTAAAGAAATCAGCTGGACGGGAGGCAACAAATTCTTCAAAGGCATTTTGTACTACCTCTCGGGTATTGAATTTTTTCCTGCCAAGAAGTTATCCAAATTCTGGAAAAAGTAGTAGTAGGCGCAAGGTCTGGTGAGTAGGGCGGATGACGGAGAGCTTCCATCCCCAGTTCTTGCAACTTGGAGACCGTCTGCTGTACAGTATGAGGTCGCGCGTTGTCGTACAGGAGCAGCGGAGAGGAGCAATTGACCAATGCTGGTTGGAGATGTGCCAGCTTCTCCATCATTGTGTTCAGTTCTTCACAGTACACATCTGCAGTAATGCTCATCCCGTTTGGTAAGAAGCTGTGATGAATCACACCGACGCTAGACCACCAAACAGTGACCATCACTTTTATAGGGGTAAGTTTTCGTTTAGGGCATTGTTTAGGTGCTGAACCAGGATTCAACCAACTTGCTGAGCGCTTGCGGTTATCAAACAGAATCCATTTTTCATCGCAGGTATCAATGCGGTTCAAAATTCCTTAATTTGTGTGCCTGTTGAGCAGTGCAAGGCACGTCTCGACGCGTACTTCGCGCTGGCGATCATTGAGTTCGTGGGGCACCCATTTGTCAAGCTTTTTTACCTTGCCAATTTGACGCAAATGGACCAATATTGTTTTGACGCTAACGTCGAAAGCTGCTGCTAATTCAGCCGTAGATTGTGTATCATCAGCTCCCACAATCACCTTTAATTCGTCATTGTCGACCCAAGTCTTCGGACGACCGCGAGGTTCATTTTTCAGGTCGAAATTCCCAGAACGGAAGCGAGCAAACCAATAACAGGTGGTGCGTTGGTTTGTAGTGTTAGCTCCGTAAACGTCGTTGATGTTGCGTGCCGCTTGTGCAGCTTTGCTGCCACGACGGTACTCATATTCCATAATTATTCGAATTTTTAACGTATCTATGATGACGAAAAAGATTGAAATGCGATGAAAATGTAACACTAATCAATAAACAAATGACTACTTTTGGAAAAAGAATGTTTTTAAAATAAACTTAATTTGAAATTAGAATTCTTAGCCAAACAAAAATTATTTTGATTTGAAATGGCCAGTACTGCAGAACGGCAATTTCAAGACCTATTATGAACGTACTGTAGTTACAATTTAAATATATTAAATATTACTGGATCGCCCGACGTTTCACTTAAGATTTCTTTATTCAAAACAGTGCCAACTCTGGATTACATTACCTAACTTGAGTTCGAAATTCTGATCCTTAAATTGAAATTAAAGATTATCTTATCCAAGACGACCTGTTAGGTGTAGTGGTTAGCAATTCTGACCATTATACCAAAAGGTTGCGGGTTCGAATCCCGCTAGGGGCATATGTTTGTGTGATGAATACGGACATGTGTACCCGAGTTATGGATTCATTTATAATAAGTATTTATTATAATAAGTATTTATTTACAAAAAAAAATAAATTATGTTGTATATCAACCATCTGGTATCCACAACACAAGCCTATAGTTGCTTACTGTGGAACTAGATGGCGCTGTGTGTATGTCTAAGGATATTATTATTATTTCTAGATATGTCCACATGTCAAAGTTTAAACCAAAGATGTCTCGTATAAGGTTTAAACGTGGATGAAAATCGTGCCCGTTTCCTTACATCCACCACATGTAAAATAGATTGAGTAACTAAAAAAAAAAATACTAATTCATTCCGTCACTTGTGCTAAAAGACCTCTATGCGATCTAAACACCCTATAGATACCAAACACCCTATAAATGCATAACCGCACGGTTCGACAGACACAGGAATATTATCAACTTCCCCTAAACATTGCAGTATAAGTGTATATAAAAACAATTACTTCACCAAGAAGACTGAACCGTCAAATATTACCTAACAATGTAAACTACATAGATAAGTAGAAAGTAATTTAATAATGACTAATTAGTCTCACCATAGTTGGCAACGGTTACTGACAGGCACGTATTTCGGCGGGCGAAGGAAGACATTGGGGGGTGAAAGATTTCGTTTCCGCACTGAATTGGGTCCTTACCTATGAAATTGGCGTTTTGTATGAAGAATTTCATTAAGACTGTTTTCTCCATACAAACATTCTTTTTTTTTTTTTGGGAACGGCAAATCCAACTTTAGCTAAACTTTGTGTGTATAACATTAAGTTAAGTATAGGCAGCGTTAATTTTTAAAAGTAACCGCTTTATAAAAGTTTCAGCGAATCTAAGAAATGATTGTGGGAAGCACATGAAAAGAGCTCTGTTCAATTTTTTTTATTATGTGATTTAGCCCAGAAATTAAAAAAATATTTCATGTGAAACCTTGAAATAATATTCCATTTTCCAAATAAAAACAAATTTGGATATAGCTTTGAAAATCGCAGGAATTGGTACATATGATTAACGGAGAAAAAAAACTCCAATTTCATAGGTAAAGACCCAATATATGTATATAATGTTGTAGATAGCGATAAATTAGCGCCGGAATTTATAATTCAGACAGTGGTATGACTATCACAATACGGGGTTTACTTTTTTATGTTATTAATTTACAACAAATAGTTACATTCAGTGTACTAAGTATCGGGAATTTGTCAATAAAACAAAAAATACAAATTATTCATCTAAATTTATTTTATCGCCTTCAAAGTAGGCCCCATCGCTTGCAATACAACATCTCCACCGCTTCACCCAGTCTTCCATACATTTTTCATAGGCTATTTGCGGTATGGCCTTTAGCTCATTCAGCGAATTTTCTTTTATGGCTTCTATCGACTCAAAACGTTTTCCTCGAAGTGGTAATTTTAACTTGGGAAATAAAAAAAAGTCAGACGGAGCCATATCATAATATGGTGCTTGGTCGAGAACTTTTGTTGAATTTTTCGCTAAAAACTCTTTCACTATAATGGCTGTGTGTGATGGTGCATTATCATGGTGCAGCATCCATGAGTTGTGTTGCCACAAATCTGGACGTTTTCGGCGGATACTCTCACGCAAACGCTTCATGACGCCTAAATAATATTCTTTATTCACTGTTTCTCCCTCTGGAAGGAATTCGGAGTGAACCACACCACGGTAGTCAAAAAAAACTGTCAGCATCACCTTGATTTTGGAGCGACTTTGCCGCGGTTTTTTGGGTTTCGGCTCGTTTTCGAGACGCCATTCTGAAGACTGTTGGCTTGTTTGCATGTCGTACTCATAAACCCATGTCTCGTCGCCAGTTATTATACGTTTCATAAAGGTCGGATCCGTAGAAGCTCGGGAAACCATGTCTTCAGCGACATGCTTTCGCTGCGCTTTTTGAACAAAATTGAGCTCTTTTGGAACTAGTCGAGCGGCGACGCGTTTCATGCCTAAAATGTCAATGAGAATGTTGTGGACGGACTTAAAAGATATGTTCACCTCACTAGCCAACTCTCTCAGACTCATACGTCGATTTTCGAGCACTAGCTTCTTGATTCTGTCGATGTTTTCTTTGGTCGTAGCGGTTGAAGGTCTACCAGAACGAGGCAAGTCTACTACTACTTCTCGGCCTTCTTTAAAAGCCTTATACCATTCATAAGCCCTTGTTTTCGATATACACGATTCGCCGTAGGTATTTCGCAACATTTTTAGTGATTTAAGGCACACTCTTTGTTCAACAATATTTTCCATTGTAAAAATCGCCGAGGACTCAAAACTATGACCAACAAAAAGTGTAGTTTAAAACAAATTAAATGACAGATCCCGCTCAAATTTTGCGCGCTAAATCAGTACAGTGCTACCAACATGCAGTAAAAAAATTAGAACGACCTCTTTTACGCGGGTCTTTTTATTGACATATTCCCGATACTTTTTACACAGAGTAGTACTTCTCCTACAGCCAAAAACAATTTGTTGTTGAGAGAAACATCTGATACACAAAGCTTTGCAGAAAGTAGGCTGCAATTGTACAAATAAAGATGAGTATATACAATAAGTAAGAAGAAATATATTTAAATAAATGAGTATACATTAATCAATATAAATAAATACAAATAAATAAAAACAATACATACAACGGATATTGAAGTATATATATTTTTTACATATTGAAATACGGTGACATAAATAAAATATTTATGGTTATATTTTGATAATTTATTTGTCATAATATCCTAATCCTAACTAATATAACTAATATTATATAACTTGCTACAAGAAGTGAAACAGATGGCGCTGGTATCGGCAAAAATCGAAAATGATTATGGATATTGCTACTAGTCGTCAAGAGAGACGGACTACCACTTAGCACATCAACGAGTGTCAGTAACTTTGATTACCTATATCACCGATGCTTGAAAGAATCTGGCGAGTCGTTACTTAATATGAAATTGGTCAATGGAATGTGAGCATGTGGAATTGTATATCTACTATTCCGGTTTAATTTCATAGACAGCATGCGAGGACCAAGTTGGATGGCATGAGGGCCATGCAAATGTTTACCCTTCATTGATAAGCCTGTGCTTATCCTGTGTTCCATGATCATAATTGAATTTTATGATGTGTGGTCTGTAATTGCCTCCCTAAAGGTTTAGGGTAAGTGGGTCCGTGTTCCATTAAATCGTACTGTCATTGTGATATCCTATTGGCTTTTAGTAGTAGTAGACAGCTGGCGAAGTCCCAGTCGCCAGCAACGTCCGCCCTTTCTCCGACATACATTTTCATTACCTCTGCCTGCCCCTCCGACATCGGGTTGAAATGGCAGGTGGATGTCCCGCCAGTTTCCGATGGATGACTTTATCCAAGATCCCTCCACCCGATTGCCTGGTTGTGGGTCCGGCTTACCGCAATCGCACGCTGAATCTCTGTAGACCCGCCGAACCGTTGGCTTCGTTGACAGGGTCACTTTCCACTACACCAATTGGTCGCCAAATAACAAAACAATACAGGGTGAATTTAAATTCGTGTAATTCCTTTTTTGACTCCACTCCTGATTACGAGCAACTTTCCCCAAGGCACCATAGTCGAATTGCACCAAAAACATTTCGATTATCCATATGTAGTAAACCATTCTGAAACGACCTTTAGTATGGAAGTCCAACAATTTTCGACTGAATTTGGCTATGGTTCCTGTGGAAAGTTGTTCTTAATGAGGAGTGGAGTAACCAGCCGAAATATGTTGAATTTCCATACTAAAGGTGGTTTCAGAATTGTTTACTTTGTAGGTATGTGTAATCGAAAATTTTTTGATCGATTATGGTTCCTTGGGGAAAGTTGTTTGAAATCAACACTGGCGTCACCAGTTAATGGGAATTACACGAATTCAAATTCACCCTGTATAATACCATCCATTAAAATAAATTAAACTGACAAGTCGCATACATTATGTCGCCACAAACTGGTTTGATGAAATACTTTTGGATGACCCCCAATATGTAATTCTAGATACGTACCTGTCGACCATAACTGCCCGTGTTCCATAGCGATGACCATGGTTACCGAAACTGGGGCGTGACTTAATCAGTTAACAGTTTGCCAACCTTTGCCGGAATCTTCAGTGAGCAGCATAATAGTATACGTACGGACAGTAAGACTTGGGTACTTCTTGCATATCCAAGTTCCAATCAATCAATCAATCAATCATTTATTTGCAAGAATACATACAATTTAAAGATATAAAATTAAGAATTCCGGTAAATGTATCCAATCTTGCATTTTCAAGGATGCCATGTTGGATTATTTACCATAAAAGATATCCTATGACACGTTAGGGTTCAAGACGAATCGAACGACACCTTGCACTTCAAAATAGGTCGAACTGGTAGGCTATAGGACGCAACATAGAAATATACGTATGTATGTATACACTCCATAAACATAACCCCTCTCTTTTGGGGCTGTCCGAATTGTTTCAGAGTGAAAAGTCATTGATTAAATGTTGTTTGTGGTCTTGATTTTGCGTATACTGTTTCCTTTGTACTTAGTTGGAATAAAAGCAGATAAAGAACCCGGAATTACGTAATTTATAATTTGCATTGACTCACTACCTACGTCCGGGTGATGCAATGAGCGATTTTCCAGGGAATGTCTTAAAAACGATCATCGTACGTTTCTGTCATTGTTAAAAAAAAAGTTGATAGATGCATTTTCATCAATCTATGGTACAATTTTGTCTAGAGCACGGAGGTTTTTTGGCGGGAACTCGGCGAGTGATGCTGCGTTTTTGTTTTTATTTCTTGATATTTGTAATAACGGCAGAATTTTGTACGGCAAAAGTTAGAGATGCTGTACGAGTGAAGCGAAGTGTAAATTAAAGCTTCTTTCGGGTTCCCTCAAGAAGCAGCAAAATCTTCCGTAAAGTATTCTGCCACTTTACTGTTTAGTGTTTAGGCTGATTGCATTACTGTCAAGCCATAATTAATTAAAAAAAAATTTTATAGCACAGC
The DNA here is from genome assembly GCA_949316235.1 of Oegoconia quadripuncta. Classification (NCBI taxonomy): domain Eukaryota; kingdom Metazoa; phylum Arthropoda; class Insecta; order Lepidoptera; family Autostichidae; genus Oegoconia; species Oegoconia quadripuncta. The sequence continues at coordinate 28,121,680 of OX438749.1, forward strand.
GGTTTTTTGGCGGGAACTAAACGAGCGATGTTGCATTTATGTTTTAATTTCTAGAAATTTGTGCATTCTGAGTTTTGTATTTGAAATTTTAATCATCATCATATCAGCCGAAAGACCTCCACAGCTGGACCTAGGTCTCCCCCAAAGTTTGAAGTTAAATAAGAATATTGTCAAATGTACTGTCCTTATACCCAAAGGTTTTTTTTTTTATATGAGAGAGCGGCAAACGAGCATGCGGGTCACCTGATGGAAAGTAATCACCGCCGCCCATGGACACCCGCAACACCAAAAGTGTCACAGATGCGTTGCCTGGAAGAGATCGCTTTTAGTGATAAGGTCGCCAAATTGTACATTCTATTCTTACCACTTTTCTGAAACTATATTTTCTTATCTGTTGTGCAATAAAGTGTATTTGTATTGTATTGTATTGTATTGTATTGTATTGTATTGTATTGTATTGTATTGTATTGTATTGTATTGTATTGTATTGTATTGTATTGTATTGTATTGTATTGTATTGTATTGTATTGTATTGTATTGTATTGCATTGCATTGCATTGCATTGCATTGCATTGCATTGCATTGCATTGCATTGCATTGCATTGCATTGCATTGCATTGCATTGTATTGTATTGTATTGTATTGCATTGCATTGCATTGCATTGCATTGCATTGCATTGCATTGCATTGCATTGCATTGTATTGTATTGTAATATTGTACGTTAAGTCAGTGATGGTGTACAAGTGAAGGGAAGTGTAAATTAAAGTGCGTAACGAGGCTTTCGGGATCGCACAAGAAGCAGCCGATATCTTTCGTATAGCAAATATAACAATTAATGGGTCACGCCTAATAGGCGGGCAAGTAACTTAGGCTTTCAGCTCATAATATCTAATCTAACTAATATTATAAATGCGAAAGTTTGGATGTTTGTTTGTTGCCCAATAATGGCAAAACTTACTAACGGATTTAAATGAAATTTGGTATATAGATAGAATATACACTGGATTAAGATATAGGATATTATTTATCCCGATAAAGTGAGTAGTTCTAGCGGGATAAACAAATTAAACATCCCTTCACTTGTACACAACAACATAAAGCTATTCCATGCAGGCGAAGCCGCGGGCGGAAAGCTAGACAACTAATATTATAAATGCGAAAGTTTGGATGTTTATTTGTGCTAGAAATTTTGTTTCCCATAAAATTAATTTCAATAACATCATTTATTTATTATCATCATTGTAAGCCGTAATTATCACATGCCATAACATCATTTGCCATCGAAATTGCTTTTAGAAATAAATCATAAAATCGATTCAAACTAAACGTTCCATATGGTTTAGGTTAGGTTAGAACATGAAAGACTACGCACGAGCCAAGCGAGCGAAGCGAGCGTGTCGCGGCAGCGGCCGGCGAAATGCCAGAAAGCCAATCGCTTTTTAGGACAAAGGCGTTAGGTTAAAGTTGTACGGAAGCGACTTGGATCGATTATAGTGATAAGTATGGCGTTGAAATATTATGTCAAATAATATTATTGCAATTAATGAAATGGATAACAATACGTATGGCACTCGTATCATTATGGAATCTAATGTACAAGTAACCAAGAGTATGTCACATATCTTTTTGGTAAACAAAACAATCGGGCAAATGACATTCGGGCAAGTAAAATTCAGGCATATGAGTATTATTGAATATAATTTTCGGGCAAACAATAGAAATCCATGTATAAGGACAAAATTAAAAGAAAACTATTTGGAAGGTGTAACGTCTGGTTTAAACAAATTAATGTTCAAATTCTTTTGTAATCGCTTAGCAGATTTATGTATTACGCTCATACACTGTCAAATTAATACGTGAGGCAACAGAAAATTTACAATTTATAGTATATAGTATTTTGATTACGTGTGCGCATTTCCATATTTGTGGATTTTAATAACATAAACATACTTCATTTATTATGTTATTACAAGATGTGTAAGATATTTAGTTTTCAATATGGTTTGGTTATATTCTCGAAATTTTCTAAATTTTCTAAGTTATTGTATAACTAGCTTTCCGCCCGCGGCTTCGCCTGGATAACTTTATCACGGAAATTTGTTTTTCCCGCGGACCTACTCACTTTATCGGGATAAAAATTTACTTTTACTGTGATCAGTCTTTAAGCCATGGTGGTAATGCCTTAGTCTCTAGTATGCACTACAACTGAAAGATGAATTCCATTGCGTCTTTCATTATAGGCATATTTTAGCTTCATATTTCGCTGAGTAATAAACTAAAAACAAAGTTCTTCACCTGCATGGAATAGCTTCATCGCGGATGTTTAATTTGTTTATCCCGCTGGAACTACTCACTTTATCGGGATAAATAATATCCTATTTCTTAATCCAGGGTACATTTAGTCTATATACTAAATTTCATTTAAATCCGTTGGTTCGTTTAGCCGTGATTGAGCAACAAACAAATAAACAAAGATACAAACGTTCGCATTTATAATATTACTCGCGGATTCGACTGCGTGGAATAAACGCATCGTGGAAATTTATTTATCCCGCGGGATCTACTGACTTTATTTTTTTTTATTTTATTTTATTAGTAATACAGAATCAACAGCATCATTATAAAAAATATTACACAAAATTTACAAGCCAAAGTCATGCCAATTACAGATTCACATTTTTCATTTCGATTCTCTTAAAAAATAATTAAGTGGAAAGTCAGTATTAAAATAATAACCATTATACAATCTAGAGGTAAAAAATTAATAGTGAGACAAACATAAGCAATAATAAATAATTTTGTCAATAAGTAATATTACAAATAAAAAAATTGGTCAAATAACTCAATCAATGTCAAATAATCGTCGTATGTATGAATTTCGCAATGTCGTGTTTTGTGTGTGTGTGTGCGTGTATGTGTGTGTGTGGTTTGGGAATGGATCGATGTCGACGAGAACGACTAGTCTCGCGGACAGGCGAGCGAGGCGAGCGAGGCGGAGGAGGGAGGGAGAATTGCAAACCGGCCGGGATACTTTTTATCGAGATAAAAAGTATCCTATGTCTTAATCCGGGGTATATTCTACCTATATACCAAATTTCATCCAAATCCGTTCATCCGTATCGCCGTGATTGAGCAACAAAGAAACATCCAAACTTTCGCTTTTATAATACTAGCTAGATAAATGAATAAAGTAGGCAACCTCTGGATTACTTTCAATTATAGTTGATAAAAACTGAACCAACTGCACATGCTGAGGTCAGGTGCTGTGTTTTACCTGAGAGCCTATTGTGAACGCACTTTATCTGAGTGTATTGTACCGTAAACACGATCCATTCATACAATTTTATTTGTCGTCATGCTACAGTTTTTATTCTATTGACCTGATTTATTAGACAAGCGACCCGTATCATTAAATAATGAGAGATACCTATCATCATCTCAGCCCGTAAACATCCCACTGCAGGGATTTAGGCCTTCCATCGTATAAAGAGGGCCGTAGTCCACCACGCTGGCCCAATGTGGGTTGAGGACTTCACATGCCTTAGAATTTTTATTTCTCAGGCATGCAGGTTTCCTTACGATGTTTTCCTTCACCGTTTGAGAGCAGCCGGATAAATGCACATAAGTAATTAAATTTAAAAACTCATTGGACATGACCTGGGAGTCGAACCCGGACCTCCCAAATTGGGAGACCGAGTATGAACCGCTGAGCCACCAACGCTCTCGAGATACCCGTAATTTGACTTAATTTTATTTAAAAAGAGAAAAATTATTTAAGGAAAATATTTCGGACACCAATCATCTAGTCCCAAACTAAGCAAAGCTTGTACTGTGGATACTAGATAACGGATGAACATACATAAATATTTATATAAACATCCATGACTCAGGAATAAATGTTCGTATTCATCACACAAACATTTACCCGTCGCGGGATGCGAACCCGCAACCATTGGTTTTGCTGACAGGGTCACTGTCCACTACACCAACCGGTGGTCTATGTACATGTACATGTTACATGTAAAATGTTTGTTTTCATTAATATTTTTTCCATTTGTGTTAACCCTCGTGCGACTACTCCTGCATAACACCTTAGGGAGTTGGAGGTAGGCAGTGGCTCAAAATTAGAGCTGTACGGAATCTTATTTTTGGTGCAGCACAAGCTGAGCCATTTCCTGTTGTAAGTAGCATTTAAGTATGTACCGAAATTGTATATATCTGAAGCAATAAAAAATTCTTATTCTTAAATAAATCAATGTAAATAATCAAAGTTAATCGTGCAAAAAGCGGACGGTAATCCAAAAGTCACAATCAAGATCCATTTCGCACATAACAATAAACTTTAAAAAAGGTTTCACAATAAAGGCAACCCTGAGACATCAGTGAACATATTATAACATACGACTGATGCAGGCACGTGTGTTTACTTGCGGTGACTGTTGATTTAAATTTCAGTTACTGACTTTTGCTATAAATTTTGTTATTATCAAAATAAAAATAGAAAATGTGATTTTAAAATTCAACATTATCTTTGTTTTTTTTCTTTTTTCTTTTTGTGGCCAAAAAGAAAAAAGAATTTATCAACTATGTATTTTTTAACCCTCGCTTTTTCGAATTGGCGTCGTAAAGTAAAATACACTGGTCTTCATAAAAAAATCGATCCACCAAATAAATCTCTATACAATTTCTTGCATGTCTGAGTTTAGAAATACATTGGTTATCAAAAAAATCGACCCACTAAATAAATCTTCATACATTTCCTGCACGTCTCGGTTTAGAAACAGTACTATACCGATTTTATTGAAATTTTCACTTTTACACCAATTAAAATGATGTACCTAAGAGACATTTCCTGTGCATTAATTATAATTATTGCCAGAAACTCGATTAAATAGTGAAAATTTCATAAAGTTCGATTTTTTTGATGACCGTATTGATTATATTTCTTTTCGCAGTCGAGTTCATAAATAATAATTTTGTTTATTGTTTATATTTTCAAAATGTGAGTCTGAGAGTTTGGCTTTTTAATTATAACTATTTTCTATTTCTAAGTCATCTTTAAGTAAATGATTACTCATTTACAATTTAACATTAAATGGGAAATACATTGCTATGGAATATTAGCATGTGGGTGTTTATTTGCGGAATTCCATGTGAAAAATGTAGATACCCAGTACGTTATTGATATCATGTTGTTGACTGCATCATAGGTGGAATTTTTTAAGTCGGTACGTGACGTTATTTTTATTATTTTTAAAACAAGTCAACGTCATATTAACCTAACTTTAATCCGCTGCTGATAATAGGCGTTTAATAAGGATTTTTTATTTGGATTGGTTCCATTTTCTACACCCGCTTGTTCGCTCTATTGTCATATTTTAACTTAAATAATTTAATGTGTGGAAAAGACAACTATGTAAGTTGATGTTAAGTTGATGGAAAATTTAAGTAAGTTATAAACGATGCTCCAAACAATCAACCATATCACTCTTTTTGCCCGAGTGAGGAAACATTTTTATGGCAACATTGCAATAACGAATAATAAATACATAACTATTTAATTTAAACAAAAACATATAAATAAACTTTTATATTAGGTAGGTATACCAAAATAATTACTAATATTTTATTTTTAAGCAAAAGACAACGACTTGAAACATGCACCGAAATTAATTATCAATAATGTATTTCACTCTACCATAGAGATTAGGCTTTACTTGTCAAATAAAAAAAATTACGTCATGTTTTTTGTTGGTATTGTTCGTATAACAACGTTGTGCTTGCAGTCTTTATTTCTTGCGCTAATTTAACATTCGTTGTAAAACACCGACAATACAGACAATACACATTATTGTTTAATTTGCATAATACCCCACACTGCAACGGCCATCTTGTGTCCATTCACTCCCCGCCTTCTGCCCGATACATAAAACCGCGCGAAAATCGAACTTGCAACTCAGTTGTGTCGCGCGAACGTACCGCTCTCAGCCAAAAAAAGCGCGCGTTTTTTTGGTTGTTTTTTTTTATTATTTTTTTTAAATCGGCGCTCGTAAGGTGTTTAGAAACATGAAGTACCTGATTGTAATTGCTGTTTTCGCTCTGGCATTCGCCGCTGAGGAGAAGAAAGAGGAAGAGGAAAGATCGAAGACTTTCAGGCGGCTCATCCCAGCTGACGTGCTTAGAGGTCAGTGCCATCAGTGAAAATTTATTGAAAATGGAAGGTGTGATTCTATACCCACCACAACGCCCTTCTTTTTAATTGCATTACATCCTCTTTTCTCCGTTCCGCATAATTATAGTGATTATTTTTTAAAGTAAAGCTTAGCCTTCCGGAACATAATGAATACATTTTCAACAAATTAAATAACAAAAATATGAATTTTTATACAAAAATGCTCATTAACTTGCGGAACAAAATGTACATACTAATTAATGAAACTGCTTTGTAATTCTTGAGTAATTAATATATACAAGTAGTAGAGATGTTGAAATAATGTAATAGACATATGATTTGCAAAGTAAACGTTACTTTAGTAACTTATTAGTAATCTGTGGTAAACGTCAGTAGGCAATTTTGTAAGTGATATTTGCATACTGAATTGTTTTTCTTGTTTCATAATTATCTACAAAAAACCCAATTATATAAATAAACGTAACCAACTAAAGATTAAGTAAATAAAATAAAGAATTAGACAAATAAAAATATTTTTAAATAAAAAATTTGCACGGCCAGAATGGTCCCGAGTAGGCTGGCTGCATTGCCTCACTATAGTGTATATAATTAATATGTAAAAAAAAATATTCAGTTTCAATTTCAATTTACCTATCCGAAGGCAGACATGAGATCTGTGATTTTTTCCTTCATGTTGGATTCTTAGCAAAACAATTTATCTGCTTTTTCTTTATTGCACCAGAATATTACATACAAAAGAGTACAAATGCTAGGTCATACACAAATGTGGACTTATAAGAAATCTACATTCTCATAGTCAGTTCTATGACTGTCTATTTATATCATGGACTTATTATTTAAACAGGACTGAGTACTCGCCGCTGAAAAACGAGCCGAGCAGGATGTGTAACGTAGAGGCCGTTTGTCTCTGTCTAACAGGGTGACCACAATATATTTGTTACTTGGGACAAATGTTGTAATAAAATATTTGTCAAAAAACTTTGGCGTTTTGACATTAGCCGGCGTGAGCCATTTATTTCGCATTTCTTCATTTTTTGGGAAACTGCAATAATAGTACAACAGTCAGGACCCTAATCAATCACACATATTTCACATATTTCGACTCATTTCAAGAATTCATGGGCATCCTACTTCTTTGATTTACAAAAATATTATTTTTAGCTTACCTGTGGAAAGATATGTTGCAACCACCATAGGATTCACTTGGGCAAGTATAAACGCAACACTTTTTCACCATTTTACTCCTTTTACTTGTTATAATATAACAAATACTTTAAAAAACTTTTAATGCAAAGAAAATTCAAAATCAAACCGAACCGCCATGACATGACATGCTTTTCAGGGTTACCATAAAAATAACAAAATCGAAATAAAATTGTATGTTTTCTGTTTGATTTAAGAATATATGAAAAGAAATTAATGCGAATGTTATTTGTTTATTTATAATTGTTAAAATAACATAAAAATATAAGTGTTTCAATGGAATTTTTGAGTAGCCAAAACTGTTGATCATAATCATTTTTTTTGCTGGCAAGATGTAAGAACGAGACACACGGCCTCCGTTATTTCTATCTCTCTCGGCTCGGATTTGCCTTTGTGTATGGTGCATCCAATTTAATACCTTATTGCGTTGACATAGTGATCATTTTCCTAAATGATTCTTTTGATAGTTATCAGTCCTGTTTAAATAATAAGTCCATGATTTATATAAATAAAAAAAAATATATAAAAAAAAACAAAAATTTATAAAAAAAAATAAGTATTTAAATATTATACTTGTATGACAACCGACCGAAGTGGCTGGTTTTACGAATGCGGGTTCAAATCCTACTAGTAGGATCTTCATATCACAAATATTTACCTCTAGAGGTAAATATTTGTGATATGAAGAGGAAATACAAAATTTATATAAATGTTTATATATTCAGTAATTTTACAGAGTCCTTTTAAATCTTCTTTTAAGTACGACAGTACTTGTACTAAAAGTGATAACTCTTCCAAATTTAAATAACATTTGTACTGAATAAGCGAAAATACTCCCTCATTATACGAGGGAAGGCCTATATCCCTGCAGTGGGATATTTACGGGCTGATGATGAAGAAAATACATACATACATACATGGTAAAGGCAAAGGAAAAAATAAATGCTGTGTTGTGTCAGGAAGTCACAGAAAAGGCGGAATGTAGGGAAGTGTGGAAAGGACTCCACTGACAAGAGCATAGCTCTTAAATATTGGAGGAGGAAGCGAAAATAAGTATTGTGTTACAATGTTATATCTGCATCTTGATCATACTTTCTATATAAGTTAAGGAAGAGTGGATCTTTCTAGCACAGGCATTTTGACGCTTAAAAGGAAGATCCCACAACACATTGGTAATTGTATGATTTGAAAAACAAATAAACTATTTTGTATTTTTTTGTATATTCATGTGTGTGTGTGTGTGAATGTGTATATCCATAGTTTACCTTTGCCTAAAATTGGGTACTACTTAGATTATCCGAGATATTGACGACCTGTTTGGTGTAGTGGTTAGCAACTCTGACCACTATACCAAAAGGTTGCGTGTCCGAATCCCGCTAGGGGCATATGTTTGCGATGAATACGGATAAGTGTACCCGAGTTGTGGATGTTTTCATTTATAACAAGTATTTATTTACAAAAAAAAATGTATTCATCTAGTATATCAACCATCTGGTATCCACAACACAAGCCTATTGCTTACTGTGGAACTAGATGGCGCAGTGTGTACGTCTAAGGATATTTTTTTTTTTTTTATAACACTAGAACTATTCTTAACAGTTGCCCACTACTCTCACTGTTACTAACCATTCCCTTTGCAAATTACATCAAAACTAGCACTTCAGTAGTGACTAATGTAATAGCAGTCGTCATAGTGCAACGAACCGGTCAAATCGCGTGCTGTTGAAGCTCAAATAACTGGTTATTGTAGGAAAATATTACATGAAAAAACGATTATTGTTTGACAGTGATAGCAGGTATGACACAATTGCAGAAATTTCACAGTTGATTGAATAATTACTGAATTTATTATGTCAATTACATAATTGCATACGCAACTGCATTGCTGGGAGACAGGTTGGTTGCAGTTTTTTCGGTAAATATAAAGACAATGCATGCATACTGTTGAAGGGCTGTCCTGAGTTAATTTTGGCAGTTTATTCCACATCATGGCTGCCTGAACACTGAAGGAGTGAAAAAGGAAGTTTATGGTGGCTCTAGGACAGGCAAATGTTTTGTGATGCAGGATGGTCTAGGAACATCACTCTATTTCTATTCTCAACGGGCAGATTTTTGTCAATCAAGACCATTTCCACCGAAGATGCGCTAGGAGAGAATTGAAATTTGGCCATAGAAATTTCAGTTCATCCATCATCAGTTCTGAGATAAATAATTGCCATCTCGTTTGTCACTTCAACCGAGAAGTCTTACGTTCTTACTGCCTCCATATCCCCTCTCAAATTTTCAAAGCATTAATATTTCGTGTTTTGAGACCGGTTATCAAAACAACCATTTATTGCAAAAAGTGCATTAGCGGACAGAAATAACCAAACTGGTAACGTTTAGGGTCAAGGAACTATATTCAAATTAAGAATTTCGATTTGTTTTCTTTTTGTTTGTACCCAGCGACAGTCGGAAAAATTAGCCTCAAACACTAGTAAAGTCGCCTAGCTCTCAGTCTTTTACAGGATGAACTTAGGTGAGTGTGCGTTGGAATTAATAATCTTATTCCACCGTTTCTGTTCCCTCTTCGGCATGGGCAGGCGTGGGGAGGGATTCCACCCATATATTGTTAATATACCGAACACTCGCACTAAGAAGTTCAGCTATTCATTTATAATGCGAACAGCCAAGGCATGAAACTCCCTTCCGGCTTCAGTCTATCCTAAATCCTATAACCTTAGGATCTTCAAAAGCAGAGTGAATATTGGAATCGCGTGCTTCATCTTCGACCACATCGTCACTTTGCATCAGGTGAGATTGTGGTTAAAGTCGACACCAGTTAATCATAAAAAAAATAAGGAAAAATGCAACATAACTCACTGAATTCCCGCCAAAGTGACAATTTTTTAAGTTGCCAGTAAAATATGAGATGACGATTGCAAGAACCCATTTATCTGACTTTTCAAACCCGATGACGAAAATGAGACAATATGGTATTGCGCTCATTCTCAGAACTACCCGAACTTCTTTGCTCTTCATCTCAACCTCTTCGAAACTCTGGAATAATCAGTTTAACCGCCTCGGTTTGACTTCGATACACAGCAGCGTAAATTGTTTAGGGAGTCTATTTAGTAGGTGGTATCGCATTTTTGCTGCGCATGGGCAACGAGGCCTTCGATAAACTGGACAACACGTCTTCTCGTTCAAAAAACCTCTTTGCTATTGAAGACGAGAGTCTCTAATCAAAGTGTGTTACTGTGATGAGTTATGGCACTGAACTGTGGTCTCTCACTATATCAATGCGATGCTTAAGTCGATCTGTAACGTGTGTCAAATTTTAATTGTCAATAAATAAAAAAAAATAAAAGAAATATCCTTAGACAAGCACACAACGTTTTTTTTATATAAATACGAGTATATACTTAATATAAATTAAATACATCCATAACTCTGGAACACATGTCTGTATTCATCATACAAATTCGAACCAGCGATCATTTCGGTCGTCGAATCGTCAATATTCACAATGTGACCGTGACTTTATTGCTTCTAAATCATACCGAACTGAGAATACTATCACAATGTATCTACCCACCTAAAATAGATTAATATAGCGGAAGTCAGTTTAGTAATTTCACAGACTTTCACGAATCTATTTTCACACAGTACATAATAGAATACCATTTTGATTGCACTTTCACAGTACCTGCTGAGAATGTAACCTTTTTTAGTTGTCTAAAAACTTCATGTTGATTTATGTTTTTTTTTATCTCGAAAGAGATTGTATGTTTTGATAGTTTAAGTTATAACAAACAGTATATGTAACGCCGCTCTCGTGAAGCAAATTTTCAAATTCAAATAATTTATTGTGAAGTTATGTGATAAAAAGGATACAGATGTCAGATCAATGGAATGTCCAATGAAATCTGCCCATTAGGCGTACAATACAAAGTGTTAAATTTATTTAAACAAAATGGTTTCTATACTAAACAACGCAATCCAGATTTAAATAAATGTCATTCATTTTCATCTATAATTTGTAGGTAGTGTCTAGTGTGTTAGATATTAAATTTTAATGATTAATTAATATTACAATTTATCATTGAGAATATCTCGTGAAGCTAAAGCAATTGATATTCACTCTGCGGGTTCTTGTCAAAATAGCCAATCCTTCCACAATATCCTTAAATTCTTAAGTTTTACAGGTCGAAATTTCCAGAACGAAAACGTTGGGACCAAAAACGCACTGTGTTTTCTTTTGTGACACCACCGCCATACACATAATTAATCCTTCGAGCCGTTTCTGCAACACTGGTGCCACGGCGGAACTCGTACTCGTAAATAACGCGATATTTTATGTTTTCCATTTTGTAAACTGAGTGACGCAAAGAAAAAACCAAAGATGGAAAAAACGTATGGATTACGGTTTTCGAAAAACAAATGCATGAGTTTATATATAATATGCTGTAGAAATTTGAAATTGGAATTCCTAACCAAAGAGGAGATATTTGAGATCAAAGTGGCCAGTACGACAAAACGCCAATTTCATATGTAAAGACCTAAAGAGAACAGCACGGAAAATATGCAGAAAAAGTTACATGATCTTGAAAGGCTGTATGAAATTAATCCTTGGCCGTTCTTCTAATTTAAGAGCTACCTATTTGATTAAATGAAAAAAAATAGAGCAGGCAACGAAATGCGTTCTGAATTAAAACGAATCGCACCACATGGCGGGCATGAATAATGGGTTGCAACAGCCAATGTTGTCGCAATACCTACGTATATACGGAAATGTTGCAACGGACAGGCACTCTGCTCATTAGCTTGCAATAGCTCGGATGATTCGCAATCGATAACATCGAATAATACGATGCCATTCGTCAATCGGGTCTAGAAAGGAACTCTCGCTCGTTCATTTGTTTTTTCTTTTGACAGTGTTTATGATGTCTTGACTGGCCACACGATTTTCGGTTCGTGACTCCACTCCTGATTACGAACAACTTTCCACTAGGAGTGAAGTCCACCCCGGAACCAGTTATTCGAATTAAATTTAACCCAGCATAATTAACCCTTTTTTAAAATTTTTGTACCTATCATTATCATGCCTTTCATCTTTTGAGTCAATTGTAGCGCAGTCGGTATTCGTATTCGATTAGTGAAGTTAAGTCATATTTGGCGCGGTCAGTTTTAGATGGGTGACCACTTTAGTGACATTTTTATATGAGTGTTTCTGCGCTTTGAAAAGCACATGACAGTTGGATCTGATTGTTTTCACAATCGGCTTGAAAACACTGACTGTCAGGTGTCCACTAGTCTGATACAATTCCAGCAATCCGTAGTGGGTGCTGGTGGGGATTATGGTCCATACCCTTAGTTGAGAGGAGCGGAGTGTAGTGGCGACGTAAAGCTGCGTGACGTCTGTGATATCAATCTTTTAGATGATGAAAATGCTTCCAAAACGTTTGTTTATCTCTCCAAATCGACGAGTACCTTGAAAATCATAAAACCCCCCAGTTCTTAGGAAATGTCCCCAATATAGCATCACTGTATGCTTTGTAGTACAATCTAAAATGTTGTACAATTTAATTTTCGAACGGAAGTTATTCGCATAGAATCACTTTTTATAAAGCATACGAAAAAAAAAATAAGATGAATATAGGATAGCAGAAAGATAATCAATAAAGAAGACTTGGCTTCTAGCCTGAGAAAAATATACGAGTATAAGACTAAAGAAGACTAGGCTGTATGGGTTTTGATCCCTATGTCTTCCAACATTGTTGGAGAATAAACAAAAAAAAAATTATAAACATACAAGGCTGTATGGCGCTGGCGCGAAACATACAGCATAAAAAAATAAGGAATACAATTCTGATATCGTACGTTCTTCTTATTTTTGAGGATGGCAACCAGTCAACCTCATTGTCGAGGGACATTACTGCCAGTTTCGAGTGAAAATTTTTATTTATCTTATTTCTTCAGTTTATAGGTCAGTCTCAATCAAAACAAGTAATTCGTCGTATACAGAGTCTAGTCACGGTCAAGTCATTCTTCAGTAAAGTGGCAGAATGCTTTACAAAAGATTTTGGCGGCTTCTTGTGGGAACCCGAAAGCTCCTTTACGCACTTTAATTTACACTTCCCTTCACCTGTACACCAACACTAACGTTTGCTGCACAATATTCTGCCATTATTAAGCTTCAAAAGCTAGAATGCACAAATTTTAAGACTTGTAAAGAAAAATGCTACTTCACTCGCCGAGTTCCCGCCAAAAAGCCATATCGTACGTTAATTGGGTAGACTTTGAATATACTAATTTGCTTATCCCTTTGTGTTGTAATCATTTTCCATGAAGCGTTATAATCAGATTTTAGTATCAATTAGCACTGCTTGATATTATGATGATGCATTATAACTGGCCCAGTTCGCAGAAAATATGTGAACTGAAGGTTAGACTAGATCAAGTCTAATTTGTATTCATAATATATGTTATTGACCTTGTTACGGTGACTTGCTTAATGATCCACTTTCGCGAAGGATGTAAAAAAAGTCAAGGTGGTCAGGTTAGAAATAGAACCTATAGGAAAGCTCTGCATATGTTTCAAATTTATAAAATATACATATACAGAGGAAAATTAAATCTATGTTTTTTTAACCCTCAACCTTATACGGGCTAGCAAAGGTCCGTCATTATTCCACGGCAGCCAATCTTTAATTCCCTCAAAAAAATATGGTTTTAAACTCATCATAAAATGAGCTATTGATCTTTAAAATCGCGAAAACATTTAAAATGAAAATGGCGACTACTAAATGACGTCACGGTACAGTAAATCAAATCACGGAAAGTCCATTGTAGCTTGTAGTATCTAGCAGGAAAGCTGATTACAGTGTGATGACACTACGCTACGCTCGTATTTCATGAAGTTGTAATGTAATTTGATTTTATAAATTTTTAATTATAATAATAAATAAATATCCTTAAACATACACACAGCGTCGTCTAGTTCCACACTTAGCAACTATAGGCTTGTGTTTTGGATACCGCAGATGGTTGATATACTATAATTTTTTTTTTGTAAATATATAATTATTATAAATGTACCTAAACATCCATAACTCGGGTGCACATGTCCGTATTCATCACACAAACATATGCCTCTAGTGGGACTCGAACCCGCAACCTTTTTGGTATAGTGGTCAGAGTTACTAACCACTACACCAAACAGGTCGTCTGATTATTTTAACAATCTATAGACAATAAAGAGATTTTATTTATCTTATTATGTAGTACCTAGTTAAACTGTTCAACTAGCTGAGCTGTGGGGAAACATGTATTTAAGCATGTTTATTCATTTTAGTGACTACAATTAATTACCCTATTATAATATTATATATATTATAATTTATATAAAATACATAAATAATATACAAATTAAGATCGGGTCCATGATATAATGGATCGTAGCCAGAGAATAGTGAAAATTCGAATAAAACTTATTGTGACAAATTTCACATAATTTAATAGCCACAACTTTGGCCACCAACACCGCGATTGGCGAGAAGTCATGCTTTCACCCGCCACTAGCCAGCTTGTCTTTTTGCAACAATACATTCTCTCTAAGATATCTTATAAGTTTAAGTACTAAGGCTTGACTATGTAATGAGAATTTCAATTTAATGGCTTTCCAGTTTTCAAATAAACTTTTTTTTTATGCACAATGGGTTAGCAGTTGACCTCAATCACATCCGTTGTTAAATGAAGATGAGGCCGAAGTACCGACCCGGAAACCCCATATCATTTGGGGAACTGTAAAAAATATGCGATATTTTCTCAATTTTAGCAATAAAATGGTAGGATTGAATTTTTGCGTTAGAGATGTGTCAAAAATTTTATTTTATTATAATTGTGTCGACATTTTTATTTTTTGTATGACAACACAAAAGTGACCAAGTTATCGCACTCAAAGGACTAGTATTCAGAACCGTAAAACCTTTATTAAAAAAACAAGAAATAAACGCACCAATTTTCATTCACGATTTCACGCGAACTCGACCCTACCATCTTTAAAACAAAAATTCGTAATCAAAAATTCGTTATAATCCAAAGAATTGCATAATGTTTTACATTATTTGTGATATTTTTTAAATAAATTGTATAATTATTGTTTATAAATATTGTACAAATATAAAATGTAATATATGAAATGTCAATTAAATCAAAAATTTTATATATGTTATATGTTTTTTATAAAATAGGCTACAATATAATCTCAAGGACACCTCGCTACCCGAGTAACCACCCGGAACACCTAGTTCATATTATTCAAATACTTTTTTTGTGATCGATTACAATTTATATGAAAACTGGGTCATAAATATTGTTTACCCTTACAGCAGTTTTGATGAGTCATTTTTGCGAATATTTTTTATCGAGTTATCACTTAATCACACTCGGAACTCCCCAACTTATTTAACTGGCTATCTTATCTCAAACAGCGGGAACATAACAATGCTATCAACATTGTTGAATGGCGGCAGACTTAGATTATATGGTGGTAGCTGGCCAGGCGGACAATTAAAGGCGTTTATGTTTCGGGAGCATCGATTGTGTCAAAGATCTTGACACAAATTTTTTGTAATTCCGAATGAATGATTGTTTGACTGTAAACCCAGGGTGAACACTAATACTTGTGTCGGGTGTGGAGGAGATGATACGAGAACTTCCATGTAACAAAGGATGATGTCGTCTAGGACTGCTATCTTGTCCACACGGCTTAACCTTGCCAGTGTTCCATTTGTGTGAATCACCCTTAAGACACATATAACGTAGCTTTGCAGATTTTCATCATTAATTACTTTTGTAGTTACGTCGGACAATTAACGAAAAACTTGTTTAGGCACATTATTCGAATCCGCTGATGATGATGACATTCGCCCGTAAACATCCCACTGCAGGGATATAGGCCTTCCCTTGTAAATGAGGGAGTATGATCAGTAGTTCAGCACGCTGGCCCAATGCGGGTTGGGGACTTCACATGCCTTTGAATTTCTCAGGCATTCAGGTTTCCTCACGATGTTCTCAGTAGCAGTCGGATAAATGTACATAAGTAGGTAATTAAATTAAATTTAAAAACTCATTGGTACATGGCCTGTCTGGGAATCGAACCCGGACCTTCCCACATTGGGAGACCGCGTCTTAACCGTTGAGCCACCGACGCACCGTATCCGAAACCGTTATATAAAACGTAAAATATCAGATTTATTTATTTATTTATTTATAGTTTATTGTACACTAATCATAAAAACAGTACAGCAATAAAGAGGATGTACAAAGGTGCAAGCTTATCTCTAAAAAGAGATTTCTTCCAGCAAGACCGTGAGTGACAAGAGTGAGAATTGAAGTGGATAGACATACATACGTGTACAGATTTAATAATAATAATAAATACCTAATAATAGTAATATAATATACAATACTTGTATACACATACTTATATGTACAATACATATACCTACTTACATATCTAAATGGATAAATAAATACTAATATATACATATATAAATACATATTATGTACAGAATATTAAGAAACCTATAGTACCTGTGTGTTATAAATACCTATATTTGCAATACAATAAAAATTACTAATTGTAAGCCAAGCCCAAGTAGTGTTCCCTTAGTCGCTTCTTGAAAATCCAAATGTGTGTTTTACTTGAATAAACTTTTATATATTATTTTAAAGTTGGGCAACATCATCATATCAGCCACTGGGTGTCCTGAATACAGTCCTCCCCATACATTTCCAGAGCGGCCAGTTGAAAGCCGCCTGCATCCACCGACGTCTGGTGACCTTCATTAGGCGTCCGACCATCTTGCGAGTAGACGTCAAAACGCTGCGCTTGCTGGTGCGAGGTTTATACTTTAGGACTTTCATGGTCCAACGGCCATCACGTGCACTGCCACTTTACTAATCCACTGGGCTATGTCGTTGTTCTTCTACGGATTTCCTTGTCCCAAATTCGTTCTCGTAGTGAAATACCGAGCACCGCCCTCTCCATAGCTGTTTAACATTGAGCTTTCCTACGAAGCCCAGTCAAGAAGACACCAAATCAAAAACTCATCATTGGTAACACACATTGATATACTTTCGTCTTTAAACACTGAAGGGTCTTAGGCGTGAAGATGCGCCTGTTCCCGAATTTGCCCATCCGAGTTAGATTCGACAATCGACCTCTTTTTCGAATTTGGACACTGCGCAAGGAGCTGAAACAAGCTCAAAGTCACAAGCGCCGTACATATCCTGCAATCACTATAAACCACGAGTTTGCGGTGCTTGCAGGCAGACATTGGGCCCATGGTCTTCTGATATGATAAAACTTGCAAAGGATTTATCCATTAGACTGGTTCACGACTCTGGAGATGTGAGAGCTGGTGCCTACTTTGCTCAGCAGCTGTATGCATTTAGCGGGGCAAATGCGCTAGCGTACTAGGTACTATGTCTCACGGAAGCGAGTTGGACGGCGTATTTTTACTATAAGATATCTTGTGCCGGGTGATACCCATCAACACCTTCTAAAATGGAGTTTCCAACTGATATTGTTGTAGGCAAAGAGGTTTTTACATCTCGTGGCCGACTTAGCCACAAAAAGTTCTCTCCGCCATAATAACGTATGTACTTTACGTCAATGTTTTAAGGCTACGTGTTTTTTGTTTCGCTCCTTCGACCGATGGTGAGTCAATATACCTTTTAAGCAATAACATCTCCAAAATTCCACGGCCGGTTATAATTTGGTTTTTGTGCACTTAAAATGTCAGGGTTTACAAGATCTGATTTTAAGCAATATAAAGTTTAATCGCTTTCTGAAATCTGTCTGATTATCCAAAATGGCTGCAAAACATTCTCTGTTTTTATATACTCAAATCTCAGTTTACACCTAAACATTTTGCATTTTCTATAGGTTTCGTTGATATTCGACGCACAGTTTTCTTCTGGACTAAATAGCTTCAGCAGTAAAACAAAACTATATTTTTTCCACGTTGATATTGTTTTTCCTCACTATAAGTAGTCTCTTTAAATATGTAGCACAAAAAAGCAATTTCCTGGTGGCCTTTGTGTGTAAAAGGACATTTATAATAATGTCAACATTAATTTAAAATCAGTGACTAATAAATGCATCGAAGTGAGCGGTGTAGAGCGACCTTGACGAGTTCTAGAATCTAACATGTCATGTTCTAAATTCGAAAGTGAAGTCTTGAAAACGGCTAACGAATGATGTTATACAGTAAATGACGAAATAATCTATTCATTCATTCAATCATTCATTCAAATAATAATAATCTGTATTGTTAAATATTATTTTGGGTTTATGTGCTAGCTTGAATTCTCTATGAAAGAAAGAAAATTTGTTTAGTATCATACAAAGCATAGTAAACCACAGGTTTCCAGAATATGACGTCCCTGTTTTATACATAGATATCGCAATGAAATCGCTGTAAACTACTCAAAAATGTATTGTAGTACTGAAAAAATTTGTTTATTATCAAATACTGAATCACTTTTTTTTTATACGGTTATGATAATGTTAATGATGGTAAAGAAGAGAAGATGCCTGTTGGCCACAGTTGAGAATCGAGGAGGACATCGACATATTTTTGAAGAACATAATTGAGGGAAGATTGAAGCAAAGAGAGGAAGGATCCGTGCGCGATTATGTTGACCAAGTTAAAGAAAAGGTGAATGTCGTGTCGTACCGAGAGGTTATCGAGGGCAGAAAGCAGAGAGACATGGTCATTACTCCGCCGACAAGAGCATAGCTCTTAAATTAGAGAAGAGAAGATAAAAATGTTACATCAGCATTCTCGTCTCTACTGTAGGGGCAGCCTTTTTTCACTAGGGCAATATTTAAAACTGAGATGAACTTAAGTTGGCACATGAGATTTTGTGGGAGACATATAAAAAACAACGAAGAAACGCCGCCAGCGTTTTGGGTACCTTGCCTCGCGGCCCCAATTTTTTACATTTGTTCTAGTTTATACTTAAATTCCATCTCTTTATTTGTTACTGTTTTTCAAAAAAATAGTATTTAGAGTGAGATTCGATGTCAAGATAAGCATCGCGTAATTAATATGCGGATTGGTGGAGTCAGACTCCGAAGTACAGGAATACTTGCATGATAATGCCACTAGCAATCACAAAGGACAGACCGCTTCAAACGTATGCGACTGCACCACTATTGCTTCGAAGAGAATCTTAATTATTCTAAGTATTTCATAAAAAACTGACAATTAAGAGGGCAATTAAAAAGTAATGCTCTAACAAAGTAAACAGGAATTAAACAGAGATTAGTTTCACGCTTGGACGGACAATGAAAGTGAAAGGGACTGGGGTTTTATTATATCTTGACTATTTCTAGTCGTTTTAGCGTTTGTGTCTTCTTGATCTCATTATATAAAGATTTTGGGTTTATACAACGTAGTTTAGAGGATCTTGACTCACAGACTACTATTTATAGACTTAGTCTGTGGTTTGACCACAGAGTAAGTTAACTTTGACGACTAGGCGGTTAACATACTGAGAAAGGAACTTATTTTTTTAATTTAGGAAGGAGCGTGGACCTCTCCATCTGTAATCTTCAGGTTTTTTAGAAGTATAATTTATAAAGGCGTATCTAACTATTATTATATTTCAATCAGCTATTTCGTATATATTTTGACAATTAAAAAAAATATGTTTTTTTCAAATGCCTCTTAGTTTGAAGGTGTTATTTTCATCATCATCTTATTAGAGCCACAAATCGATAAAATAATAACTTCCTTACAAGATAATTAAAATTTTCATTCTTGAGCTACCATATTGCCTAGTGTGAGAAACAAGAGGTAAAGATATTTTCCTCCAACTAAGCTATTATTTCCTCATGACTTTTCAATTAAGCCTGTTCTCGAGAATCTCAGTGCATAATGTTGTTTAATATCCAAGCCTGCACATTCTTTTTTAATTGTAGTGGTTTAGTAAAAAAATAAGTCGAAAAAGTTTGATTATAAAATATTTACTTAAGTCGTCACATTTAAATTAAGAAAAATATTTGTACTCCGAGTTCAAGACTATTTAGCTTGTTCTAAATTTGAATTAAAAGAAAACATTGGTAATATACTCAGAATATTCTGAGGTACTAAATATGCGCGCAAAATGGAAAAGTTACTACTACAAGTGAAAATTAGATTTTGTAAATGATTCTGCCTTCGTTGTTGGAGGAAAAGGAGATTATGGAGTATTACGTGATTTATTTGTGACTAGTGTTTTTAGAGCCATCTCCATAATGTCGCTCGATGCAATTATAAATCACTTTCTGCTCTGTGCAACAATCTACTAAGTATTAATCTTATGTTATGATGAAATCTTACGAAACCAATAATAGGTAGGTATAATTTTTTATTATTATTATAATGATGTTTTTAGGGTTCTGAATCTCAAAAGTCAAAGCGCTTTTTTCAGGAACAGCTGGGGGTCTGTGGCACTATCCTTTCGTGCCAGACTTTAAGATCGGGAAGTTAAGTTTTATTATCAAATGACGTTTTCAAAGGCCGTATCTTTTTATTGGATACTATTGAACTTTTATATCAATGTGAGGCTGAAAGTTTTAGTATACGGTATTAATTTCAACTTCATACCAGCCGTTTCTCAGAAAAAGGACTTTTAAAAATGTCTCAATAGTTACATACAGAATCCTCAAGGCACGCTTCCTAATCTTACTTGACGCCTTTATTTTAACCCGAGAGATCCAAAAAGGAGGTGTTTTTGCGGTGTATGTATATATTATTATGTAGATTTGTGTTACCTTCTGTAATCTAAATGGCTCAACCGATTTTGAAACGCATGGTGTCGTTCGATTAATAGTGTCATAGGATACATTTTATGGTCGCAAATCCAACATGGCCCCCTCAAAATAGAAAATATGCTGTCGGGTTTTTTGTTTTTTAAATAGTTATGTATGAACCACTCGGTATACAGATTTGGTATACAGATCTATAAAGTGGATAACATTTACGAATATTTTTTCCGAGCACACAATAAATACATGTAAGAACTATCAGTGCCAATCATAGACCTTATATGTTGACCAAACATACCAGTAATAAAATTACACCTAATTAAAAGAACAACGAGGAAATTTAATATGACTGCCACGAATAAATGTATTGTATTAATTTTTTTATGGCTTAATTTGTTGATTCCATAAAATATATTTTTTTACATACGGAACCCTTTACATCTGAGTGGGTTGTACACGGAAGGCGTTAGACTTTAAAATCAAGTGAAAGTAGACTCAGACCAGATTTACATGCGATGTAGGCCGCAAGGCTGCTATTTCATAGTAGCGTATACACTAAACAGTAGCTCAATTCGCTAAGGTCGCACGATATAAGAAAATTTTGCACTATGAATAAAAATATGTTTTTGGTGTTAGTGTTTGACCCGCTTTTACAGCTGGGGACCAAAAGCCCTATTTTACAATGGTTTTACCGTTCGAATGGAACGTTTTTTTTTAGCTTTAGTTAGACTAAAGCTAAATAAATTCAGCTAAGCTGAAGTAAAAAAAAATTGTGAACGATTATATCGTTGACGCTACCAAAGTAAAACCAAACCCGAAATGTTTAGAGCTAACCACGAGTATTAAAAAAAACTAGTTTAATTTCCGTTCAAATTATTAGCGCGATACGAAATGCGCTTAACGTTACGTTTTTGGTTATGGTTAAGTTTTGGTAGCATCGTTCAAACTTAGCGCGATCGGCCCCCTGATGTATAAAAGAGACACCACGTTTACCCAGAATCCTCAAGTTATCTCAAACAGTATAATATGGCAATGTTACTTATTGGCGACAATCAGAGACATAGCACGTATTTTAATGATCGAATCAGGAATGAAGAAGTCTGCTGAAGAACGAAGGTCATCGACCTAACCAAGCGTATTGTGACAACTGGGCACGTAACTCATAGGACTGATAGCCGTTTGAGCTACAAGCTGGATGAATGACTAAGGTGCGCAGGTATTCGCTGGATGTAGGCTGCTTCCAATCTGTTGTTCAGGAAATCTATGGCGGATTGCAATAGTGAATGCTACATGTGGATGTCCATATTCTTTAATGTCACCTTAGTCTATATAGATCGATATACTATAAGCTAGTTGTATTACTGTTAAATAATAATATGCTGTGACAGACAGGTCGGACAGATCGTAAAGGTACCGATTTGGATGCAAGAAATCGCTTGTGTAATGAAATGATAATGAGCGGTGCATTATTATTTTTTTAATCTGGAGCGTTCATGCGTCAAGGTTTTTGGTTGACGGATGACTTAAGCTGTCAGTCTGAATTAACATAATATGCACTCTCCTTGTTGATTAACTTCCAGATTTTCAGTCTGTTTTCTAAATGAGGAAGCAAACTGCCTGTTTTTCCCGCTAGATGTCGCAACAATTTTCTAACCTCAAGAAGTTAGAAAATAGTTTTTTTTTTGTAATAAAAATATTGAAAATGACTCATGGTGCAGCCTTTAGATTTTATATTGCGAGATCGGCTCCATAATTAATCGGCTCCATGATTAATGGTAGTAGGTATGCTAGATTAAACTGAACCTATCGCATCGTAATGGTAGTCTAGACAGTTATTTTAGAGAAATATGGATGGTACAACCATTGTGCTGGAAACCATTGGACGGCTGTAATAAAACATGTTTGAAATCTGATCAATAATGAATGATTATGGGCGATACTAACCAGATGTTCTCCATAACCCGACATGTTATGATGTAACCAAATATGCAAGTGATAAAACATGGTGTCGCATTCGTTGGTACAGTGTTAAAATATTTTGACTTGACTTATTTTTAAGTTAGCTCTGAGGCTTTTGTTAAAGGTTACGCAAATGCATAATTTTGTATGAAAACGTCTAAAAATGGATTCTGATTCACGATTTGGGAACAATGTTAAATATGTATTGTAAAGCTGTGCGTCCAAAAATTTAAATTTGAGTCATTACACGCATAATGTTGTATAAGAACTTAACCTCCAAAGCCGGTTACTTTTAAAAATAAAACGGAATAGAACTTGGATGGAAATGGAAAATGGATGGACATTTCTGCCAGAATAACCCTTTATTAAATTCATATTTGACACAGCGACTTCTTGTGCGAACACGAAAGCATAACAATTGTTTCTTGCTGCACAATTTTCTGCCTTTAAAACTCGAAATATTCAAATTTCAGGAAACATAAAAGAATTCCCGCCAAAAAACCTCGAAGGCAGAGAAACTATTCACTCTATTACTCAGTTAAGCTTATCTAAATGATAACAATATCCAGTATATTTTATTCTTATTTTTTTTTGGCGGAACATAAATTGTAAAAATACTTATTTAAAAAGAACAACCCTTTGAACTTGTGAGTAAGCGGTAATTATATGTTATGTATGACGTTGTCAGATGTTATTTTTATAACTCACTGGAAATAACATTTTTACTTTTCATTTCTAGAAATAGGGTGTGTCGGAAAGCCCTGTGAACAGTGCTATCATTTCATAGCTATTGCTTACTTTATTGGTTAGTTCAAAATAAATGCAAAAAGCCGGTTTTGCATCAAGCTGATATACCGATATGAAATATTATCCCAATTATAAAAACAGTAGGTACTTTACTGAACTTGCCCTAAAAGCATTAAATCTGAGTTTTTGTTCTGTGGCCAAAGCTGTATTCAAAATATCTGAAGTCGTTACTTTTTAATGGGTTCTTTATTGACAAAGGCGCACCACCCATACAGCCTATCTAGCTCATGGCCGTCCAGACAAAAACGTCTACGCATCTAGGCAGAAAACAGGCACTGGTATTGTATGTGGTAACCTTCTATTAATGGTGCCTATTGATTCCTTTATATTTACATTGACTACATTGGGAAACTAAGAATTTCTCATGACAATTACTTTGTCTACATTCGCATAGATTAAAACCATTTTAAAGCCGTGAATAAACTGACAAGCAGTGTTGTCTAGTCTGTACGCCACGGACTAACAACTTATAATCTGGATCGACTTTTTAACGTATTCTCCGAAGCACGGAAATATTCTTATGATAAACTAGTCCATTTGCTTATTTGTTCGCTAATCGAAAATGAATGGCATTCGCTACACCATGAGAGCTTCTTTAGCATGAGTGCGCGAGAGTAAGGCCCGTTTTTAAAACCATCTCAAGATTGAGGTGAACTTAAGTTGATACTTGAATTAATCTTGTGTATTTAAACAGTATCAAAAAAAGAGGGTGAGAGAGATCTCAATCATAAAGTTGCTTTATTAATAAATAATAGACAGCGCCGGTGGCTCAGCGGTTAAGACGCGGTCTCGCAATTTGAGAGGTCCGGGTTCCATTCCGAGGCAGGCCGGAACACAACAATGCCATTAACATTGCTGCTTGGCGGCAGATTTAGATAAGATGGTGGTAGCTAGCCAGGCGGACATTTAAAATGCCCTACCACCAACCAAACCGAGTACTTAAACATGTACCCCGCTGGGGATCGAATCCGCGACCTCCGAATCGTAAACCCAATGTTGTTTACATTGAGCCACGGAGGCGGTCAAATGTATGTAGGTATGTATTTCTTCCGAATGTTGATTTTTAACAAGATTATTTTGTGAAGTTTTTATTTAGAAATAATACCAGTAAATTTGTCGTTTTGTCAGGAGAGCGGTGTGAATATGCCGCACTATATTCTCGTCACTTCACAGTCCGCAGCAAGTCTAGCAGATTTTGGACAATTATAAAACTTACAATTATAAAATTTTACACAGAAAATTCAAAGGTTGCAAGAGAATGCCGGAAAAGATGGATCCCTCAGTTGTAACCGCCAGTAAAAGCTATTTAGTAATAAAACAAAAGTCACTTCGCACACACTTTTACTTGTAAGCTAAGAATCTGAGATATTAGAAAGTGCAGTCATTTGAGCGACAAGAGCTCGCAACTAATGTTTACTGAGTCTTAAAACGTTAAGTCATAACAGTACTCATCTAATCAACTAGCAGTATCACAACTTCGTGCAAATCTTATGTGCATGTTATGTTTTATAGTGTTTATTTTTAATAATGGTAGGGCATCTCAGGCTACATACTGGCTGCACAATGTCGCATCGATGTTACATCACTTCAATCATTTAGATGTAATTGCTCAGGATGATCGATAATGTCGGCTCATAAAACACATCGAGCTATCGATCGTTGTTGTGTAGGTATATGTTGATCGATCTGTAAACGATGAACCAAAACTGAATAAACACAAATTATAGGACAATGATCAACGCCCTGATGAATATATCGGCAGCGTTCGATGATCGATCAGAGTCCATTTGATGGCTTATATGACCTGTCTATGTATTTATTGTGTGTAACATCTATATATTTTTTGGTCTTACAAAATAGTCTTATAATCAAACCATTATTGATATAAATCTTAATGTTTTATATTTTGTCATTTGTGTTTCTATAACAGTGATGTTTTGTTAATGTTGTTGTTCTATATTTTAAGTGTCGCTCTTTGTCTGCAATAAAAAACTTTAAATTCGTTTTCCTTCCGAGGGTTTACAGGAAGAAATCTCTTACAGAGATAAGCTCGCCTTTTGTGTATTGTAATTTCTGTCCTATGTTTGTTCAATGTATATATGTATACTTATATATGCAATAAAGTGTTAAATAGATATAGAAATGTGAATCATGTAGGTGTAAGTTACCTATTACACCTGTGTCCCGTTAGGCGTAGGTAGATAACACAGACTTCCCCTCACTACAATCCTGTCGCTTCCTTCACTCCCATAAAATTGTTCATACACGATGTTTTAGAGCATTTCATCGTGATACGTTCGCAGTGGTCTTCACTTACCAACACAGCTTTGGCCGTCTAAGAATACCTATTTCAAACTTTGTCACATTTGGTTAATTATGGCGAACAAATACCTATCTCCAATAAACATAGAGTCTTAAATTAAACGACGAACATGAAATCTTTCTTGTCCTTCAAATCCATGTACATAATCTCTATTTGTGATATAAACACGATTTGCACAGTCGACAGCACGACTGTAACACTATCAATATAAGATGGCCGCGCGACTCTATCGCAGATGTGAACGCCATAATACCTACTTAAATTAGAAGTGTTACGGTCGTCCTGTACGAACCACAAGCTTTGAGTTACTGCTTATTTATTAGTGTATGGCTAAGTGGTTTGTAAATAAGCGACTGTTTTTACCATGTTCGCAATCTTGTATATCAATAATGTAACTTGGCTATATGGAAGTGCATTACATAAAACATTCTAATTAATTCATAAGGCTGTTTCTTCTTTGTTGGTATTATTGCCACAGAGAACCATGTTGGTATGGTTTGGCTTAATATTATAAAGTTTGAGAATTTCCGTTTTTTTTTCTAGTATCTAATTGTGATAAATGCTATTGCAACACGTGAAATTATTTTAATTTAATACTAAATACGTCACTAGCATTCTGGACATCCTCCCTCAAAGCAGTGACCTGGAACATGAGTTCTAACTACCTCGTTAATCTATGACGTGAACGTATTTTCCATGGGCCTTCTTTTTTCTGTTTCTATGTCCTTGTTAATATATTTTATTATGTTCTCATTTGTATTAAAATTTATAATTTAGATTAGAGAATAAAAGTCTGCTATCGACAATGTAAATACGATAAATAAATAATGTAAATAATCGGTGGGAAAGCAATCGATATAGTTGCTCCTGGCGAACTAAGTATCGATAATATCGGATTTCTTCAATACTATTCCTGAACTTATTATGAGATTATATTGGGTCTTTACCTATGAAATTGGAGTTTTTTTCTCCGTTAATCATATGTACCAATTCCTGCGATTTTCAAAGCTATATCCAAATTTGTTTTTTATTTGGAAAATGGAATATTATTTCAAGGTTTCACATGAAATATTTTTTTATTTCGGGGCTAAATCACATAATAAAAAAAATTGAACAGAGCTCTTTTCATGTGCTTCCCATAATCATTTCTTAGATTCGCTGAAACTTGTTATAAAGCGGTTACTTTTAAAAATTAACGCTGCCTATACTTAACTTAATGTTATCCGATAATACATACAAAATTTAGCTAAATTTGGATTTGCCGTTCCAAAAAAAAAATCAAAAATGTTTGTATGGAGAAAACAGTCTTAATGAAATGAATGAAATGAAATGAAAAAAAACCTAATAGATGATTTTTAAGGTCAACTACTACAAAACGATATACAAACTAAACATTTGAATTTTTCTTGACAAATTAAACTGAAAACTTATCAATAATAATGACCTCCAAGACACCATTATGAATCTGCCCTTGTAAACTTAGTACCTCCTTGAAACCTCCCGAGGAACCTAATGATTGCTGTAGATACTTTTAGATATTCCTTAATAGTTATCTATAACGTCTATTTAACATACTACAATCACTAACTGAGGAATAGCACCTCCACGTTGAATAGACTACATCCATGATGTGTTGTTTTCATCTACATAATTCAAAACCGCATTAAATCTCTTTGCAGATTTCCCGGGAATGTGTTTCGCGTCGACCAGATGCGCGACCGTAGAGCCTGGCAACACCTGGGACCTCGCGCCGTTCTGCGGCCGCAGCACTTGCGTGGTCAGCGAGGACACACCCCCCAGGCTTCTAGAGCTAGTAGAGGACTGCGGACCTCTGCCTCTTGCCAATCCTAAATGCAAGCTTGATACTGGTATGTGTTTATTTCATTTACTGCCAT
This sequence comes from Oegoconia quadripuncta, assembly GCA_949316235.1. Classification (NCBI taxonomy): domain Eukaryota; kingdom Metazoa; phylum Arthropoda; class Insecta; order Lepidoptera; family Autostichidae; genus Oegoconia; species Oegoconia quadripuncta. The sequence goes on from OX438749.1 coordinate 28,149,868, forward strand.
TTATGTAGGAAAAAATTCCCTGTAGGATCAGAAATGAAGAAATCTCTTAAAGAACGAATGTCCATAGACATAGCCCAGTGTAGTTGAAGTAAGCAGGACACATTACTGATGGCTGTTAGGGCATTACAGTTTTAAATTGGAGATCACGCACCGGCAGGCGCAGCGTTGTGACAAATGAAGGTCCGGGAAGTCGCTGGAGGCAGGCCGCTTTTAACCTATGGCCCTATAAATTTATGGAGGAGGCGTATCTTCAGTAGTCGATGTCCTGTGGCTGATAATGAAGATGATAAACTTTTTTTGACGGCCGATTGATGTAGTCGATGTAGAGCCTTCGAAACCGATGGTTACGGGTTCAAATCCCGAGATCTGATGAATACGAATATTTATTTCCGAGTCGCGGATGTTTACATAAATATTTATTCACGTCTAGTATCTTTATATTGATACGACACGATATTTTTTTGAAGAACATAATTGAGGGAAAGATTGAAGAAAAGAGAGAAAGGGGAAGACCTAGGCGTAATTACTTTGACCAAGTGAAAGAAAAGGTGTATGTCGTGTCGTACCAAGAGGTTAAAGCGAGGGCGGAAAGTAGAGAGACGTGGTCTATACTACACCGACAAGAGCATAGCTCTTAAATTGAAGAAGAATCTTTATAGCCTTGGCCTAATTTGGAACTAGATAGTGTCTGAAGTGTCGGCCTCATTTTCACTTAACACAGTATAATTGAGGTCATACAAAGAAAACCTTACAGTCATGTAACTACTAAATGGGGTCAATGTATCACATAGTGCATCCCTAGTTCTACCAAAATTAGGTGAAAATAGGGGTATGCCCTTGAATGGACATCGCAATTCTGGTACTAATACCTTATTTTAGTGCGCTATTGCAAACATAGTCAGCAAGTTTTTAATATGTCTAACATTGTATAATTTTCGATTGCAGACAAAACGAACAAAACTGCACCGTTCCCTGGCTGCTGTCCAATCTTCACATGCGAAGAGGGTGCGAAGTTGGAGTACCCTGAACTTCCTACCCCTCCTCCTGAAGAAGAAAAGAAAGAGGAAGAGAAGAAAGCCTAATTAAAACTAATGTCTCCCACAATTCTGAATTCCGAACGTCAATTTCAAAACGTTCGCTACTAATATTGGCTTGTTTTTTTTACTTTTGTTACGTATATCTTTTTCAAAATTTGTGGGAATATAATTGGTCTCAAAACTACCAAATTCTAACTTTAATACCGATGCAATTCTACCAATTTGAGATTTATAAATAACTGTACCCTACTTTCTATAGCATATTTTTATGTATAACACTGATGATGACTAACAGCTATGTTACAATTGTGTTTCAAATTCAAAAACACTTCCTATTTCCTGTTCTTTATTCAAATTCAAATATGCTAAAAGATTGTTACATTACCATTGTTTGGAGAGAACAGGGCGCATTCATTTCATGATTGATAAAAAAGGAATGCATGGAATGCGTATTTTGTGTTGTAATTTTTTAGAAGTATATCGGCTTTTTTACTTGAATATCTGCCTATGTAATGTTTGTGATACTGATAATAATAAATAAGAATAGAAAAGTTATTCAATAAAAAAACAAAATTTCTAAACGATCTTCTTATTTTCTTTCCTTTTCCGTGAATGACACTGATAGTTAGGGTTGCCATACATCCCGCCCGTCCCATCCGTCAGGGTGCTCCCAGGACGGGATGCTCCCGTCCCGTATTACTATATGTCCCGTATTTCGACTAAATACGGAAATATTGGGTCTTTACCTATGAAATTGGAGTTTTTTTTCTTCGTTAATCATATGTACCAATTCCTGCGATTTTCAAAGCTATATCCAAATTTGTTTTTTATTTGGAAAATTGAATATTATTTCAAGGTTTCACATGAAATATTTTTTAATTTCTGGGCTAAATCACATAATAATTTTTTTTTTAACTTTTTCGTTCCCACGTTCCCAAAAAAAAAAATCAAAAAAAACATTTTTGATTATGTATGGAGTATGGAGAAAACAGTGTTAATTAAATTCTTCATACAAAACGCCAATTTCATAGGTAAGGACCTAATAGAATAGATAGCAACTACTGTGGAGATAATCTCATCAGATCAATACCCATCTGTTAGAAAACTCATACTACGTGCACATGCGTGCAAAATTATTTAAATATAATAAAACATAGTTCAAAAGCCGCGTGTCGGTATTGAATGTCTTAGGTTCGTGTTTTAGGCATCAGAAAAGAAAACTTCTAGACCTCTAGAAGTTATGGCAACCCTACTGATGGTACAAGTGACCTACAAGGAGTTTTAAGGCAATTTGCAAAAAAAAAATATTAAAAAAAAACCCATTGCAGTCTCTTTTGAAATTTAAAGTATCATTAGAACTTGCTAACTATGTAAACAAAAGACGATCTCAGATCTCTCTCGTACCTACTCGTTTTTTACTTTCGGTATTTTATTATTCGATATGATTTGACATAAGTAAAGGAGTAAGCAAGAGTCTTGCCCATCACTAGTAAATTCATCATTCAGAGACAAATTCAATATGGCGGTTGTTTACATAGTTATAGCATTCCAGCATTCCATATAATGTCAGTTTAACCGCCACCGCGGCTCAATGTAAACAACATTGGGTTTACGATTCGGAGGTCGCGGGTTCGATCCCCAGCGGGGTACATACTTAAGTACTCGGTTTGGTTGGTGGTAGGGCATTTCAAATGTCCGCCTGGCTAGCTACCACCATCTTATCTTAATCTGCCGCCAAGCAGCAATGTTTGTATATGTATGTAATAGCATTGTTGTGTTTCGGTTGTCAGAGATAAGATAGCCAATCTCCCAAACGTGCTGGGGTTTCCGGGTCAGTACGCTTCCACCTTCGACCTCATCTTCACTTAACATCACATCAAGTACGAACCCGTGGCGCATAAAAAAAAGGTAATTCAATGTGATTTTCTATAAATTAAGTACATATGACCAGCATATAAGCATCAATATGTATCTACCTATTTGTTTAATGTTCAAAGAAACTTAAACACAAATTAATAGATAAATAATTTCAATTAAAACACAGATTATTAACTCAATATTTTATTTGGGAATAATGAATTTCATATAATAAATACACAATACAGTATGATTGTCAACATTTTATAATATGTTTAATAAAAACGTACATCTAAAATTTCAAAGTTAAAATAACTACAAACTTATTTTAAATAATTCGTGATAAAATTTAAGTATTCGGTGAAACTGTCAATTAATTTCCATTAATTCTACTAAGATTCTAAAATAAAAATTTTGGAATAATATATTATTATGTAAAACGCAACAGTCTATAAATACGTTTTAAACTTCTCATCTACATATATCTAAACACAGATTTCTTAACGTTACCTGATATTACATATATTTTAAACGTTATTATTTTTTTAAACTATACGATAAAATATAATCAACTATACTTTTAAAATCACAATTGTCCTAATCATAACATTCAATACAATTATTAATATTGCACAAAATAGATACCGACCGCGATTATAAGTTACACTGTTTTTGAGCCGAATTTCTGAACGTGCATCGAATTGCCAAAAATTCAAAATGGCGGGCGATAACCTATGAAAAGCGCGCAACTTTCAAGAAAGTTACTTGATATTCATGTCTCTAGATTTTTTAAATGTAACTCATTTCCTCGGTCTACGTGGTCTAACTCGCATTTCAGTTGCAAATACAATTAAAGCCAAAGCAACATCGATTTGTAATTTGAATAAAAAAAACGAATATAAAATGAGCATTTAAAGTGGTTTAAAATAATTCTATTATGTACCTAGTTTATGGTATAAAATAATTTTATTATTGTAAGCGGAAAAAATATATTATCTTTCTTTTGTAATTTCTCAATAAAAATATATCTTCCTTGAAGCCATATTTCATTTTTCGAACTAAAATCTTGATATGTTCTTGTGTCGTCAATCACAATAATTCGGATTTAAAAAAAGCTTATTATAAAACACGTTAAAATTATCTCGCTGTATTCGAATTAAAATCTTTTTAAAAATTCATAATAAAAGTTACAACTGATTAAAATTCACTTGACAATAAAAAATACGTAAAAAAGCAAAATGGAGGTAGAGTTATTGGAAGATAAAAATTATTTTATTTATTTCGGCGAAACTGTGTTTTAAAACTATTAAAATGTCATAATGAGCTCAAACATTTCACGACAACGCATGTAAATATTTTCTATTATTTTATATACATTTATAGAATAGTTCCTCTCATTTTGACCTTTCTTTAATACTTACAATATTTTTAAAATTTTTAGTTTCCTATCAATACCAGGATATGCCTTGATTGATTTAAAAAAAATAACAAAATAATTACGTTACAATGTGCTGTGGCTTTACCTGGGCTTAAAGGCTTGGTTTCTTGTCTGAAAAGATGAATTAAAGAATATGTCCACAGACCACTCTCAGTAAACCCAGGTAAAGCCAGATATGATAGTTCATTACCTAACTAAGTGTTAGCATAATTAGTAGTTAAAATATCATTCAAAATGCATAGCAAAAATAAATGAAAAAGCACATTCTTGTGGAACTGGTTCCACTTAGTTCACAGGAGATCCCATTCAAAATGTTTATTACAATAATAATAATTATTTTTATTCTTGCGTTCAAAAACACGAGAGTCAAAAATATATTATTTAGCTTTTTTCTAATTATATTGATTAATGTTTTTTTTTAAATTATGTACACACGTATTAGTTTAGGGCCGTCTCAGAAATGACGTGTGCATCAAATTGATCTTAAAATAGGGCCAATTGCTAAAACATGATTAATGCTAATCGTCACATAATCTGTGATAGGTTTCATAAAATCATAAAAAAGGCAAATAATCCAACTTTCAACTAAATGCGAAATTTTGAATGTATGTTACCTACAGTTATAGTTAGAATATATCCTGGAATTGGAGATAAGATAATTTTATTATTTTGTCGCGATAAAGTGCTTCATGCGGGATAAAGAAATTACACATTTGAACAAATTCCAAGTGGGCGAAGCTACGGATCCCCCGATGTTGGTTTTATTTCATTAAAATAAGTTGTCACACAGTAATCGATTAAAATATGATAGTTTATGTTTCGGTCAAAAGCTACTTTACATCAAACCATATAAAGTGACATTCATTATCGTTCTTAAAAATTCTACACAATGATGACTCAACTTGTCAGTTTTGGCAAATGACCCTTTTTTGTAGTTGCCTTTAACTTAGTACGTAATATAAGCAGCAGTAAGTCAACTACGGCGTACCCGTGATTTTACAGGAAATTTGAAATTCAGTTTCTGAAAACTATTACATTTTCTTGACAGTAAGTTACAAATTGATTAGAGTTTCAAAATGTTTCAGTACCTATTAGTTGTTATTTCACATATTAAATAATATGTAATTTGATATCAAATATCAATATACTCGCTTAGAATTCCGAAAAGCTACAATGGAATGGTGGCACATCAAATCCAATCCCATCAAAGTTACCACTACCACTTTCAGCAGAGGTCGCACCATTGACCATAGAGCCTTAAACTTGTATCTTATTTCACTCTTTGTTATACTTGTGTTACTTTAAAACTTACAATTCTACATCAGGATCGTTCTAGATGCATTAACTTAAGTTATGTCTGTAATCGTCCGTGTAAACAACGAATAAGTCGACCTACTGCTTTTTATGTTAGCACAGTGTGAGCTCTAAAAGGAAATTGATTGCATCCATACATGTTGCGAAAGAATTGCGTGGATGAGGCAGCGAAATAAAAAAAAAACAATTTATGGCCATTCTGTCAAACCTGTCTATACAACTGTGAAGCAACACGTTACGAAAACTCGAGCAAGTATGGATGACACCAATTTCGGGGTGCTCGGGTTGTTTTATTCATTATCATCTTAAGCTATGTTTTAACCTTAAACGAGCTATAGAATTATCTTAACGTGTTGGCAATTTTTCACTAATATTTGAAGCTGTCAAATGAAACTTTTGAGCAAGAAATCGATTTTCTTGTAACGGTTTTTTATTTGCTTAAACATCAATCATATATTTTTTTATTCAAACATCGAACTGTCTAACATCTATTACAACAGCTACTTGGTATAGGTACACCTATAAAATACACTACGCTTCACTATAAAACCTTTATAAATGTATACAATATATCTATCAATAAAGGTTTATAATCATTTATAACATCGATTCGAACTACGGATTGTAAGCTTGATAACATGTAACAACAAGCATCGGATATACTATTTTGTAACATACATTGTATCAAAACAATATCGACAACAAAACGTTTACGTCTCTTTTTAACGAAATATTTAAGCTATTTGACAAAGCCGTAATATTCCTAACCTTTGCAAGATATTTTCTTACACAATTACCATCAACTTCATACTTTTTTACAATCATTTTGCATTCTAAAATTGACCAACCACTTACTTTCTCGACCTATTTCTTAAAGTTCTTTAACAGTTAATTTAGAATGTCTGCACCTAGTCCAAGCATACAATATATATCTTATAAAGTAACATATTAACACGTTTCTGAATCGCTGTTACGATTTACTTTTAATATATTTATAATACAAGAGTAATTTAGGTAAAACACTAAATTAAAATACAACACGAAATCACGGATATGAATCCGAACACGCCTTCTACGCCATTTGTTGTAATATTCCTTTTAATCCTTTAAATAACCATAAAAAGCAAGAGAAAAGATTAATTTTATACGCGTACTTTTTGCCTTCCATAGTTGTTAATCTGTACTTTGTGTCCAATGAAAAATGGGACTCGACGAGATTTTCCGTTTCTATCATACATTAGTGTCAAACTTTTATTTAATTGTAGTTTATGCCACATAAATAAGCTTGTTTTTCGCGATAAAGTTACGAAACTAATAAACAAACGATTTGGGATTTTAAAACATACCATACGGTCGAAATTTTATTCCATCTTTTATCGAGTTTGTCAGATTTCAAGTTAATATTAATTTCACACATCTATCTACTCCATTCCCATTTAACGTTCGTCATCTTTATGTAAAAAAAGGAATTAAACAAGTAAGAAAATAATTATGGTTGCATGCATCCCATTTTAATATTCTTTTACTCTATGCTCTTCCTAACCCATGGATGGACTCAGTACGAAAGGTTGTAAACCGAGAGGCGATCCTAAAAGTGTGTAGTAATTTTTTAGGTATACTATGTATTCCTCTGTCCACTAACACTAGTACTTTTTCGTACAGTGTTTTGACTTTAACACAATTAATAACTTCAACAAATTTTAGAGTAAAAGTCATTAAGCAACATGCTTAGGTACTTAAAGTTTCTCTTTATAGTCGCGTAATAGATGTTTCTTGTTAAAAAATGTAACAATTTGGCGGTAAATTTGATTACTTTTGATGATTTCAATAAGTCACATTTGATAACACATATTGTATAAATACACCATCAAACAAGCGCCTTATACTGGGAGAAATGGCACATTCCCTTAAATAAGGTTTCTATTCCTGCCAAAATTAATTGCGTTTCCTGGTGAAAGCATTGGCGTGAACAAATAATTGAAGAAGTAAATATAACACTGCTAAATTAAATTTTTCATTTAATTTGGGCAACTCAGGGCTACTCGAATATCGTCATAAAACCAATTTATTATGTATCTATGTCCTTACATTTGAATATTCGAATGCTAGTTCTTTACCAAGCTCTCGCCCAGTGGTAATGGGATAATATGAACAGAAAATGCATTAAGGTCCTACCGTAGTTCTTCTAAATAGGTTTATGGCTTGTATAATAGAAATGGTCTCTCACCTGTTAAAAAGAATGTATCCAATTCTTTATAACCCAGTATAAAAGCTTAAACAGAAAATTTGCTTGTAATTTATTACTTGAAAAGCGTTTGAGACAGTTTTTACAGTAAATGTCTAATAAATCTCCTACGAGTAGCTGTCATTAAAGTATCTAATTTGAAGTTATTTTCTCCACTATTTCTTCAAAACTTTCAACTAATCTTAGTAATATTTATAACTATTATCAAGGGACTACACGCTTCTCAAGTAATTAAAATTAAAGTAAAAACGATAACAATATATATATTTGCTCATAAATAAGCAAAAAATTGCGTCTACACAATTTTTGTGCGATGCGAACTCGACACTTTCTCGTATAATTTCTACGATTTAACAATTAATTTTACATTTCTAACAATTCATTAAAATTCTTCATAACATTGATCATCCAACTTTTTCAAAAGTCAACATTTACAGTTTGTGAAGAGATAGTTGTCTTGCAATTTCACGTGCCATCGGTGTTCGTTTCACAAAAATTATTAGCAAAAAATTACATGTAAATAGAGTAAATACCTACAATATTACGAGTTATATGTATTAAGTAAATGTAAGATAGCATACCTATTATTCAGGATAGAGTCCCTAAGTAATTATTTTAAAGTGAATCAATCACCAATGGCATATTAAAATTGAGTCTCTAATTTACATAATTGAAGCACGTTCGAAAATTTAATCTGACAAAGCAAATTTCAACATTCTGATTACTATTTTCGAAAGCACTTCGTAGGAATTGTCTTAAGTCCAGAGATATAAAATTTCGGAAAGGATTTCTATAAGATTGATATTGAAATATGGATTTATTAAATAATTAGACTCGATTATTATATAATATAAAGAATATGTAGGCTGTAATGTTCTAAAAATATAGGGTGATAAAACTTACAATCAAATAAATTCATAACCAAATAAGTAGAAGAGGTAGGTACAGTCGGCAGCACGACGACAGTATCCTTCCAGAAGTGTTAAAGTCGTCATGCGGCCGTGTGTACCTACATGTACATGCCATATTTTCTTGACCGCTATATGGGCACGGGTGGCATCGGCTTTTCTTGAGTCGGTAGTACAGCATGCATATCATAATTACCAATTCCCTTTAAAACTGTAATGTAGCGTTGTTGTTACTCGCTTAAACAATATGTAATTTAGACAAGGCTTGTCTTCAAATCTTGGGAATTTAAGCTGGTTCTAATTTCTTTTATGCACAACGGGTTTGCACTTGACCACAATCATACCTGATGTTAAGTGAAGATGAGGCCGAAGATGCAACCGCACTAACCCGGAAACTCCATCATATTTGAGGAACTGGCTATCTTATCTCTGACAACCGGAACACAACAATGCTATTAACATTTTATGGCAGATTTAGATAAGATGGTGGTCGCTAGCCAGGCGGTTTGTATTGAAAGTGGTCAAGAATATAGACAGGCACTGATTCCAAATAACGTTGAACTATTGTTTTCCTTATCCATGTATTGAATAGCGTTAAAGAGCAAGAAAGTTCCAGACAGGAGATTCGATTTTGTTCATCCTTTTTTTCTTTTTTGTTTACCGCTCAGTCTTATGGCGTTTTGTATTAACTTTTTTTTGGTACATTTGTATAATCATATTTTAACAACAATATGTTTATTCGGGCTTCAGGCGGTGCCATTGGACGATGGTCTGTCGAGGCTTGGTGATCATGTCTTGCCAATGCTTGGTCTCAGTTGCTCCGGACCCATTTTTTCCTGGAAACAACGAATATGAATGTATAATGTAAATACAAGCAGACTGTTACGCATTGTCACTATATAGTACGTCCAGTATGGTTGTAAAACTTTTTCTTTAAAAGATATATTTTGCCTAAGTATAAAAATATAAAAGGTTGCCTGGAAGAGACCGCCGTTAGTGATAGGGCCACCAAATTGTATGTTATACTCCTACCACTTTCTGCAACTGTATTTTTTTTTCTGTTGTGCAATAAAGTGTATTTGTATTCGCCGTCCAACTCGCTTCCGTGAGGCATTGTGCTCATTAGGCTAGCGCCATCCCCCGCTGAATACATAAGCTTAGTTGCTGAACAAAGTAGGTGTCAGCTCTCAAATCTCCGAAGGAAATGAAATGAGATTTAAATTGTAATTTGATTGATTTCGAGGACATACTTCCATTGGGCATATTCACGTACCATCGATATACCATTCGGTTACTTACACTTCATAAGTATTCTACAATATCATTTATCTAGCATCAATCATCAATAACAGGCTATAATAATGGTGTAATAAACACTGACCATCCTATTTTTCTTCTTTTAAATGTTTCGGTATGTCATTTACTGATTTGCCTTTGTGATCTTAGTACGAAAGATGTCTCATCTATCTAGACGATATTCTTTTGCAGAAAGAAATCAAACTAAATGTGTAATTCATCATTGCACAGAAATATTATCAATATTTTATATTTTATAATATTATAGAAATCGTAAAGAGCACAACACATTACACAAGAACTGTGAATATTTTCCTCTTAGATCCGCTTTGTCTTTTCGTATTCTTGGGACTGCACTGTACACTATTAAATTTCAAGGATTTATTTCAACTTAAAATACCTACATAATGTGTCTAGTCACAAATGTTGTAATAATCATTTTTTATTTTTTTTCCAAACAGGTTAATTATATATTTACCAGCAAGCAGTATCCTCCCAATCAGTTCGTTGCGGCCGATATTGTCGAAGTCCATCACCTGGACATCCAGGGAGCACTCCCTGATCTTCTCCCAGGGTACGTTGAAAGAGAAGGAGTCGTTGAAGACAGGATTCAGGGTGCACTTGAAGATGGCTGTCTTGCGCTTCTCTATGCGCTTGTCGCCGAATTGCAGCCACACTTTCACGTAGGGGTCTGGAAAATTTAAAAGAACGTTGAAAAATATTTTTTTAATTGCAGTATATTTGCATCGCATGTCTAAGAATCTTGGGTCGTCAAATAAACGTGGTGAGATTGGCAATTTTTAAATATTACTTTCAAGATCTGTGTCAAAGTTGTACTGAAAATGAAAAAAAAAACATTAAGTAATATGAAGTTCTGAAATTAGTAGTTTACTTTAACCCTATGAAAATTTTATTAGTGGACACCTAATTCACGGGCTGTCTTAGACTGGTCAACCAATCTCAATAATGGGATCGACTTAAATTTATACTTAAGATACAGTAGCAAAATAGTAAGTTACTTAAGTTTCTTGTTTTTAAGACTTAAGTTGGAACTCAATGTTGAGATTATTTTATTAATACATGAGAAGTATTCAGGAAAGATTTACAATTTGCTTTGAAATTCAACCTAATCATTCGCTCGGCTTTGGTTAAATCGAAGGTTATTTGAGTATTAATTGTTTAGCAACTTGCTTCCATTGTTATGCGGATGACAGTACGGGTGATGCCTTATATGCCGGCCGTGCTAATCTTTCTCGGGCGCACGTTGATGAGTGTCGGGACAAGCTTGTGTCTGAAATCGAGACCTCACTAGACCAAGTCTCTAATTGGGGCATTCTCAAGCTAGTTAAGTTTAACCCTAAAAAGACACAAGTTTGCGCATTCACCGCAAAGAAGATTCCATTTCTCCTGTCTCTTCAATTTCAGAGCACTCCCCTTGACGTTAAGCTGAGTATTGGGATTCTCGGAGTGAACATCTCTAGTAACGTTCAATTCCGCGGTCATCTGGAGGATAAGGCCAAGTTGGCCTCCAAAAAGTTAGGTGTCCTCAGTAGGGCGGCTTGTTACTTCACGCCGGCTCACCGCCTCCAACTTTATAAGGCGCAAGTTCTGCCTCACGTGGAGTATTATTCTCATCTATGGGCTGAGGCACCCCAGTACCAGCTTCTTCCTTTTGACCGCGTTCAACGTCGCGCAGTCCGAATTGTCGGCCAAGATAGTCTCACTGACCGACTGGATCCCCTGGCGTTGCGAAGAGACGTCGCGTCCCTCTGCATTCTCTATCGCATATTTCATGGGGAGTGTTCTGAAGAACTGTTCGAGCTAATACCCGCTGCTCAAGTTAACCGATACACTTCTCGCCGAAAATTAAATTTCCATCCACATCACCTGGATGAGTGGAAGTCTACCACTGTACGTTTCTCAAGAAACTTCCTACCACGTACGACCACCCTGTGGAACGGACTTCCGGCAGCGGTATTCCCGAACGAGTACGACATTGGAACCTTCAAGAAACGAGCCTACACCTTCCTCAAAGGCCGGCAACGCATCTGTGACCCTTTTGGTGTTGCGGGTGTCCATGGGCGGCGGTGATTGCTTACCATCAGGTGACCCGCATGCTCGTTTGCCGCCCTCTCATATAAAAAAAGCGAGAATTTAATTTGGCGTTATTTTGTTCAATTCACGGTTATATTTATTTTATTATTAAAGTTTAGTTAATATTCGAAAAGTTCGAAAAATTCGAATACTACTCTAAGTAATATTCGAATAGTAAATGGGGCGAATATTCGAATAATACGAATATTCGAATATTCGAATACCAAGCCCTATTAGCAAGCTAAATACTCTTTCGCAGATAGGCATTGGTCATTGGGGTCGACAAAACGAATGACATAAATTTTTTTAGATTTTTCAAATCTTTTTTGTCATATTAAAAAAAAAATTCCTTCAATGATGTTTATATTTAGTTTTTCGTTTTTTTTACTTTTTAAGACGAAGATAACTCGAGGGCAGCTCGATGTCCGGGAAACCATTCGGAGCATATTATATTAATGCAAATCCATGAATTTTTGTCGCTCACGTAGTCGAATATTTTATAATAGCGCTTCGCGCACAATTTGAGGTTAGTCTTGTAATTATCAAAGACCATGTTTTGGATAACAATGTAAAAACATATAAACGCTTCACAGTTGAATTCTTGTGAAAAATGGCTGAAACAGATCGTTAGTGTCTTTACAAAAAAGTAATAAGTTAAATGTTCCAGTTTCGTTGGAAAATGAGACTGCCTCTTAATTGGATGGTTCCGAGACTGTATCTTGATTTATGAACTCTGGAGAAAGGCGGGTGGAATTAAAGGATGCGGTTTTAGATTTCATAATATAATAAACTGAAAGAAATATGTAACCGATTTTGGAGATTAGATGGCGTAACTAGAGGTAGTTAATTGCAAATTAAATTATCATTAATTTAAATTAAAAATTCAGAAAACCTCTGAGGTACTATGAACATTGACGATCGATTGGTGTAGTGATTAGTGACCCTGTCACCGAAAGCAACCGTTGATGGTTCGAATCCCGCGGAGGGCAAATGTTTGTAGGATGAATAGATAGATAGATATTTATTTGTAACTTCAGTCACACACATACCATAACTTCCAACAAAATTGAACAAAAATATTATAAAACATTCTATAAATAACAATATGATACTTATAACAAGTGATCACGATTTTATACATTCGTCTTGCAATCCCTTTGTAAGTTCATTGCAAGAGCATTGTAACTTCTATGAATTCGGCTGTAAGAGCTCACATAAATGCCGCATCCCAACTTTCCTAAATCTCGTGAACACTTCGTGAGAGTTTGGACCATCTTTTACATTTTACGGTGAATTTTATCCAACTTTCCTCCCTCACCTTTGTTTGTGCGTATAATTTTGTGGACTTCCGTTAACTCCACTGTCATTTAGGGACCATCTTTGGTTATAAAGTAGTGATAAATCGAATTTATTTAATATTAAGGTAACTCGATTCACTAGATTGCTTTATCAAATGAAAGAAAATCACGATATATGTAAATAATAATAATAATAAATAAATGTCTTTGCACAAACACACAGCGCCATCTAGGTCCACAGTAAGCATCTAGGCTTGTGTTATGGATACTAGATAGTTGATAAACTACACAAATATTTTTTTTTGTAAATACATGTATAAATGAGAAACATCCATAACTCGGGAACACATGTCTATATTCATCATACAAACATGTGCCCCTAGCGAGATTCGAACCCGCGACCATTTGGTGTACTAGCAGGGTTTCTAACCACTACACCAAACAGGTCGTCATTTACTATAATGTATAATAATAATACTATTGTCTCTTGCTGTTAAGATGTTCTTCAAATTGAGATAAACCATAGTAATTAGTTTCATACAAAATATGTCCATGTAAAAAATATGCTATATTTTTTGTAGTCGGGCTAAGCGCAGGGTAGGGTTTTGTACTTGCCCTCATAATATGCGAACTAATGAAATGAAATAATTTATTTGCTTGATTTTGGGTACAAGATAGGATGACACATAACAGAAGTCCCATTCAAAATCTACTTAAAATCTAGCGTGCAAATATTAAAATAAATTAGGATAGCATTAGACAGGTTATTACTTAAATATAATATAATAATGTATGTTGTCACAATATAAAAGTAATTAATTGTCAATACTGTCTTGATGTCAGAAAAGTGATATTGTTCTTTATATAAGCATTTTAAAATAGTGGTAGATATTCCTTAATTGAATAATAACATTGTTGTTATAAGGTGGCTTTTTGCTGTTTGACAAATAATTTTCAACGGAACGTATATTTTATAAGTTTTTCGGCAATTACTCATTAACTTGTAAACCTTACTTACTTGTAATAGCTATCTCTTAACTTCATTATACATACTTCTGCCGTGAATTTTTTCATGTGCCTATCCAAAACCATATAGCTTTTAGGGGCGGGGGTCGGGACACTTGACTCTAACAAATTTTTTTAATGTATTGTTCTATACTTTAAGTATCGTTCTTTGTCTACAATAAAAAAAACTTTATATTCGTTTTTCCTTCCGAGGGTTTCCTGGAAGAAATCTCTTACAGAGATAAGCTCGCCTTTTGTGTATTGTAATTTCTGTCCTATGTTTGTTCAATGTATGTTTGTATACTTATATATGCAATAAAGTGTTAAATAACTAAATAAATAAATAAAATTTAGCACTATAAAGGTTAATATTTCTGAAACGGACGAAACTTGTCCCATATCAATTTACATTAAAAATTAGAATTTAAAAATTACATTAAAAATTAACTTAACCCATATACATTATACTACACATTAACCCATTATTATTATATATGTGTTCCTGAGTTATGGATGTTTTTCATTTATATATGTAGGTACATCATCACTTCCCATCAGGTGAGATTGTGGTCAAACGCATCCAGTTAACCATAACAAAAAAAAAAAAAAACAAAAAATATTACTGAGGATTGTTTTATTGATACCTATATAATAACAATAATGTAAAAGTACCAATTTTCTTGTAGTATAATTAAAACGTTACCCACTCAATTATAACGATATCCATTGCCTGTAACATAATAAGAATCACTAATTGGCATAAGTTTGGTATTAGTTTACTATAATATAATTTCTGCAATAATGCTGTTGATTCTATGTAAATAAGTAAATAAAAATAAATAATAAATATAAAAAATAAAAATTAAAAAACTATTTTTAAAAGAGCAACTTCTTCTCGCTTGTTCTTGGCAGACAGAATTGATGTATTGACAGAGACTGACCTGACTTCCCATTGATGTCCTTGGCTTTCAGGTTGCGCGCTTTGAGCAGGGTGAGCGTCAGGATGCTGTTGCTGGGGTGATAGCAGAGCGAGGTGAGCAGCTCACCGCACTTGTCCTTGGCTGGTGGCTTCAGAGCCTTCCAGAACGAAGGCTTCTCACTTAGATCCACCTGGAACGATGTGAAATTAAAAAATATTAGGTCCTTACCTATGAAATTGGCGTTTTGTATGAAGAATTTCTTTAAGACTATTTTCTCCATACAAACAATTCTGATTTTCTTTTTGGGAACGGCAAATCCAAATTTAGCTAAACTTTGTGTGTATTATCGGATAACATTAAGTTAAGTATAGGCAGCGTTAATTTTTAAAAGTTTCAGCGAATCTAAGAAATCGTTATGGGAAGCACATGAAATAAAGAGCTCTGTTCAATTTTTTTTTATTATGTGATTTAGCCCAGAAATTATAAAAATATTTCATGTAAAACCTTGCAATAATATTCCATTTTCCAAATAAAAAACAAATTTGGATATAGCTTTGAAAATCGCAGGAATTGGTACATAATATTAACGAAGAAAAAAAACTCCAATTTCATAGGTAAAGACCCAATATATATTTTGGAGTAATAACAATTGCAACAATCTAGTCACAAACTAGGCAACATACGTAAATATTTATATAAACATCCATGACTCGGAAATAAATTTACGTTATCATCACAGAAACATTTACCCGTGACAGGGTCACCGTCCACAACACCAATCGGTCGGCAAACTGTTTTAAATATATTTCAAACTTCAAACTTCAAGCATTTATTTCAACGTAAGATACATGATATCATTTGTTGAATGTCAAATTAAATCTATTAGAAATAAAAATAGGGCTTAAGCATTTTTCGGTCAATCAGTATTCCAAGCTACTACCGCTTCGGAAAGGGAAATCATCTGTGGGAAAAGAAGCGGTACAAGAAATCCACAAGATCATTTTCCTTTTCTTTTTTTATATATATAAAAGTATACAACTAATACAATTAGGTATATAATTTTTGGGAGCTGGGCGAAGTATATTGTCATTCAGGTAGTCACTAATTTTGTAATTATTTATTATAAATTTGGTTTTAATACAGTTGTTTGATGTATTATTTCGGGGATTCATAAAATTTTCTATACTTATTCTTATTTGTAAATCCTATTTGCATTACCTCTCTCTATTGGATCTGAATTTCCTACCACCCAAAAAGCATTTGTGGAATTACTGAAAGAGGAATTAATTAAAGGAAGGCAGACATTAAAGCAATACCGTGATAAGTACCTACTTTGGTACTAATGACACCAGCGTCTTTTCGCTATCTGTCACTCTGTTTCGTGAAACAATGGCCTCGGGACAATAAGTACGACGTCTTGTCTTGAGAGAGACACATACATTCCTTTTGATTTGTTCATGAAAAAAAATATTGGGTAAACGTTGGTTTGGTTGGAAAATACGTGAAAAAACAAACGAGACAACAGGAAAAATCTTAATAGAAACTAAGAATAATAAATAGGTACCTAAAACCCAATCAGCTTTTGTAAACAAAATATAAAGTAGATTTTGTTACGTAGGAGACGTAACAAAATCTACTTTATATTTTCATTTGTTTCTCCCTGTCCCTGTTTCTCTGTAAATCAAAACAAGCAAGAATAAATAATAAGTACCTAAATTTATTGTAGGTCAATTTAGTTCGAAATGATAATATAATAAAGCTGGCAGCTTCGGGCAGCGAATTAGTATTGCCATTCAAAGGAGGTAATGCTGCCAATGTTGTTCAGACCTCGAACGTTTTCTACTTTCTGTATGTCTCGACGTTAGAAGCATCTGACATTTTTCTTTTTTTTGCTTAGGAAGGATAGTATTTTTTTTTCTCTTTAACAAACTGACAACTGTACTTTTTACTTGTAATTTTTCTTAGCATAATATCGTATGTAAGGAGTTTTCGAATTCATGACGACCCAGAAAGTCTTATTTTTAGTTACATTTTTATGCATA